>ML777833.1:387075-441575 GCA_009831015.1 Picea engelmannii
AGTTGACTGCTTATTCAGATGCAGATTAGGCAAATTGTGTTGATGAGAGAAAAAGCACTAGTGGAGGAGCATTCTTCTTGGGTAACTCCTTAGTAGCCCGGCTTAGTAAAAAGCAAGGTTCCATTTCTTTATCAACCACAGAGGCATAGTACATTGTTGATGCTACCTGTTGCACACAGGTATTATGGATGATTCAGACACTTGCAGACTTAGAGGTAAAATATACTGCACTGATCCCAATTCATTGTGATAACACAAGTGCCATCAATGTGTCTAAAAATCCTGTCCTCCACTCCAAGACAAAACATATTCCCATAAAATATCATTTTCTGAGAGAGGAGGTCACCAATCAGATTGTTCAGGTCCATTACATTCCCACTACAGAAAAAATTGCAGACATCTTTACTAAGCCCCTAGCCAAGACACTGTTTGAATATCTCAGATAGAAGTTGGGTGTCATTTCGTTTCACACCTTAAAAGTCCATCTTGTTAGGGGGAGATTTGCATTGTTTGAATATTTAATGCCTCCTAAAATTACTGCAATAGCTCAGGGGGAGCATGTATCTTCTTTGACATTGATGTCAAAGGGGGAGAAAAGAATTTGGGTGCCTTAGTTGCCATCAATGCCAAAGGGGGAGATTGTTGGCAAATGTTTAACAGGTAGTGTATGCTTGTCATTGATGGCAAGTAAAACAGTGAAGATGGCAAGATCAAAGTGTGCATCGATGGAAAAACAGGAACAACGTAAGCTCAGGAGGAATTAGCGCAGAAGTCCAAGAATCCCTTGGGGATTCGGAAGTGAAAGATCAGGAGGAACAGTGTCAAGGAGAACGCGCGCAACAAAGCTCAAAGATATAGGAGTTCGTAGAGTTGAAGGAAGACAAAGGTCGAGGCCTTTGAGAACTTGTAATTCTCCCAAGGTTGGGAGGAAAGTGTGCAAAGCTCAGGAGGGAGCACAGTCGTCGTCAGTTCGGCTGAAGAAGAATATCTGGACCGTTGGTTTCTACGTCCAGGAGGAGCTTAGGAGAAGCCTACAGAAGGGAGAGATCGAGAGCCATTGGATCTCATTCAGAAATATCGTCAGTCGTCAGATCGGACATGAGCTGAACGAGGTTTACCATCGAGAAAAGCCAAGGTGAAATCCCGAAAGGAGGGTTGACTCATTGGGGTTTCACATATCGGGAATCCCGTGAGCCAATGCATTGCATCATTGAAAAACTTGAAACCCTGACGAGTGGTAAGACTGCAGTCACGAGGATAACGGTCATATGGGCTAGGAGCCTAGCCAGGAGAGCTAGTGCGTAAAGAGCGCGTCGGGATTCGAGGGATCGCGAATCCTGAGGACATACATGTTTCGACATTGGAAAGTCTGAAACCCCGGTGAAGAGGTTTGGCTGCGGTCATATAGGGGGAGGTCACGTGGACCACGAGCTTAGCTGGAGGTCTAATTGAAGTTAGAGGCATCAGATCTGAGCGCAGGGTCCGACCACTGTTGGATCGAGGAAAACCTGCACGATCTTTAAAAGTGCAAGGAGCAGAGGGCTCACAAATCCTGGAAGCAGGAGGATCGTCCATCTCAGGGGGTGATCTGGACCATTGATCCGCCTCCCTGTCGGAGTTTCGAGGATCACATGTTGGAAATGTCAAAGAAACAATGCAACAGGAATCCCGATTTCTCGATATGAAAAATCCCAGCGTAATCTGAGCCGTCAAATCAAGATCACATCTGAACTGTCGATCCGACTCACGTCAGCAAACCACGTTAGCTAGGAACATGTGGCATAACCAGGTAATGACAAGTGTCATACTGATTCAACATGCCAAGCACATGTAAGTCACGAATCAGGGTGACACGTGGCAGTTATTTAACACATGTGACGTCAGCAGACGTACACCTTGTCGGAGTTTCAGGGATCGAGAGTTGGACATGTCAAAGTTTTTTAACATCAGGAATCCTGATTTCTCAATGAGTGAAATCCCAGCTTAATCTGAACCGTCAGATCTAGATATAATCTGGACCGTTGATTCCAGTCCTTGTCAGAGTTTCGGGGATTGAGAGTTGGACATGTCAAAGATTATTGACATCAGGAATCCCGATATCATGATAGGTAAAATCGCGATGTAATCTGAACCGTCAAATCAAGTGTTGATCGGAGGGCTACTAATGCATGACACAGTGAAACTACCAGAAACCATTGATGGCGTCTGCTAGAAAATTCGAAGAGACCCCTGTGTGATCGCCAGAGGAGATGAAGAGTCTCCAATCTTCGTCCAAGTGAAGGAAGACTATTCTTAGAAGGGATTGACAGATGGATGAGCGTGGAAGCCTGTAACTAAAACAGAGAAGGTGAGCTCGGCTATCACAGAGAAGACGAAGAGTCTCAACTGCCAGAGAGGCTGAGGAATCTCAACATAACATCCAGTGATGTTGAACGCGTAGTAAAACGGCCAGAGAAGATGAAGAGTCACGATGATGATCAAACAGAGCACTCGAGAGGCGGAGGATAACGGCGTGGAGTCAGCATGCAAAGGCATTGCAAACATTGCATGCACAAGGTGCACAGAAGCTATAAATACACGGTACAGAGAAGAGATGGGGTTGTTGTCGCTATTGGAGTTTGTTGTGGTTATTGTTGGTGAAGGTGATTCATGTGTGAAGAAGGAGGAGAGTGCAGTAGCTGAATAACACAGAAGAGGAACTGTGCAGTGAATGGACATGGTGCACAGAGCATAAAAAGCGGAAGAACAGACAGTGCAAGTGATGTGTGTAGAAAGGCAATGAGGCAGACAGAGCAACGAAATGCAGCAGAACGGTGATAAGTTTGGTAAGCCATTGTTGAACATCATATCACTGTAATAAGTTTCTGTAGCAAAGATTTATATTTCAGGGTGGTTGGGAGGTGCTAGGGAGGACTAGTGTCCTCAAAGGTTCAAGTGGGTGCTTGAACATAGGGAGTTGGTGCTTCCTTCTAGTTGGTGCTAGAAAAACCAGGGAGTTGGTGCTTCCTTCTAATTGGTGCTAGAGAAACCAGGGAGTTGGTACTTCCTTCTAGTGGGTGCTAGAGAAAACAGAGAGTTGGTGCTCTCAGCAAGTTGCAACTTGAAAAACTGAGGTTGTAGCCTCATTATGAGTTGGTGCTCATATGTATGATACTGTAAAGAATGTAACCATTACTTATCATATAAAAGAAAAGAGGTTTTTGCCCTGCATGGGTTTCCTCGGGAAATATCTGTCTCTGTGTTTCTCATATATGTGAATGATGCTGAAAGTGCCATTGCTTATTTCCCTGCATTATTGTGATCATCATTCNTTAGGAACATATATACAAATAAAATAAATTTAAATTATAAAAAAAATACATATATAAATGATGTTTATTTAAAAAAAACAAAATTAATTTTATTTTGCAAAAAAGTCTTTAAAAGCAACTGGTGCACCGCAAATAGAACATATTCCCCGATGATGGTGCGTTATCTCAAAAAAATAGCACCACCTAGTGGTGTGATGCTCTACACTAGCTGAATGATTTTAACCATGTCGATTTAGTGCTTTTAACAACACCGGTTCATCTCATTAACAAATATGCACCACAATGCTAAAAATTATGGCATGCAAATTCATGGTGCCCTTTGTTAAATCGAAAGCACTGAAGTGCCATGTCTACCAGAGCACTGGCATGTTGTTTACCAATGTGTTGTATTACTGACACATCACTAGCGGGCATTACAGAAGATGAACCACGTTGTTTATTTTTCAAAACATTTCATGGTGTGTACGTTTAAAATTTACACAAATGTGCGCCATGACTATTGATGCATCACCATGGATTGCAGCGATGCGCCTACTAAGTCACACCGCTCTAATTGGTTATTACAAATTCACCTTGTTGTCATTTCTTTACAACATTGGTGTGTTTGTTGGACTGATGGGCACCGTTAAGCTAAACTTCATTATTGCAGCTAAAGCGATGCGATGTGTTACTATTAACACATTAGTACCACCATGATAGTGGAGAACCAATGTTTTGTGTTGCGGTGCATTGTAAAGGATAGAGCACCAGGAACGAGGCATCTAATGAGACACCCTGCTATGAAAAATTGGGAAATATATGTCTCGGTCCATATCTGTATACAATACCATTCCATTGGCTTAAAATGGTTGAACCGCTACATTAAATTTTATAAATCATTATATTAGCGGTGTCGTTAGTTAGGTGAAGTGTATCGGTGCAGGTAGAAGCCAATTATGCATTGGTTTTTGTGTCGTTCCAAAGGATGCACCACTTTATTTCTATAATTAATCATTGTTCTCTTGATTGAATGGCACTAGTGCATAAATATATATGAGACACATCAATGGTGATGCTCATTGTAAATTCAACATAGTACACATCGCGTCGAAGCAATCCGAAGTGTTTAAGCGCACCATGCAAAATTGGAAAAAAAATTAAAAAAAACGTCAAATTTCAAGCTAAATTCAAATTTTCATTGGATGAAAATGAAAATATGAGGGTAATAAACAATTTACCTGGCCTATTATTTCCCGAGGAGGCATGGATTCACCATTGAGAATAAATTAAAATTTGAGGTAATTTCCAAAAAATGGGAATGTGTGGAATCTACCAATGGAGCTATCCATGTCAGTGTAGAGCACCAGAAATAGGGCGTCTTAGGAAGGATGGTGAGCACAAATGCTTGCTTAAGAGTTCAGAAGAATGGGATGTAATGTAATAATGAATACCAGTTTGGTAATTGTTTTTTATTTACCCTACGGTGGTGCACATGACAAGAGTGAGGCACACCAATGCATACTATTCAACGACACCGGTGCGATTTATTCGGTGCATGTATTTTTTATTATAAAGTATGGCAATGCTTTTGAACATTGGTGCATCGGTGATTTATGTTTCGTGTATGCTCCAGTGCAGTTGTTTAAATCGGGTGCACCACTCTGTTAAATTTAATATATCATTGAGATATCAGTGCAGTTAATGAGGTGAAATGTATCGGTGTAGGTCGAATCCAATTGTGCATCAGTCGCGGGGCGTTCCGAAGGATGCACCTCTTTAATTTTTAGAATCTATCATGTTTCTCTTGCTTTAATGGTACCATTGCATACCTATATAGGATATGCAGTGGTGGCAGTGCTCATTGTGAATTTAATATAGTACACACCGCATCGAGGTGAGCTAAAGAATTCAAGCACACTGTGCGAAACTGGGAAAAAAATGGCAAATTTCAAGATAAATTCAAATTTTGATTGGATGAAAATGAAAATAGGAAGGTAATAAATAATTTACCTCGTATATTATGTTCCAAGGAGGCATGGTTGCATTGTTGAGAGGAAATCAAAATTTGTGCTAATTTCCAAAATTTGGAAATTTGTGTAATCTACCAATGAAGCTATCCAAGTCGATGTAGAGCATTGGAAATGGAGCGTCTTAGGAAGGAAGGAAGGTGATAATTGGTGCTTGCTTGATATTTTGGAATCAAGGGATGCACAGTAACAATGAAAATCGGTATGGTATTTTTTTGTATTTACCCTACCGCAATGCGCCTAACAATAGTGAGGCACATCGATGCGTAATGTTCAATGGCACCGGTGTGATTTATTCTGTGCATTTATTTTTTATTATAAAGTATGGTGGTTCTTTTGAACATTGACACATCGATGTCGTATTGTTCATGTATGCACTGATGTGTATATACCTTCAAGGCACATCAAAATAAAAATCTTCGCAAAAACCTTTGGCCACCCGCCTCTGCTAACAACCTCCACTATAAATAGCTAAGGGATAAATTTTTTAAGGAGGTTCTATAAAAACCTCCACAAGAAGGTGTTATCCCTGTAGTGATGTTATCCATGAATAAAAACAATCTACTAGATACATTTGATCCCATTTATTTCTCGCATTTGAGATTTTTAATACTTCATTCCATATTGATCTAGAAAAGGAACAAGTGACAGATAGATGGTCCATAGATTCTTCACTACTTTTGCACATGATGTAACATATCCCCAACACATTCCATCTTCTCTTTCAACCATTTTCCCATGTTAAAATTTTATTTTGCATAGGAAAGTTTTAGTTTTGTGTATGTATATTGTAATCTACAGAAACATGGTCACATAGATCAAGGAGCTATCATACAAAACGGTGAGAAGGTTTTTTCTTGATAAAAATAACTTCATTTCATTTCCTCCATAAAAATAAAATAATTTCAACACAGATAGGCATCCAAGAAAACTAAAAATCTAATGCTTATGGAAGACAATATCCTAATAGGATTTCCCTCTAGGATATGAAATTTTACAGGAATTGACTACACGAATATTGAACCCATACTCATGCAAACTTAACTAAGGGAAAATCCAAAAGAGGTGTTTGATGTTTCAATGTGTCCATAAGAAGGAAAACTTAGATTCTAGACATTCGAGTATGTGAATATTTTTCCAATAGATAACATGTTATGGCTAGTGAGAAAACAAAAAAAGATTTCTCGGGTTCTAACATTGGTTTCTATAAGCTTCACATTGGAACAACTAGGTCATAAACTTGGATTTGAGGCACCAACATTTTTTCAATATATGGTATAGATTAGGCATGGGGATAATCCAATTGTAGTTGGTGAAGGATTTTGAATAACCCAAGTCCATTTGCACCACTAGGTGCAAGGGGTTTGGAATCTAAGCTTGAGAAAAAAGTCATCTAGAACCAATCATGAAGATATCCTTATAGGTTTCCCAAATTGCTCCAGTCGAGGAATTATATCCCTTGCCATCCTTTCAAACAATTCATTGGTTGTAAGGATTGCTTTCTTGAAAAACTTATATAGGGCCACAAACCATGAATTCTTTTCCAATGATGTACCATTGCTCTCCAAGGGTGGATTCCACCATATAGATTACTCGTTATAAGATACACTAGTCCATAAAGAAATATCTTGACATGGAATAAAGGCTTGATGTCCTCACAAAGCATTTAGGTATTTTGACCACAAAGGCGCTTGTTACTTAACTAGAAAAGGGGCAGCGACTAGCCACTAGAGAGCAAGGCTTTGTTAGGTTTCTTACTTAGCAATGAACCATGTATTAGACATTATGTTTAAGTGACAATTTCCAAGCTCCATATCCATCCTCAGCTTAGATAATCCTTTTGACACATAAGGTTTGGGCTTGTATTTGAGCTCTAATAATGTTTAAGGCTTGGGCTTGTAATGGAGCCTTGATAATGTTTAATCCATGTGATTATCTTGATGTACAACATAAATACAAACTAACTCAATTATATACATTATTATTAAATAATGTTTTATTATGTCATATATTAAAAAAAACCATCAAATTATGGCCTATTGGATGTAGCAAGGCCTTTGCAAGAGTCATACCACCCTTACACTATTGTAGAGAGGGTCATAGTTATAGTCCTTATGCCATTATGTGTGTGTATTATTGACAATACATGCTTGGATGCACATATGTATTTGCAATCTTATATGTGCATGTTATTGTTGATACATTTTTCCTTCTTTTATTCAAGAATGAATTTCCCATGGGCCCCTCTTGTATACAACACTTTAGTCATGTGGATGCAGAGGGTAAGATGTGGGGAAACCTCTCACAAAGTCTGCTATGGTCCCAACCTTCCCACACCTTCATTCCATACTAGTTACCTCGAATCCCCACAACCTACATCCATGCAACCCGCATATTCACAACTCGTATTCTCATAATTACAATATTTTATGATTTCCTCAAGGCTCATGCAGGGAGATGACACCTAACGTTCCTCTCGCATACATTCTTCCTCCTGTTTCTTAAATTCCACATAATTCCACACCCACATTCCACATAGGACATGATTTGGGGTTTGGAGATAATAATAGCATATCCACTACACATCTCTCACTAGGACTGAACGACTATTGTTAATTAATGAGGATTAATTTTTGCACATTCCCCTGAGGCCTTGTGTACGCAAATGGCAGTTACCATTTAATGAGAGACATGCACTAGGTGTATGAGGGGGGGAATTTGAATAGTAGATTGACCCCTAATTTATAGCAGAGCACCTATCAGGCAGAAAATTTTATTTGTACACGTAATCCTCACACTTACCTAAGCACATTGAAAGTGGAAAAAATGGAGAACAACAAAAGGTGAGAGCCTTTCCGTGGAGATATAGTGAATTGATTGGCCCCGGAAAGTAGGGGATTCCAATGGTCTATTTCTTATAAGTGGTATTATGAGCTTTCCCCTCATGATAAAATTAAAAACAAAGTCTACACTTCGGAGATAGCTAAGGTTGGTTGCATACCTAAAGTGTTTGATTTTAGAGTAATAGTAGCATGGTGTGCTTGAAGATTTGATTCAAAGCACCAATTAATCGGGGTAAAGGAGAGTGGAAGGACTCCTATCCTTTTGACGCCAAATATATTTAGAAGGACACTGCTAATCCCAACGCCAAAAAAGGTCCTCAGTCTTTCTAAGGAAGACTCCTTCGTGGATGCTCAGGGTGGTGGCGCAAATCTACTCATGGATTTTTTGGTCCAACCTCCTATCGGACCCTCAAGCCCCAACAATATTAATACATGTATGTTGGCTCATTTTTATAAATATTTTGAGTTTATTTTTTCATTATTGTTCATTCAAGACTCAACAAATTTAATTCCCGTGTATGTTTTATATGTCCTCCATTACTTGGTACAAGTAGGGGTCATTTTTTATTAGGCCCGGATTATTTCAAATGAGATTTCCCACCAATTGTCAAACTACATTCAGGCCAAGAGGTTCTACTTGACCTCTTACTTGGTTCTATGGTTTACTATAATACATTTGAAGGCATGTCCCCAAGGGGAAATGTCTATTTTGACAAAGATCATGCTCAATTTTGGTTCTCCACATTATGGAAGCACAAGGCAACGTTTCATTTTTACCAAATCCAATATTCCTTTGTCAAGGAATGCAAAAGTATACTCACTAGAATTGAACCAGCTAGGGTGACAAAGGCGGCCATGTATTTTCTCACGGGGAAGGGATTATGTGTGTTGGAGAAATAGTTCACGTACATAATTCTCTTTGGTTTTGAAGGGAAGCCCCTTCTTCTTCCCTGGTTTTTTTATGAGTTATGTAGATAGTATAGGACATGGTATTTGTTATTCGATAAGAAGAGGAAGCAACAATTTATTCCCATGCTTTTTAATATTGTCGATATTACATTTAAGAGTTCATCGGGCCTAACTGAGATGGTAGGGTTCTTTGATTCTTTTAATATGAAATAATTTGGATCAGGTTGTGGTTTTGATCCTGAAGGAATTTCCACCACTCAGATTTCTTTTAATCAGCTACGCCTTAGGTTTTAATAGGTTGGAAGAAATTACAGAAGCAAACGGTGACAATGAGGATGCTCACATCGAAACTAAGGTGATGGCCACCCCAAGCAAAACTTCTCCCAAAAATAAGAAGCAAACCAACATCAGTGATTCACATCCAAAGGAAAGTTCAAATATGGGTGCAATAGAGGTCCCTCTTCCAAAGGAAAACAAGAAAAGACATCATACACAAAGGGGAAAATCCATATCCAGTTTCGAAGGTGGCGTAGTTCATCACTCCCATAAGATTTCCTCTTCAGGCCACAAGAATCTTAAAATTAATGTTGGCAGAAGAGAGAATACTAATGGATTTGCAGATGATGGAGACAGTGGGGATCCCCCTTGATATCAGTTTGGGATAACACATGTTGTTACTCTTGTGCCCAAGAGAAAGAGAAATCCAGATGGAGGCAATTCTGAAGAACTCGAGGGTCCAGAAACGAAGGTGACAGACATGGAAGTAGACAAAGTCAATAATGTCCCCACATGGGCCGAAGTACAAATAGAAGAAATTAAATTGGTAGTATAGGAGTTGGCCCAAGAGGGGCTAGTAATTTTTGAGGAAGATTTTGTTACTCTTCACCATGCCAAATATGATAAATAGTCCATGAAATTACAGATTGAAAGGGACAACCTAAAGGATAAAAGAGTGTCAGGAAAGTGGAGATTTGAAATCAATGTCAAAGATCTAAGTCCCTCATGGGTTCTCATGTTTCATCAGGCCATGGGTGAGGCATTATACCACTTGATAACAGAGCAAGAGTTAGAAAATCATGGATTGAAGAAGACGATAAGGGAACTCGAAGTTTCCCTTACCCTGAAGTCATTATTTGTAAATCCCTTATCTATGATAGTCCCAATTGAGTTTCATGAACAAGTGACCATATCAAGCTCTAAGGTTGTCAGGGATGCTAAACTATTGATGGGTGTCAGGAAATATGTTGTTGAAAACATTGATAAAAGAATCAGCATAATCATGGAAGCATTTAATATTTACATAGAAGCAGGTGTCATGATGGGAAGAGTTCATTCACTAAAGGAATTCTTGAAGAAGGATTTGAAAATTGATGAGAATTTTAATAAAAATGCAGTAAGTACTTTCGTTGCAAGGATGTCAAGTATGGATGAGCTTACAAAATGGAAATTGGATCTCCCTTCTAAAAACAGATTAAAGCAAATACTAGATGGTTGGCTTGGAAGGATTTATACCCTCCGACAATTTATTGCCACCTGCAATGATCTTGAACAAAGGAGAAGTTAATTGTTTCTTATGGTAATGGATATCATCAAGGAACTCAAAGGCCCATCCCTGATAAGGGATTCTATTTTGTTGAAAAGAGATCAAATTCAAGCTAGGCTTGGTATACTAAGGGTCGTATGGGGAACATAATTCAATGACCTCACAAAATTTCCAGAAGACTAGATCCAACAATGGCTAGTCATTTTCATGAATGAGAATGAAGAACAACCATTCATTGCACAACAAAAGCACAAAATGATGAAGACTATTAAAGATTATTTTTTTGGGGTTAGAGTGAAACAAGACCCATTACATGAGTATATTCAAGAATGGATAAAGGGTGCATCGAAAGCGATAGATAACCCACATTGATATTGAATATTCAAGAAACATTTATGATAGTTTATACCAATGGTGCTTCTGCTTATTTAAAGAGAAATAAAATAAAGTGCAAGTGGAACCACCATCCCATGCTTCCATTTTTATGAGTATAAGCCTTGTTTGAAGCATTCCTCTTTGTTTTCTTCCTGCTCAGTATGTAATCATCCAATCTTGTTATATGAATGTTGTTGTTTTTGTACAAGACCAATTTCAGATTGCTTCCTTTGTCTTCCAATTTACCTCTACTCAATATATGGTCCATGGGAGACCCATCCCATTCCATTAGGATGAACATATTTCTTATTTTCTCATTTAAGTATCACGAGTATTATGTAATGTCGATTTGACACACATTTTATTTGATCTTGAACAATCAATTTGTATTTATTATTTAAACTCCATAGAGAGCTATATTAGAGCTCATGACTTTTGTGGTTTTTGAATTTTATGTGAGAATGAAATCTCGAGAATGATTTTCCTTACATCTTTATGATATGAATGTCACGAATCATTTAAAGTTAACTAAAAAGGACCATCTTTTCTACTCTATATTATGTTTTTATTGCTTAAATTTGTTGATTTCTATTGCTATGATATGGGAAATGGTTATGGTGGAATGAGAGTAATTATGTTTTCCTTCCTTAGGATTGAAAATTTTCCCCTTAATCGTTTCTTTGCATGTTCCACTCACGAGTATCAAATGTTGACGAAGGAAAAATCCAATGTTTAGAGATCTTGATATAATTGTTATCTGAGTGAGAAATAGAGGAGCGACACCTATATAAAAATGAATAGGGTATCTCTAATTCCTATGAGAATTCCCTACAAATTTGTCTCTTTTCCTTGAAAATAAAAAAAAGATAAACAGTTACATAATGTTGTATTCCCAAAATTACATTTTTCTCTAGTTTGAGAGCACGCACGTTTTATGGAACTCTCTGATTGTGATTATGCATAATATTAGGGATTTTTTTGGCTTCATCCATGGATTCATACACTATATGGTGTCCCCCCCCCCACCAAACCCCCACCCTCACCCCCATCCAATATCTAAAATTGCTTCCTTTTAGGCCCTAGTTTCTTCCACATGAAAATCTCCAGATTTATCAAGAAACTAAATGAAATTCCTAAAGTATCCCTTGTTCCTTCCTCTTCTCTACATATGGCCATGTCATTGGTTGAAAGAGGTATGATAGGACAATTCACAGGAATTTGGCCTTCTCCAAGAGCCATGGAAATCTAAGTGCAAAAGAACTGGAAAGCCTTAATAAAAGGAAATTTAACCCATTACTTATGTGGAAGCAGGTTCTATTCCTTCATATTTTAGGCCAAATAATATAGGGATATTATTTTTCAAAATGGGCCTTATCGTTTTTTCACCCAGGGATGTATTTGAATAGGTGGACTCCATATTTTAATCCAAAAAATGATATAATGCCCACTGTTCTAGTGTGGGTTGTTTTTCACACCTCTAGTTGCATTGTTGGAATGAAGACATTATGTGTTGCATAGAAAGTACCCTAGGCAAGTATATTGACAAATTTGTATGTAGGGATGGAATGTTTTCTTTTTCTTGCATATGCATGGAAGTAGATCTGGAAAAGGGCCTACCTGAAGTGATTCAATTATCAGTATACAATGGAAACACATTTAGATGATAGACTATGGGAAACTTCATTTTAAGTGTAAGTCATGCCATGAGTATGTCCATTTAATGAAAGATCGTAAAAAAAATACCTAGGTGGAAAAACCAACACAGAAGAAATAAGATCAACAACAGCGTGTGAAAAGTAAAAAAAACAAATCTAAAGCAAATTGTCTACACTTCGAATCCCAAGTAAGCTTCTTCAACAATTGGCCAATAAAATCTCTTAAGTTCAGGTCAATCACATGGTAAAATTCAATTGATCAATCCAAGCATAAATCACCCTCATGATTCAACGAGAAAATTCCCTTATTTCTCAAAGGAGAGAGAAGTAAGCCCAAGGGACAACATGTTTGAAATTTTTTCACAAAATGAATTTATTTTGTTTTCATAAATTCTAGTTGTTCCTCAATTTAAGTCTGGAGTTCCAATAACAATGCGAGTATTCAAAGAAAACCCAAAAACATTTCCCTCACCTAAAGGAGAAAGCAACATATCATACCATAAGGAAGAACGTAACCACTCTCCAAGAAATTTAATGCATCCACGGGTAGTTATCACAAGGAAAACATCCCAACAACAAAGTGAGGAAGAGTAAAAAGAAGAGGAAGTTGTAAAGGATAAACTACCCAAAAATCTAGGAAAAAAAACAGCCAAAGAAAGAAGGGAAGATATAACAAACAAGGAGAAACAATTGGGCACCAAAAAAACTATTTAGAGATATTTTGGGTCAGGGGTAAGAATCACCAAGAATCTGGGATATTTGACCCTGTCATTAGGTAGGATACAAAATCCATCTGGTAAGTACTGAACATTGTCACTTGGAATTATAAAGGAATAGGTAGTAGTTTTAAGATAGAATCTATTAAGGATTTAATAAAAATAGAAAATATCATTGTCCTCATACTCCAGGAGTCAAAATTGCAGGCTAAGGAAGCCTTCAAATCATGTAAATTGTAGTGGAAAAATAATGAAGAGAAGGCAGTTATATCAATGGGTGCTTCTGGAAGACTATGAATGGTATGGAATTTCCTTCTTCTACAATTGGAATTTTATTATCAAACTTAAAATTAGTTGTTAACAATATTCTCTAATCAGAAAATAGAAGAGAAAATAAATATTGGAAAAGTTACATAGAAAAAGTAGAATGTTGGGAAATGCTCGTAATAGTAAGGAGTTCATAATATTTAAAAATCAACATTATTGCTAATGATTTTAACATAACCCCCAATCAAAAAGAAAAAAAGGGGGAGGGAGTATTGTTAGGGATACCCTTCGAGAGAGAATGGAAGATTTGATATCTCTCTGGGACCATGTGGATGTGAAAACCATAAAGGGGAGGTCACTTGGTCAAATAAAAGAATAGGCCCAGGGAATATTACAACACGACTAGATTGGTTTCTAGTTCAAAGTGTATTTTTTGAGAGTAAACTTTCAATTTCATCAATAATTATCCCTTGGGCAGCCTTCGACCACAAGCCCATTACTCTTTTGATGATGGATTATCCTTATTATGGCCCTATTCATTTTAGATTTAATCCTTTGTGGCTTCACAATAAATTAGTTGTTGAAACAATTTCCAAAGTATGGAGTAAGTGGGTGGTCAACTTCCTAGTTTTCATATGGGAATGAAAACTAAAAGTAGCTAAATTTACCCTCAAGGAATGGGCCAAAGATGTTTACTCCCCTCCTAAGTGAGAAAAAGAGGATTGCGGAGTGAAATTGGCCTCTATTCAATATAGAATGGACTCTTATTTTATCACCAAAGAGTTGATTGAAGAGGAAAATTTGGTCTTCCAAAAATATCATAAAGAGCTCAAATTGGAGGAATAAATGTGGAGGCTAAAGTCTCGTAACTTATGGGTAAATTCTAGTGATAGAAATATCATGTGTTTTTCATATGAAATAAAAATCCAATATGTGGAAGAATAATTTTAAATAAATATCAAGGAAAGATGTCTTGATTATCATATCATTTGAAGAAATAAAGGTAGTAGCACATTCTCACTTTAAGGATCACTATATTGAAAGAGAAGGGGAAGCTCTAGAGGAAAAAACACTCATGCAAGAAAATATCCCTTCATCAATCACCCAAAGTGAGAATGAAGATCTGATGCAAGAAATTTCTAAGGAACAAATATTGATTGCAATATAGGATTTATCCCCTAGCAAGGCTCTAGGACCAGACAACTTCAAAACTCATTTTTATAGGGAGAGTTGGAATATCATTAAATTTTATTTCAATAGAATGTTGTAGTGTGTTCAAAGGTTGTGTAGGATAAAGGGAGATACCAACTTGTCGTTCTCAAATCTCATTCCAAGTGAGGAAAACCCCTCTTCATTTTCCATATTTCACCCTATCTCGTTATGTAATGCATCCTATAAAGTGTTGACAAAAATATGCTAACATGTTAAAATAGCTTCTTCCCAAAATTATATTTGAAAATCAAGGAGATTTCATGGAGTAAAGGAAGATAATATACAACATTATGATGGTATAGGAAGTGGTACATTACAACCTTCAAATAGATACAAAGGTATGATCGTTAAAATAGACATGTGAAAAATGTTTTTGATAAGGTTAAGCACTCCTTCCTTTTTTATATCCTCTATAATTTTGTCTTCTAATCTACCTTCATTCATTGGCTGTCAACTTGTATAAGTAATCCATGGAACACCCCTCTAGTAAATGGGATATCCACTTCATTTTTTAGAGGAAGTATAGGCATGTGTCATGGATTCCCCTTATCCCCCTTTCTTTACATAATAATGGCTAAGTCATTGAGAAAGAAATTGGAATTAGAAATATGCTTTGGCAATATTTCAGGAATAAAAGTGGTAAGAGGTGCTACAATCATCAATCACTCACAATTTCTTGAGGATACATTATTACTAGGTGACGCCTCTTCCATCATGGAAATAAGATCCAATTTTTTTTTTATATATTTTCACCAATTTCTCTGGGGGAAGGATTAATCACAATAAAAGTCAAATGTATGCATGATATGTAAGCAAGGGTCAATTACAAGACATTTCTAGAATTATATTGTTCCCTCGTGAGGAATCATGGTCATATTTTAAATACCCTAGTATTCCCATTTGCTTCTCCTCTTCATCCTCTTAAACGTGGAAAAAGGTTACAAGAAAGATCAAATCTAACTTTCAACAATGGGGGGCAAAGTGGTTGAACCCAGCTAGAAGGTTAGTCCTTAAATATTCTCTTTCAGCTAATACAAAAAGATTTCATCTAGTGAATTGGTCAAAAGTCAAGGCCCCAAAGTAGCATGGAATCCCCCGTATAGAGGATCCCTCCTTAATGAATTTATCCCTAGGGTCGAAGCTCCTTTAGGGGATGATCTCTGGTAAGTATGAGTGGTGGAAAAAGATATTGCATAAGAAATATTTTGCAAGTGAGAGGCAAATATGCCTTGATAATATTCAAGAAATAAAAAGGGGTTCTCCTATATGGAAGTTGATTAAATCAGTTATCTCTATCATCTAGGACATAATAACTTGGGTTTTCGATAGTGGTAAATCAATTCATTTATGGCATGACAACATAAAAGGGAAGCAAATGTTGGATAATATCCAAGAGCTCTATCCTCTCATGGAATGGTTGGCCAGTCAAAATACGACATTGCCTTTCAACATCTCATATTGGTCTAACACTTTGAGTCTATGGTTTGGATGGGATTTTAGTTTTCCTCCATATCATTTGATTCACTTACTCTCTTCTCTCATCAATCACTTTAGGGTTTTTTC
Source organism: Picea engelmannii (assembly GCA_009831015.1). Classification (NCBI taxonomy): domain Eukaryota; kingdom Viridiplantae; phylum Streptophyta; class Pinopsida; order Pinales; family Pinaceae; genus Picea; species Picea engelmannii. Next base: position 403,476 of record ML777833.1, read on the forward strand.
ACCTAGGATCTACAACACGTATGATCGAAGAGGATAGGGAGAGGTGAATTACAATGTCAAGTTGGGGTATGTATCTTCCACCAAGGTATTCAATATGGATTAAGGTATGGCATCCAAATGGCGTTCCTAAAATAAATATCTTCTATTGGACACTAGTTCATGGGAAGGTTTTGACATCTGAGAATTTCAAAAAGCATGGGATACAAGGTCCTTCCAGATGTGCCCTCTATCTTTCTGAATCTAAATTGGTTCAACATATCTTTTTTAAATGTGAATATACAGATCGAGTGCGACATTCATATTTTAATAGTTTAAATCAAAGACTGAGAAGGCTTGATACTTGGAAGAGTATGTTTGTTATATGGGGTAGCCTATACATTGGAACATTAAAGGACAAATCGGGTTTTAAAATAATTTGGTTAACCTTGCCTAAATACTTATGTTGGAATGTCTGTCTAGCCCGAAACAGAGCAATATTTAATCAAGAATTGGTTAATCCATTGGTGGTAGTGGTAAAATCTAAAGTATTTCTAGAAGAATATATAACGTCCAAAGAAAACCTACTTGTGTTCAATAAAATTCTAAGTAAGGATGAAGAGGAATGGTATTTCCAATTTCATATAACTCCTTAGTCCATATGGTTAAGGAAGGAAAATCTCACCATTAAATCAAACTGTCAGCTTCGAATGACCAATTAGGAATGTCAAAAGTGAAGATATGATAAGCATTCTTTCATTTTATTCTTTGATGGAGCCTCAAAAATAAATCCAAGGGTGACAAGTCTAAGAGGAGTCACGTTGAGCCTTGGAGAAATGATTGAAATATATTCTGCATGGGGTCTTGGTATCTCAACTAACATCCAAGTAGAGGCATATGCTTTACTGCAAGGCCTAAAGGTCATTGTAAGATACCCAACCCCCCTAAGTAGCATTAAAAATGTGGGGTATTTAAAATTTTCCTCTTAAACACAGTTCCAAACTCATTTTTGAGCTTACTATTGGAATACTGAGAGGGGGGGGGGTGTGAATCAATATGAGCACTTTATGCCACTTTTAACCACAATATATATTTTTTCACTTTATCAATAATGTTCAACAGTTTATCATCAATGTATCATCTATGATTTCATTCAATATATATTTATATCATAAACATGTAATCATAAGAAACATCACATCACATCAAGAACACAGTACACCAGTATTTACGTGGAAACCCAAATGGGAGAAAACCATGTAATTCTTTCTTATATATATCAAGAATGAATTCATAGGAAACACCAACTTCCAAATTCTCCAGTTGCAACTAGAAGGAGGCTATGACCCCCTATCCTCAAGCTCCAACCTGAAGGAATATAAAACTCCCTAAATTCTCTGGCTCCAACCAGAAGGAGGTTATAACCCCCTGAGTTCTCTGGCTCCAACCAGAAGGTGGCTACAACCACCTATTTCTCAAGATCCAACCTGAAGGAAGCTCCAACTCCCTGATTCTACAGCTCCAACCGGAAGGAGGATACAAAGCCCTTTCCTTGCCCCACCAAACCATCATGTGATATAAGTGTAAACCCACTATCACTACCACAATCATTGCCACTATCGTTGTCATTGACATTGTCACTACCTCTGTCACATCAACCTGTAACATGTCATTATATCCAACCTATCACATCAAACTATCACTGATCAACATATCACTATATCCAACATGTAATTGTCATTGATACTTAACCAGATCCTCTCACGTAGATCATACACCAAGGACACCTCTCAACTAGATGTCCAACATCACCAACACATGCCTCTACCAATAATGTACCAAGATAACCAACATACCATCACAGGTTATGTGTCTCAACCATGTACCAAAGGATGTACCAAACCATCAACTTGTACCATTCCAAGCATCAATTGTGTACCACAACATGTACCACAATAAGTGCATCAACCATGCACCAAAACCTGTACCGAACCATGCATCAACCATGCACCACAATTGTACCAAACCGTGCATCAACCATGAACATGAACAATGTACATCAAAACATATACCATACCATGTATCAACCATGTACTACGCCAAGTACATCAACCATTAATACCATACCATGTGCCAACCATGCACATCAACCATGTACATCAATCATGTACATCAACACTGGTAACATACCATATACCATGAAATGTATCTCAACTATATATCATATCACTCTCAATCATACCATGTACCTTAAGATAAGCCTCATGTATATGCCAATATCACAAATATGTACCTCTAACAATGAACCATAACAACCACATACCAAGTACCAAGGGTATGTCTCAAGCACGTAACAATGTCACCTCAACCATATGCAATCATGTACCATCAAGGGCCGCCAAGACATGCCTTAAGCATGTGCCATACCATCCAAGATACAAGCCTCAAACAAATGCATAAAATACATACCTTTAGTCATGAAAACTTGAAGCAAACCATCTAAATTCTTGTAGCAATTGTGATGTACCATTGTTACACATTATTTTCATCACCCTCATGATCGTTAATGATGTAAACCTATCTATTGCCTTCAAAAGGGTCAATGTCCTGAATTCCTAATAAAAGAAGGGAGAAGAACTTTTCTTGAGAGATGAAGTTGTGTTTTCCTTTGTAAAAACCCTATTTTGGAGGATTTCCACGGGATGCACCATAGCTAGGGTGCGGAAATGCCTGATTTTCGCAGGCTGCACTATAGCTAGGGTGCAGAATTTCTGCAGGCTGCAATACAGCCAAGTCACAGCGACCTTCGTACGTGGGAAAAATGAGCATTTTCTCAATGCTTCTAGAAGGAGAAGCTTCTTTGGTGAGGTGGCCTCCAAATGGTTTGGATCTTACTCGCTTTCATGATTTAGTGGGATCATCCTAACCTCCTCACTTTATCCTCTTCAGCTTATAAAAGGAGAGGAGCTCTCATGGAAAAAGTTATCTTGTTTGAGTTGGATTTGGCTTGAGATTGTTAGCTTGGTCAGAGTGGTTTTAAGATTGGCTTTGTTAAGATAGATTGTGAGTAGCTATCAGATCCATGGTCTCAGAATCCTTGGAGCAAGAAGTCTATGGGAAGCAAGGAATCGTTGGAAGGAACCTTACGACATCAAGGCATTCAGTTGTAATCTCTCTTCCTATTATTAATATAATACAGTAGCATGTTTCTTTCCCATAGAATTATCTTTATTTTATTGCATAATTCCTTGATCATATGCATAGGTTGTCATTGAATATAATCTCTCTGCTTTCACTTTGGTTGGTTTGTGTCTCACTGCAGGATCAGTATCACAAGAGCACCGGAGTGAAATAGGAACAACAAAGACATAAGGAAGCGATATTCAAAGGTATGTCACTCATCCTTTCTTTAATGATAGATTCGATGATTAGAGCCTAGGGAAAGAGCCATGTCCTGTTGTGTTTTGTTCTAGATCCAGGTGGATCTAGGGAGATTAGTTTATGTCTGCATTTACCGATTTATCCAATAACAACCATCAAACCTTGTTGCAGCTCAACCAACCATTATTTTTCAAATATTTTTCTCAGATCTGTGACCTATCCTCCTGCAGCATGAAAATGTATGTGACATGTCCTCTAGCACCTTGCATATGTACACAACCTATCCTTATGCAACCTGCGTACAACCTCGAAAAACTAGGGTTACTATTTTTCTGCAACTTCGAAACTTTCTCTACTTTAGACCTTCGCAACTTTAGAAAAATGTCGTCACATTCCACCTCAAAATCACTAATAGATTTTCCAAAAGATAGACCATACCATTCATAAGATAGATATTCAATGTAAGTGCGTGTGTCAATGAGAGACTCTTTGAGGTGTATTTATACTTATTCTAGGTAACCTCATTCTTTATTTATGGGTTTCTTATTACAACCATTTTATCCTTTCACCAAGACATGTAACCAACTAGGAGATTCTTGACCACTCTTTGGGGCTTCCAACTTTACAAGGCCATATCTCCTTAACCGTGAGAAACCACGTGGCGTTCCATATATCACTGGAAATAGAACGACGATTAATATCCATCTATGATAGTCTTACCTGCAATTTCATTGTCCTTCATGTCCATATTCCTTATTCAAATTCGAGTCACATAACCACACCTATGGGGCTACATGTAGACTAAATCAAATGTACCCAACTAACTCACAATCAATCTCGATCATACAAGTGTCAATCAATTGTCCAAAATCTCTATACCTCTCCAAGGATTGACATCAATCTCTAAGGGTTGAAATCAATCTCCAATATCACTCTCCAAGGTTTGAGATCAATGACAACCAACTATCCAAACCAATTGTCCAACAATCTCCCCCTTTGGCATTGATGGAAAACTTGGACATGGAAATAATCATGTTCATACTCCCCCTATGATCATCGCTCCTCATCAATGTTTCTATCTCTCCCCCTTTGAAAACAATGGAAAAGGGTATCTCCCTTTGGGGATACTCCCCTGTCTTCATGTCTCTGTTCTTTCTCTTGATATTTGACTAAAGGTTAACTCCCCATGTTGATATGTCTCCTCCTGATATTGTACATGCTCTAACCAATCATAGGAAAAAAGAATAGCTCCCCCTGTGGGTATGTTTCCCTATCTGTATGCTATTAATCTTCCTTTCTAGACCTCTCTCTCTGATGATTTTTATTCCCTTTAATTTTCTATAAGATGTATATCAATGTAGGGCTACATGTATATGTTTCCTTTCCTCTCTCTCCCAATGTTTTTTATTTTCCATTGGTGCTTCCTCTTGAATTTCACTGACATATATAAAAAACATTCAAAGTTTGATTTCTTCATTTACTTGTCATGTTCAATTGACCATATTGTTCAACAATGTCCTTCTTATGATATAGCTTATGCTGACAATTTCTCTTTCCCTATTTTGTTGTGCCTTTCACTGCTTGTCTTTCTGTGAACAATTGATTCCAACTGATTTCACTGATTCTGATTGTAAATATGTTTCTATGTATATGACCCATGTTTCTTGTACATATCTCATGAATCCATCTCTTTTCATATGTCACAAACTGTTCATAACCCTTCTACTCAATTGTCCACAATGTTGACCCATCTATCACTGAACTATCATGAAGGGTTCACCTGAATGTGCTACAACTAATCATCACATGTTTAGACTGAATTAAACATGTCCACTGATATGATCTATCTACTCATCAAACTCTGCATATCTGGAACAACCTGTACTGAATATTTCCTTGCCTGAATACATACGTGCAATACAATCATAAACCTATTCCTGCCAATTGATACATGTGTGGGAACATAACTTCTCAACTAATCAATTTGTTATTATGTACTTATGTTATTTGATTTCTCTGAATTTGTCTCTACAAACACTTCATACTGCTCGAAAGATGGTTCTTTGATATGTAGTTTCTACTACATGGATTCCCCATGTTCAACAAACATATTACCTAGGAGTCTCCAAGTTGGGTGGCTCAGAAAAATACCCTCTCTGATGCAAAGTAATCTTCCTCTTCGTTTGTAGACACATTATCTCTCTAAACTCTGACTTCCTTCTTTCTTCCTGCGGATTGATCTTGTACTACAATTATTGAAAAAACAATCTCTTGAACCTATTCTTTATTCACCTGCTCTTCTTTTCTTTCTCATGCTACTGCAAATCCTGTGATCTCTGGGACCTGTTCTTTATTCACATGTTCTTCTTGTTTTTCATTTATTCTCCAAAACTTCGTGTACCTGACATCTTCCCTTTTCTCTGTAGATTTGTCTTTATCTCGTATTATTTCCAATCTTGAGAGTATGACTTATTGATGTCCTTCATTCATCCAATCTTCCTTTTCCCGGTCTTCCTTTTCATGTTCTTGTTTTCTTTTGCAACCTGTCTTATATCTAATATCAGTGTTATTTCTCAAATAAGTACCCATCATGCTTCTACAATCAAAAGATATGTGTCCATAGTTATGGAACTTGTAACATTCAATGTCATGTGGGGCCACATAAGATTTTCTTGTTTGAACATTTCTTTCATAAGCCCTGCAATCTGCAACCTCGTGTTCCAAGTTAGTACAATATAAAAATAATGACCATAAAAGAAATTTACATACTTGTGAGTGAATGTTCTTCTTTGTTGTGTAGTCCTTCTGAATTATGCCTTGGCTAATCATGATCTTCTCTTCTGTGGATATCTTCATCATGGTTGAAGCTTCTTTGTTTCCTGAATGTGGTAGGTCTTGTTGAAGATGTATCTCTATTATACTCTTTCTTCTTTGATTCGTGTTGACCATGATTCCTTTCTTTGAGTATTTCCGCATAACTCTTAATCTTTTCTTCATTATTCTTTTCTAGTGACCTGGAAAGATTTTTTTCAACATTCTCTATTGACGATGTGGATGTTTCTCTCTCTTCAATATTCGTGTTGAGCTTTACAACTTTGATTTTCAATGTGACAACTTCTTCTTCATTCTTCTCAACCTATTCTTCTTTCTTCATCATTTGAATCTTCATGACTTCTTCCGTCCTCTTTGCTTCTTCAAGTTGGATCTTCAAGGAGATTATTTATTTTTCAAGTCTTTTCTCTTCTTGACCAAATTCTACTTCAAGCTTATTTAAGTCGTCAATTATTTCCTTAAGATGATCTATCAATATCTTCTCTCTCTTCTCTGCTTCTTCCTTTTGTGCTACTATTTTGATTTCCAAACACTACATTTGATCCTCGAGAGTTTTTTCAGTCTTTCTGACTTCTTCTAGCTGACCCTTTAACATCATGATCGTTTTCTCGACTTCTCTAGAGTTGGCGTTCTGATATTCTTCTTTATTCAATATCCGATTCCTCGTGACTTCTTATGTTCACTTTGCTTCTTCAAGTTCGATCTTCAATATGATTATTTCATCTTCAATTTCTCCTTCTCGTTGACTGAATTTTGCTTCATGATTCTTTCCCTTTTCAATCTCAGAGTTGTATTCTATTTCATTGGGAATTTTTGTCTCATCACTTTCAATCTTCAAATAAGGGCATTCAATTTCAATATGTTTGTTCTCTTCACACTTAAAGAAAAGGTACTCACCTCTGTTGATTTCACACTCTTCCTCTTTTGAATCTGTCTGACATGATGAGCATCTTTCTTCTTGTTTTGTACATGTATCTTTTATAGAATTCTCTGATTTTGTGATGGGAGAGATATTATGTAGCTTATCCCAAAGTTCTTTATATTATGAGCATTTACCCACTTTGTCCTTTACTGAGTCATACAGTCCTTCCAAAATTAAATCCATTGTTATTTTGTTGTTCTTATTCAATTCCTTCTTGGATGCAGTCTTAGGTTCCTTTGTGGTGTTGTGTTCTATCACAACTTATTTTCAAATAGCATATCCATGTGCCTTTAAAAAAAAAAAAAATCCTTAAGCTCAAATTCTCATACTCTAGACCACTCTGACCAAACATTGGTACTCCATTCATATTGCACTCCATGATCTACCTTCTGGTTGTTAAACTGTTTCCTGAAAGAACTGGATTTGATACCAATTGTTGGAATACTGAGAGGGGGGGTGAGTCAATATGAACACTTTATACCACTTTTAACCACAATATATATTATTTCACTTTATCAACAATGTTCAACAGTTTATCATCAATTTATCATCTATGATTTCATTCAATATATATATCATAAGCAACATCACATCATATCAAGAACACAATACACCAGTATTTACGTGGAAACCCAAATGGGAGAAAACCACAGAATTCTTTGTAATGACGCTTGAATCCATCATGACCGAAACAACAACCTCACGGGGATACAAATCCCCCTGCATTTTTATAGAGGTGTTACTCCTCTATGTTTTGTGATACTCTTGGAATTCTAGATTTTTAGAATAATATAGGACTTCAAGAAAGTCCACCATGATATTCAAAGAAATATAAAGGTTATTGAAAAAAAAAAGTTTTATTTTTAAAGAGAATTTGTGAGAGATGACTAGGAACCTCACACATCACATATTTGAAAAAGATAAGCAAAAATTCCTCACGTCCATCATAGTTAAACTAAATATTTTTCATCACATAACAATAAAAGAAAATGGTTTGCACGCATAAGAGAACTTTAATAGAGTAAACACATGTGGAGCTCAAATAAAGAAAATTATATATCAATCTCAAATATTTTATACTCAAAACTCATAGTTATAAAACATCGTCAAAATTGATCCTGAATTAGTTCTCTTGGGATTTCTGAGAAATATAAAGTTAGTTACAAAGCTTTGAAATTGAAATACGTTTTTCCACAGGATTGTGATTAGGGATCCCACGGACCATAAAGAAAATATAAACAAGAAGTAAGTTGTGGAGAGAATATAGTGGGAAATGACGGAGTAGCAAGACCTGGAAAGAAGACAGGAAGAAGTTATCAGATTTCAGTTAAACCTTTCTAGTCAAAGAAGTGGAGTAACTAGATGAAAAACTGATAAAGAAAGCAAGATGTGACCAGCATAAACTTACTATGATGGTCTCTCTCTTTTACTTTCTTGTTGTTGTCCTTTTATTTTCCTCGTTGGTGGTTATGGGAACCATCTCAACTATTGTTTATTGGCCTTCTTTAGTTAATTTATCAATCGCTTTCTTAAACCAATCTTCAATGTAATTTTTCATTAGCACAACATTCATTTCATGCCTGATTTTGATATTAAATAATTCACCTTCTAAATCTCTTAGGTCATGAGAAATTCCATGTATTGCCTCCTCAATATCTTGATTTTTCATATAATAATCAACCATTCAATTATGTATTTCTTCTTCATTATATTTAATTATGCCATTAAATTTCTCATCCGATAACCCCTTTAATATCTCCACGTGTTCATCAAATTGTTGCCTTGTCATAAACATTGAATTGAGAATTGACTTAGTATCTTGCACCTCATCAGTGCTTCCTGCCAGATCTATCTCTATGAGTCTTTTGAATAATTCTTTTCTTTTCACTATGGCTTCCCTGCATGTTTGGGCGATGTTATTCAAATTCTTGATCTTTTCTTTCCAACATGCATTCAACTGTTTAATTCGACTTGGAGAAGGCATATCCTCTTCTCTACTTTGCAATCCTATCATGTTTGAGACTTTTATCCCAAATGGTAAAACAACATCTGTGTAGAATCCTTCTTCATTCTTTAAATCATCTTGGAGATATTCATGAAAAGCATGTGCCTTTGAACTGAAAGAAACAATATTTTTTGATACCTCCCATGCTTCTATTATCAATGGAATTCTCTTTTTAATATTTTTCTCTACATAAATTCGGACCACTGTGAGCAAACTAGAAGATCCCCTTGATTTAATACCGGGTGTAGTTGGTTTAACCATTGTCAAAGGACTGGCCAGGATTGGAAGAGGCATCAAGGCAGTTTCCAATTCTTTGATCTTCTCCTTTAATTTGACATTTTTATCTTCTAAACCATCAATAGAGTCATCGAGTGCATCCCTGGTTTCCCTATTGATTTCGTAGATATGGGACGGTCGCAAATCCTTCAGGTCAATCTCTGAGCGGACATTTCCTTTTTTATTCTTCTAGTCACTTCTTTCTACAATCAACTTTTTAGATTCTTTATCAAAAACATCACTTTGAAAAGTGAAGGATTCTTCTTCACTAAAGGTCTCATTTCGAATGACTTCTAACAAAGAATCTTTCTGAGCCATATTTTCTAGTTGTTCTATTGCAGGAAATATTTTCTCAATATTTGCTTCTACTTCCATATCCTCCAAAGAAAATCATTGGATTTCATTTTCTATAAGATTATCTTCTTCCTCTTGTACTAAATTTTTCCTTTTCTTTATCACGAGCAGCTTGTGTAACTATTGTTGACAACCTTTTTAACTGGTTGGGCCACTTGAGCATTGATCCCAAATGTAGGGAGTAACAACTAGATATTACGCACTTCTTTCACTGGGACCTTTTCCCCTTTGCTTGTAAAAATAATTATTGCTAAGTAATGTTTATAGATCGCCAACACCATGTACATGAGTTCTTTAGTTATTGCCCTCTTCTTCTTCATTCAGGATAGTTTGAATGAAAGAGATATTGAACCCCACTGAAAGCATATTTCCAACAAATATTTTGTTCGGATCGCAACCTTTGATCTTTTCAACATGCTTTAAACTCACATTGTTAAAATGATTTGCAAATTTGTCAATTTTATTTATGTTTCTGAACGTGAACACTCCAATCTTTCATGGCAAGGGAATAAACTGCTTTTTCCTTTTTTTCATAGAAAAAATGTAGCCAGAAGTTATATTTCCTTTCCACCTCTATAATAAATAGTTTATCAGATACATGATACGGGAGAAAAGAAGGATTATCTTTCGAGCAAAATATCTTTCTAATACTGTGATTCTCCATTTTTTCTATTGTCCCCTTTTTCTTTAAAAATGTGGTAGCTTGATTAGATATCCTTGAAGTGTTTTCACCCTGTTGAGCTCTCAACACACCCTAAAAAGTCTCTGCCAATTTTCACTTTTTGGGTACCACTTAATCTTTTGGTATTGTCTAATTCGGAACGATGTTGTTTTCGCTTATCATTATTTTCTGCAAATTTCTCCTTGATTCTTTAAAAACTTTCCCTGAATGTGTCAAAACCATCATAACTTAAAGGGATTAACATTTGATTAAAGAATCAACCACTAAATCATTTTACCCGACGCGTCCAAAATTCGACACCTGGAAGAATCAGAGATGAAAGAAAATCGTCCTAGAAAACTAAGGACGTCGATCATCGATTTTAGTCGGCGTCGGTAAAAGAGGAGTTGTTCTTTCGAGATAAGCATTGCACAAGAAAGATGTCGATGACTGATTTTATTCGGCATCGGTGAAGCACGAAAGGAAGTAGTCATTTGCGGGGAAAGAAAGGAATCGTCGACGGTCTATCCCATAAAAGCATTTCAGCATCGACGAAATGTGAGTAGCTAAACATGTAAGGAGCGTAAAACATTTTCCAGGCCACCAACTCTCGAAAATTTTCGGCGTCAACGGTTTTTCTTTTTGTAAAAAATAAAAAAGGTATCAACGAAAATCCCGTAGCTCTGTGCTGATCTCCGGCTTCCCCATTCCGAAAATGACAAGATGGGACATTTTAGCTCTAAGATATGCTAGATACGATGTATTTAATTGATTGATTAATTCCAAGATCACACATTAGTTTCTAATTCGTGCGCAAAGCAAAATGATCATTTTAGCCTATAGATACAATGCACCTCCCTCCGTGCCTCCGCCATCAACCTACGTAGAATTGATTATGGAAAATTGGTGGTAAGTAGTTTTGAATTTTGTCCCATTACTTGCATTAACGGCTTGATGCGATTGGCAAGTTCTCTCTCATTATATTATCCTAAATTATTATAGTGAGACGAACGAACCAGAGAAGGCGTCCACGGTATAGTGAGTATTAAGCAACAAATTTTATCAAGCAGACATGTACCAATATGGTTTTGTTGTTTCCAACTCACATATAAATTAGGATCTAAGATTACTCTGTATGTCGGCCCTAATTGAACGATTTCGGTTGCAGGAACGATGCCTCCGAAGAAACCTACCACTAGGAAATCTCCTAGAGCCCGAAAGCTGCAAGAATTAGAAGCAGGAGAGGGCTCGTCCCCGGCCATTGCAAGGAAATTGGAATTCACTTCCAAGCCGACGCCCATCATCAATATGATCACCAAAGAAGCCTTCACTCAAACCCCGGCCTTTGGGGACACAAAGGCGAACATTGGGACCAAGACAATGTTCCTGCGTTGGGAATACCTATTCAAGAAAATCAAGCATGAAGAATTCCCAGAATATACCCCACATAGCGATCCTGACACAAGGAAGATGGACGATGAGGTCTCTGTCAACATTCGCAAGGCTTACCTACACATGGTGGCGAGCAGGACTCTGGTTTTCCCTTGCATTGAACTTTTGAAATGGCTCATTGATCACACTGATGCACAGAACTGTGTAATCAATGATGATAATGGTCAAATCGCGGGGGTTTTTCCTCCCACTAGAAGTCCAAAATTATTACAAGCTTAGGGACTTGGATGAACGTTTGAGCACAGATTTTGTTGTGAAGTTTTACCAGAAGCACGACACCAGCAAAATCATGGCATCCTGGTGGAGAGAAGACAAAAAATTCACCAACCGAGACTCTAGCTAGTACCCGACAGCCAACCTTAGACAACCTTATATCTATCTAATGGATCTCCTTTGTCGGTTGCATGGAGAGAAAGATTGTTCCAGATTTTTGGAGGCATGGATGCCTTTGTCTTATACTATCACCATCTCTGGAACAACCTTCAACTGGCGTGCTATCATCTCTAAACAGCGTAGCACCTGCATTCTATAGGCTCGGCAGCCGAAGGAAGGAGAAACTTCTGCCTTTTACATGGTGTCTTATCTATTGGACGTCGTCTGTGTAAGAAACACATTCGTCGGGATGAACCTGAGCTGGCGCACTTCCGAGCTCCCGGTCCATGTCTACTTCGGCATTTTGTGGGAGAATAGGTATAAAAGATCCTACTCTCTCATTTGCAATCAATTTATCGCACCTATTCATTTTTAACTATTCAAGAAAGAGTGCCCAAGGCTCTCTGATGCTGCCAAAAAGGTTATATCGAAAGTTGGTCATTGGTACCTAGATGAGCATGAAACCTACATTAGGGTTTTCGGCGCCACCAGAGCACCACATTTTCTACCTATATATGTCCCCGACCGACTGGTACTAGGGGAAATATGTTATCAAACTATCTTGCAGGGCTACAACGCCACTTTGGTGAAGGACAAGAAGCGAGCATTCATCCCCTATGGGTTTCATATCAGCTTCTACCAGGTTAAAGACACTGCACAGGCCAAGCAAGAGGGATTAAGTCAATTAGAATTTTGGTTCCAAATAGAACGTTTTCACAAGCATGACCCCAAGTGTCTGGTCTCGAAACATGCATCACAAGTATCGTCATGTTGGCCTTATGCCCACGACTGATTTGAGGATGAAATTTTCACTGAAAACGCTCAAGACTGGGATGAGGTGGTGGCAAGAAGGGTCGACCCCAGAGTAACGAAGTTCAGGGCCATGAGTTGGGAAGAGAAAATAGCATCCTTGGAGAAAGCAGTGCAAGAAATTCTTAGGACTAGGGAAGAAAGGGTAACATTCAAATCAGTCGAAACGATGGAAGCTCCCCAGGAAGCCCCTGTACAGAACCAGAGTTTTCTCAGAACTCCGGGTGCACTGGAAAGAGGGATGCTCTTGATCCAACATGCTCAGCAAATGATGGATCTAGCGTCGAATGATCCGGCCCTCTTATCAATTTTTCTGACCAGTAACCCAGAAGAGATCCCAGCAGGGGTAGGCGGCTTCGATCTCACAGACCCCAGTAACATCAACGAGTCAGATGACCTTGAATCTACATTGTCGCCAGTTGATTCACCGGTATTCATGATGATTCAATCAGGGCTAGGCCGGGTGTCGGTCGAAACAAGTGCGCCTAACCCTCTAACTGAGTTCATAAATATATACAGTGATGATGAGAGCCCGGAGGCACCTCAGAAAACCTCTGTGCAAGTAGAAGAAGAAAAGGGAGCCAAGGAAAAAACACCTCTTGTTCCCGATGCTCGGAGTCAAGAGGACACACGAGAAGGAAAAGGAGTTGAAAGAAGCCTAGACACATAAATGCTCGATGTGTCAGAGACCCGAGCAGGTAGTCCCAAGGACAAGTCAGAAGAAAGGTCTCCGCAGAAGGATGTCAGTGATGCCATGGCTAGTATACAAGAAAGTATTGAGCTCCATCCTGACACATCTATTCCACTTGATACTCAGGTCCCCGATAAACAACGGGAGGAGGCCGGGCCTTCGGAGCAAAATAAGGAGGTTCAAGAGTCTGATCTTGAACAAATATATACCACCGATAGCCTGGAAAACACACTCACATGGGGTGACCAACAGATACCAGAGCCGGTAGATGAGGTAGAAGACATCTATGCAATCTCCTATGATCAAAAGAGGAAGGCCATCATGCAAAGGATTGTTAAGAAGAGAAAGATTATTCTAGACCGTTCCATTTTGGTTACCACAGAGGAAAATTCGATCAACACAGCAGATGCTCGCACGTCTGAACTGATAGGCGTGGGAAGAGCCCTCTCTGATGCTACCCAAGATAGGGCCAGGAGGGATGAAAGAGAACTAGATGATACTCTGAAGGAACTGGAACACTTGCGCCATCTTGTTGAGTATTACAAAGGCACCACATAGACTGCGGCATATTTGAAAAGTGAGTTTTCAGGAATTTACAATGAGCTCAAGAAAGAAAGAAACCTGTTAACCGAAAATATAATTGAATTCTAGGAGGACACTCTTATTTCCCTTGCAGCATGTAAGGAGATGGAACGATGGCATGAAAGAGCGCTGCAAGTGGTGGAAAGACTCGAATACATTGAGGCAGTCCAGTAAGGTCGAGAAAAGGAAGAACATGGCATTCGGTTGATAGGCAAGAGTAGCCTCGACTGCATGAAGAGATCTGCAGAATACTTGACTAAGATGTCTCGGGACCCACATCGAGAGATCCAAGAACAATATGCCAAGTGCCAGGAGCACTGGGATAAAATTAATAAAGTAATGAAAGATATCAAGCTCCTCGAGTTCGGCACCCCCAGTGAGTTTATCGACATAAGAAATGTGCTCAAGGTGTATGTCGAACAAGACTCCCTATGGACCGAAGAGTGCGCAAAGGTAGCCGATGCGAGGTCGAGACAGGTGCAACAATTCACAGAACACCTGATCAGAGCTAAAACCATGTTGCAACAGCTAAATTCCACCTTGATAAAGTACCGAGCACATGCAGAGAACATCAGAGGAATATATGCGGCCCCAATGGAACAACACAGATTCCCGTGGGCCCAGACTTGTGAAGAACTGTTCATCAATTGGTCTGAATATGAAAGGAGTCATCCTTTCAAAGAAATATCCCGGGTAGACTAATCAAGAAACTGTTATGAGATAATGCCATGTGGCAAATTTTGTTTGGCTCAAATTGTACTTAGACGTTAAACTTTGGTTAAGCTTGAGATTATAAACAAATCCCTCGACCAATTAATAAGGGTCAATGGTTTGTTGTAAGAACTTTTTTCTTTCTGGCTGTTAATAATTATTTTGAAGCTTCTATGAATCTAGAAGTCCTTCTGGACCAAAGACGAACTATTTTCATCAGATGTATGTGATTAGAGTTGGAGAAGAATTACTTCCTTTCCTGTTCCATGAATGTTGCAGTAAATGAGTAAGAGCAATTAATTATGTTGTCAAGTTATCTGGTGCAATGTTTTAATGTTCCTTTCTTTAAATGATGAAAGTAAATCATTGTGCTTCTATGTGATGAATGTTTTGGTAGATGAATTATTTTGCTTACCGTGACATTGATTACAGTTGTATTTCTTTCTCTGTGCTAAGTAGTTTACCTCAACTATGTGATGAATGTCTTGGTAGATGAATTATTTTGCTTACCCTGATCTTGATCATATATGTGTTATCTTTCTGTTAAGTAGCTTTCTCATACAACAGTTGGATTCTCTTTCAGTTAAAGTATTATTACTAAGCCCCTTTGGCATAGGATTGTTGTCTGCATGTTCGAGTAACGGGTTATCCCAAGCTCGACCCCTTCCCAATATTTAAAACTCTTTTCCTATCTTAGTCAAGTTGGTTTATACTGGCTTTCATATCTTGTACCTGCCCCACCTAAGAGAAATTACTGAAAAAACTGTCTTAACCGAAGGAGGAACATTCACCAGAAAACACAAAATCTCATTGATAATTTGGCCAGATTGTAAGATCTGGAGAACCATTCCACTCCATATGCTGCAGAGTCTAATTGGGCCTCGGTGGCGAGTTTGGTTCCTGCTATTGAATCAGGGGATTTAAGCCCCATCAATAGAATCGGCACTAGAAGGAGGGCCTGAGAATGAATGGTTGAATATGTAAGTTATATGATATTTCAAACAGCCTATAGATTCATAATGGCCCACATGCATGGCTAGTAATCCAACAGACAACCCACCTTTACCGAGTACTCCCGAAGTGAATAACTCACCCTACTCTGAGGAAGGAAATTTTCACCCTAAAATACCTTACACCCTCCCTCATGAGGAATTGAACCAGTTCAGAAGGATTACCAGAGCCTACGCCTGGAAAATCAGCGCGTTTCCTTTCACCCGCATCCTCCCTCGAAGAAAACAATAAAGAATACTAGTAGTCAGCACTCCCGATGAAGTTTTCATACACTCCGTCGAAGACTTAATAGACTTCGTGATCACCGAAATCAAGAACCTCTTGACCTCATACCCGAGATGCCAGTCGACGACATCTATGAACCTTACAATCTTTCAGAAGAGGAAGATCCTAACTCCGACTCTGAAGAAATGGAAGAGAACAACGATCGAGAAGAAGAGAGGGAAGTTCCACTTCAAGACAACCAACCTTGGTTGGTCGGGGATGCCGAGGCCATCCCTGGATGAGTACATAATCTCCCTTGGCACCCAGAAAAGTTGCTCCCCAATTATGATCCTAAAACCTCAGGATCGCCTGAAGATCATATAAAGAAGTTCATCCTCGCGATCAGGCTTATGAACATTCAACATGAAGACGTGGTATGCAGACTTTTCCCCTACACGTTTGAGAACTCAACTTCCACTTGATATTTTAACTTGCCAGTAGGATCCATAACCAGCTGGACTAAGTTCCAAAAGGACTACCTAGACAAATTTGCAGAAGAGACTACTACGGGAGCCCTGATGGCTGAGTTGTTCGCAGCCACCATGACCCCAAAAGAGAGGGTCAAAGATTTCAATCAAATATTCACGACTATTTTAAACAGATTCCAACCCGCAGCAAAGCCTACTCAGGAGTTGAAAATTGAGGTTTATGCCAACGCGCTTTCGACTTCTATTTCTATGTTTGTAAAAAGAGCCGCCAAGAGAACCCTTGAGGAAAATTTTGAGGAGGCCAAGACGATATAATTCCAAATGAAAGGATGTAAGGAAAGCCAGACCTCTTTAGTAAAAAGGGAAAGTCAGCTCCCGCCCAGAAGAGGACTCCTTCTGATTAGGCCACCAGGGAAACTGGCTGAACAAACTCCCGACAAGGGTGATGCGAATATAAAGGATCTACAACGCATGGTTAAGAAGTTATCAAATGAGATCGTAGACATGAAAAGAAGCGCAGGAGAGGGAAACCAAGGCCAAAATCCCTATAAACCTTTCTTTAAGAGAAACCGACCTTTCAAAGCAATTGAACCTCCCCCAGCCAACTTAAACATTGACCTAGGGAATGTGGCATCTGATTCTTTCTGTACTTATCACCAGGAAAATCAGTCTGAGAGGGAATGCCCCCAGTGGGTTCATGCCATGAATTTGATGGCCAATCTCTTTCTGGACGAATTCTCCTTGACTAAACAGTTGAGAATTTCGGCCATGGGTATTGTCGACCAGGAAGAATTTGACCCACCACGAGAGACAACCATATTGATATGGGATCCCAACTTAATATTTCCTTTGGATGATCTGTTTAAGTCTTGAGAACAACCCTCGGAAGTTTTAGTAATGCAGACACGTATCATAGGTCAACCCGGCTCGAGAGATATCAATATCACCCGAGCCTCGCAAGTTAAATTAACTCTTGATCGCCCAAAAACATCTCTCACCCCCAGTAAAAATCCTATAAGTATTCATACCCAGGAATCCCCTAAACTGGAGTAAAACGTAGTAGCAGATATAAAGAAGCTAAAGGATAATATATCGGTTATGGACATATGTAGGATTCCTCAGCAGAAAGACTTTTTGTTGCAAGCTTTGAGCTCGGTAGCAAACCCAATGACTGGCAATGGTCATAAGAACAAAATATCCCAAACAGATCCGGCCAGCAAGACAACCATAAATACCTACACCAACCATAGGAAGGAAATACCTTTTGTCCCACCTTTCGTTTTAACATTTGAAGCTTCAACAGGAATCTTCACAACTGTTTGGTGGATTATGGGGCGTCTTCTAATGTAATTCCCGTGGTCGTTTGTAATAAATTAGGCATTGTTCCCCTCAAGAGTGATAAGCATGTGATATAGCTAGACCAGACCCAGGTTAAGGTCATGGGAGAACTCAAAGATGTGATGATCATCATAGGGACACACCCTAATTTCGTGCAGGTAATTGACATCATTGTTGTAGATATCCCTGAGGCATATGGGCTTTTGTTGAGCCGGGATTGGTCTGAGAAGCTAAACGGATATTTTAGTACAGACTGGGCACACCTTTAGCTACCCCTGAAAGGATATAAGAACATGATCATAATCGATAGGGAGAGATATCTGAAGCACACAGTCACTGGCCTCAAAACCCCAAACGAGCCAACATCTGTTGATTTCCCCATATTGGGCAATTATTCCTGTGATTCCCACTTTGGGAACTTTTCTCCTCTCCTATCCAATGTTCCGCTTACCCAAAACTCTAAAGTGATTTTTCAAGAGGAATCGTCGATACCGACAGAAGACTCTTTATTCTGTCACAACCCTGCGCTAGGACTTGTGGAAAAGGAAATCGAAGAGCCAAACATTGGTGATGGAAAAGAAAGGAGCGACTGTTGTCCGCAAATTTGGACCCTCTACTTTGATGGATCTAAATCACAAAAAGGGTCAGGAGCAAGGTGCATCCTCATCGATCAGAAGGGTAAACATCATTTCTTGTCCTGTAGGCTAGAATTCGAATGTACCAATAACATTGTCGTGTATGAATCTCTAGTTTAGGGGTTAAAGAAAGCCATGGATCTGAATGTCAAGGAATTGAAAGTTTTTGGAGACTCTGAAATTGTTATTAGACAAGTGAGAAATACTATACATTGCAATTCACCCCATCTCAAGAACTACCAGCAAGAGGTGCATAGGCTAATAGAGTGCTTTCAGGATTTTAATATCACTGCGGTCCCTAGGGAAAAGAATGTTCTTGTTGACTCCTTAGCCACAACCGCTTCGAGGTTGTCACCTTTAGAAGATTATGAAGCCTCCTGATTCACTGTAGAGCTTCTCTACAAACCAGCAGTGCCTAATAACGTTTCTAATTGGAAAGTCTTTGAGGGAGATGAACAGATCGTAAGTTTCTTGACCAACCAAGACAATTTCAAAGATCTCACTATTGACGATGAAGAGTTCCAAGAGCAATCGAAGGAAAACGAGCCTCGGACATAACATCATGTGGATGAATTAAAGGCTCACGCGATCCCGAAGGGGGTAGCTAATTTTGAAAACCTGTTTGATCTAAAGGAATGATTCAAAAGACCTAATAACGCAAAGACCGGTAGCTCTTGCCCCCTCCATGAGACTGTAAATCTTGGAACCTTGGAAAACCCAAAGCTTGTAAATCTCGGCAAAACTGTATCTAAAGAGGAAAGAAAAACCTACCTCAGATTGTTTAGACAATACCAGGATGTTTTCACGTGGTCCTATAAGGATTTGAAAACCTATGATACCCGCATTATTCAACACACCATCCCATTGAAGCCTGAAGTAAAACCTTTTAAGAAAAAGCTCTGAAAGTATCACCCATCCCTAGAACGTCTCATGTATTAGGAATTAAGGAAGCTTCTAGATGCGAAGATAATTTTTCAGGTTAGGCATTCCTCCTGGGTGGCAAATCTTGTTCCAGTAAGGAAAAAGTCGGGAGAAATCCGACCATGCGTAGATTTTTGGAATCTCAACACAGCTTCAAAAAAGGACAATTGTCCCATCCTGCCGATGGAGCAACTCCTACAGACTGTGTCAGGCTTGGAAATTTTCTCCCTCCTAGACAGTTTCTCAGGATACAACCAAGTGTTGGTCTCAAAGGAAGACCGATTAAAAACCACCTTCCGGACCAAATGGGGAACCTTTGCTTATAAACGCATTCCTTTCGGCTTGATTAACGCAGGAGAAACCTTTCAAAGGGAAATGGACATGGTGTTTTGGGGACTTATAGGTAAGTGTGTGGTAGTGTATTTAGATGACGTAACTGTGTATTCGAAGAATAGAGAGGAACACATCCAACACTTAACTCAGATTTTTGAAAGATGCCGAAAATACGGTATATCACTCAATCCTAAGAAAACTATCTTCGGTGTTGAAGAAGGTAAGTTGTTAGGTCATATTATATCTCAAGCAGGAATTCGCATAGACCTCGAAAGGATTAAAGCCATAGCTCAACTTCTGCTACCCCATAATAAGAAGGCTATGCAATCCTTTTTCGGGAAAATCAATTTTGTAAGGAAATTCACTCCCGATTTCACCGAGATCATCAAACCCTTACGGAAAATGATCCGCAAGGATGCCTAATTTAAGTGGAATGATGAACAAAAAGACGCTTTTAACAATATAAAATCCGCCATATCCCAGGCCCCGGTGCTGCGAAGTCTCGATTTCAACAGGGACTTTTCCCTTTACACTTTCGCTTTGGACCATTCGCTTGCTACGGTTTTAATTCAAAAGGATGATGACAAAAACAAAGCCCCAGTATCATTTATGAGCACTTATCTTCAAGGATCTGAGCTCAACTATCCTACCATAGACAAGCAGGCCTACACGGTCTATAAGGCAGTAAAGCATTCCAGGTCTTACATCCTCAAGAATCACACTTAGGTGATTGTACCACACCTTGCAGTCCGATCTTTGTTCACCCAACAAGAAATGGGAGAAAGAAGAGGGAACTGGATAGCAGTAGTCCAATAATTTGATCTAGACATAAAACCTACCAAGTTAGTAAAAGGACAAGGTTTGTGCAAGCTCGCAGTCGAAGCCCAGGATCAAGTAAATGAAGACTCTGGGTGGCAGAATGAAATATCTCTATGGTGTGGAGAAGTAGCATACATCTCCCCAGGACGAGACTCTTGGTACAAGGACTTGGCTTACCTACTACATCACGGGACTTGTCCCGAAAACCTCAACCCAGAGAGAGAAGAGCCCTCGGATTAAAATCTACACAATATCGTCTTATAAATTCGGTGCTTTTCCGGATTAACTATGACGGGGTATTGTTGAGGTGCCTCGAACGTGAAGACGTCGACAAGGTGCTAAAGGAACTACATGATGGCCCCGCTGGAGGACATTTTGCTGGAAACACCACTGCTCATAAGATTCTGAGAGACAGCTATTACTGGCCCAACTTGTTCAAAGACGCGCACACTTACGCTAGAAACTGTAAGACTTGTCAAATGAGCGTTGGAAAGGAGAAAAGGGCCACAGTCCCACTTCAGCCTGTGACTGTTTCGAGGCCCTTTGAGTAGTGGGGGTTGGATATCATAGGAGAAATTATTCCTAGCTCTTCTAAACTGCACAAATACATTCTTACCGCCACCGACTATTTCACAAAATGGGCAGAGGCCATCCCTCTGACTCATGTAAACGAGAAGGTAGTGATCCAATTTATAGAACAACAACTAATCACAAGGTTTGGTCTCCCCTCTGTTCTGGTATTTGATAATGTAGCTTACTTCTCCTCTACTCTATTGACAAAGTTTTCTCTAGACAAAGGAATCATAATCAAGTATTCTGCAAATTATTACCCTCAGGGAAACGGTGTGGCGGAGTCGACTAACAAAAATCTGGTAAGGACATTAAGGAATATAGTTACAGATAACCAAATAAATTGGCATAATCAACTTCATAATTCCCTATGGGTCGATAGGGTCACACCCAAAGAAGCCATAGGAAACTCCCCGTACTTTCTGGTCTACGGGAAAGAAGCCATCCTCCCAAACGGGCTCTATCTACCATCTCTTAAATTGGCCCAAGATTCCAACGAGGAACCCTCATCAGCCATGCAACAAAGAATCAATACTCTACTCATGTTGGAAGAAGAGAGAGAGAAGGATAAGTCAAAATTCCTAGCTCACCAACAGATAGTGAAACGTTGGTTTGATAAGCATAAGGCCAAAGAAAAGAGTTTTGAGGTAGGAGACTTGGTACTAAAATGGGACAGAGCGAATGAACCAAAAGGGAAGCATTCTAAGTTTCATAACATATGGCTTGGACCTTTCCAGGTTGCTGAAAAGATAGGGGCAGGCACTTATCAATTGCAGAATTTAAGGGGAGAACCTGACACCCTCCCAGTAAATGGTCAGGCCCTAAAACAATTTTTCCAATAAATAAAATAAAATAAAATAATAATAATAAATAAATATAAACAACAGCTGAAGGAAGGGACATGAGACAGGGTTACTGGGAATGAAGGAGGAATTTAGGTTAAAAACCCCACAGGCAGACTCAGAAGCATTAACTGGAGGATTTCAAATGCAAACGTAAAAGGAGCTCCGATTTAAAACCAGTTGGGTCCCCCTCCACCGTCCGTATCAGCCGAGTATGAAGGAATAACAAAGATCCTGCTTTCGCCCAGTTAATCACCATTTTTTGAGCTCTCAACACACCCTAAAAAGTCTCTGCCAATTTTCACTTTTTGGGTACCACTTAATCTTTTGGTATTGTCTAATTCGAAACGATGTTGTTTTCTCTTATCATTATTTTCTGCAAATTTCTCCTTGATTCTTTAAAAAATTTCCCTGAACGTGTCAAAACCATCATAACTTAAAGGGATTAACATTTGATTAAAGAATCAACCACTAAATCGTTTTACCCGACGCATCCAAAATTCGGCACCTGAAAGAATCAGAGATGAAAGAAAATCGTCCTAGAAAACTAAGGACATCGATCACCGATTTTAGTCGGCATCGGTAAAAGGGGAGTTGTTCTTTCGAGGTAAGCATTGCACAAGAAAGTTGTCGATGAACGATTTTATTCGGCATCAGCGAAACACGAAAGGAAGTAGTCATTTGCGGGGAAAGAAAGGAATCGTCAACGGCTGATCCCGTAAAAGCATTTCGGCATCGGCCTTCGAAGAAAAATAAGGAGGTTCAAGAGTCTGATCTTGAACAAATATATACCACCGACAGCCTGGGAAACACGCTCACATGGGGTGACCAAGAGATACCATAGCCGGTAGACGAGGTAGAAAAAATCTATGCAATCTCCTATGATCAAAAGAGGAAGGCCATCGTGCAAAGGACTGCTAAGAAGAGAAAGATTATTGTGGACCATTCCATTTTGGTTACCACAGAGGAAAATTTGATCAACACAGCAGATGCTCGCACATCTAAACTGATAGGCATGGGAAGAGCCCTCTCTGATGTTTCCCAAGATAGGGCCAGAAGGGATGAAAGAGAACTAGCGAATACTCTGAAAGAACTGGAACACTTGCGCCATCTTGTTGAGTATTACAAAGGAGCCACACAGACTGCGACATATTTGAAGAGTGAGTTTTCATAAATTTACAACGAATACAAGAAAAAAAGAAACATGTTAACCGGAAATATAATTGAATTCCAGGAGGACACTCTCATGGCCCTCGCAGCATGCAAGGAGATGGAACGATGGCATGAAAGAGCGTTGCAAGCGGTGGAAAGACTCGAATACATTGAGGCAATCCAACAAGGTCGAGAAAAGGAAGAACATGGCATTCGACTGATAGGAAAGAGTAGCCTCGACCGCATGAAGAGATCCATAGAATACTGAACTAAGATTTCCCAGGACCCACATCGAGAGATCCAAGAACAATATGTCAAGTGCCAAAAGCACTGGGATAAAATTAATAAAGTAATTAAATATATCAAGCTCCCTGAGTTCGGCACCCCCAGTGAGTTTATCGACATAAGAAATGTGCTCAAGGTGTATGCCGAACAAGACTCCCTATGGACCGAAGAGTGCGCAAAGGTAGCCGATGCGAGGCCAAGACAAGTGCAACAATTCACAGAACAGCCGATTAGAGCTAAAACCATGTTGCAACAACTAATTTCCACCTTGGTAAAGTACCGAGCGCCATGTTGCAACAACTAATTTCCACCTTGGTAAAGTACCGAGCGCATGCAGCGGACATCAAAGGGATATATGCGGCCCCAATGGAACATCATAGATTCCCATGGGCTTGGACTTGTGAAGAATTGTTCATCAATTGGTCTGAATACGAAAGGAGTCATCCTTTCAAAGAAATATCCCGGGTAGACTAATCAAGAAACTGTTATGAGATAATGCCACGTGGCAAATTTTGTTTGGTTCAAACTGTACTTAGCCGTTAAACTTCGGTTAAGCTTGAGATTATAAATAAAGGCCTCGACCAATTAATAAGGGTCGATGGTTTGTTGTAAGAACTTTTTTCTTTCTGGCTGTTAAGAACTATTTTGAAGCTGCTATGAATCTAGAAGTCCTTCTGGACCAAAGACGAACTATTTTCATCAGATGTATGTGATTGGAGTTGGAGAAGAATTACTTCCTTTCTTGTTCCATGAATGTTGCAGTAAATGAGTAAGAGCCATTAATTCTGTTGTCAAGTTATCTTGTCAATGTTTTAATGTTCCTTGCTTTAAATGATGAAAGTAAATCATTGTTCTTCTATGTGATGAATGTTTTGGTAGATGAATTATTTTTCTTACCGTGACATTGATTACAGTTGTATTTCTTTATCTGTGCTAAGTAGTTTACCTCAACTATGTGATGAATGTCTCGGTAGATGAATTATTTTTATTACCCTGATATTGATCATATATGTGTTTTCTTTCTGTTAAGTAGCTTTCTCAGATAGCAGTTGGATGCTCTTTCGGTTAAACTATTATTACTAAGCCCCTTTGGCATAGGATCGTTGTCTGCATGTTTGAGTAGCGAGTTATCCCAAGCTTGACCCCTTCCCAATAGTTAAAACTCTTGTCCTATCTTAGTCAAGTTGGTTTATACTGGCTTGCATCTCTTGAACCTGCCCCACCTAAGAGAAATTACTGAAAAAAAGGTCTTAACCGAAGGAAGAACATTCACCAGAAAACACAAAAGCTCATCAATAATTTGGCCAGATTGTAAGATTTAGAGAACCATTCCACTCCAAATGTTGCAGAGTCTAATTGGGCCTCAGTGGCGGGTTTGGTTCCTGCTGTTGAATCAGGGGATTTAAGCCCCATCAACACACCCAACAAAAGATTTTTGAAGACTGAAACAAAATTATTATAAACTTCATAGAAAAACAGAGGGATCTTATGTCTCCATAGTGCCCGATACCAAAAGGTAACTGGATTTGTTTCGCAATTCACCCTCTTACTGATGGTTAAGTTTGGGAATTTACAACAATGCACAATAGAAAATATCAAATACAAGGCCATAAATAATTTTTTGTCCTTTTTATAGTGTGATAATTGGGATGATATTTCGATAGAAATGAGTTTTCCCTAATAAAAAATGGAATGTTCTTGTACTATAAAATACAAAATATATAAAATCATGCGAGAGATAGAAGCAATGTTTTCCTGACTTGTCAACCTGTTAAATAGCCATGCAATTTCTTGATAAGGGTTTTTAAACCTTGTTGTGGCTCAACCAACCATTATTTTTGAAAGCTTTGCCTCAGATCCGTGACATGTCCTCGTGTAGTCTGTGGATGTATGTGACCTATACTCTAGCATCTCGCGTATGTACATGACCTATCCTTATTCATCCCACGTACAACCTAAGAAAACTATGGTTACCGGTTTTCTGCAACTTTTAAATGTTCGCTACTTCATACCTTTGCAACTTCAGAAAAATGTCATCATATTCCACCTCAAATTCACTAATAGATTTTCCAAAAGATAGACCATACCATTCATAAGATAGATATTCAATGTAAGTGTATGTGTCAATGAGAGACTCTTTGAGGTGTATTTATACTTGTGCTAGGTAATCTCTTTCCTTATTTTAGGGATTTCTTGTTACAACCATTTTACCCTTTCACCAAGACACGTAACCAACTAGGGTCTTCTTGACCACTCTTTGAGGCTTCCAACTTTACAAGGCCATATCTTCCTAACCATGAGGAACCATGTGGCGTTCCACATATCACCGGAAATCACATGACAAGTACTTTCCATCTATGATAGTCTTACCTGCAATTTCATTTTCCTCCGTGTCCATATTCCTTAATCAACTTCGAGTCACATAACCACACCTCTGGGGATACATGTAGACTACATAAAATGTACCCAAGTAAATCACAATCAATCTTGATCATACAAATGCCAATCAATTGTCCAACATCTTTGTACCTCTCCAGGGATTGACATCAATCTGTAAGGGTTGAAATCAATCTCCAAGGTCACTCTCCAAGGGTTGACATCAATGACAACCAACTTTCCAAACCAACTGTCCAAGACTTAAGAAGGTATCATATTCATCGAGAGCTTTCCAAAAACTATAATCTTGCTCAATTCCGAGCTCCAAGCACAACTCTATAGACATTGGAAGTTTCCTAAGCATTTTATCCTTCCTAGGTTATCAATCCCACGTGGCACCACACATTCGAGTTGACATGGCATCATAAGGTCCACTTTCATTTCACATTTTTTGATGTGATTTGTCCCTATGGTATTATCACATTTGAGAACTTTTCCTTTGATGCACTTGTATCACATCCTTAAAATCTTTAAATTTGCACCATTTCACAGCCTCTTCAGTTTCTTATCGCACAAGTGAAAACTTTGCATTTGGTGATCTATCACATGAAGTTTATCTTATTGTGATACATCATGTGGTGTGAACTTTTCATGTGTCGCGATGCATGCCTCCTTCACTTCTTCTTTATTACACTCTTGAAGAACTTGAATGATGTGTCGTATCACACTTCCAAGAAACTTCTCATCAAACTGGAAGACATATTCTCATGCGATGTATCGCACTTGAGAATATGTTCTCTCTTGCGATGAAGACTCGTGCTTCTTCTTCATCCTGTCGCAAGAAAACTTATTTTCTTACGTCAAAGGGAGAATCTCTCTTCCTTATCACATTTCTCAAAATCATCTTCCCTTGCTACTATCATACAAATATTTTCTTTGTGTAGTACATCTTGTCGCACTAAGTTTTATTGATGATTGCAGCATCGTGTGACATTCTCCAGGTCGTTCTCCTCTAGAATGAGTTGAGACGATCTGTGAGAGAGCCCATGTGTTGGGTGTGCCCATGTGATGGGTGTGTGTTAGACTCTGGACTGATTTGTGATGATGTGTGGTCTCGTGTCTACTCCTTTGGACCAAGTGAGATGACTTGAGATGATCTCCTACCTTCTAATCCTATGGACTGAGTTGACTCGGCTTGAGATAGTCTCTTTCCTTATACTTCTATGGACTTAGTTGATTTGGCTCGAGATGGTTCTCCAAATGATACTCCTATGGACTTAGTTGAGTTAATCCGTTAAGAGTGATGTCCTTGTGGGTGAGCACGGGTGGACATGTCCCTAGTGGTTGAGCACTAGAGGATGTGTGAGATCCCTTGCTATGTTGTCAGAGTGTAATATTCCAAATATAAAATAGTATGCAGAACATAAATAATTAGCTAGAAATGGAATATGAACAACAATATAACTAGAACAACACCACAATAATACCAAAATGATACCATAATAACACCAGATATAGCACTTTGATTACTAAGAGCAATGTTCACTTGCCTCTTCGAGGGGGAAACCTCCAACAAAGAAGAGATCTATTACAATATTATCCCAGAAAAAAGTTTTCATACCCTCGACTCCCATTTATACTAAATATGTCTATCAAAAGAACCATCTAGGGGAAGATCCTTTTAGAAGCGGAAGCTTCTATTAGGTCTTCTTACATTTGAATTATTCTTCCTTATTGATATGCCTTATTAATATTGACCTTTATGACATGGAAATACATTATTCTACCTACGTGAGGGGTTAGGTCCCTAACATGTCCTCCCCCTTAAAAACAACCTTGTCCTCAAGGCTTGAGATGGGGAAATTGTTGCAGAATGGTAGTTGGTTCCCAAATGGCATCTGGTAGAGTTGTATCTTTCTACTGGACTAACACTTCCTTGATGGTTTGTTGACACAGACGACGCTCACATTGTTTGAAAACTGCTTGTGGTTGTATCCAAATGGAAACTTCTTCATCCAAATCGGGAAGGTTGGTTTGTGTTTGGCACTTGGTTCCAATCACCTTCTTTAAGAAGAAAACATGAAAAACAAGATGGAGCTTAGAATGACTAGGAAAAACTAACTGATAAACCACCTGTCCCACATGCTTGAGAACAGTATAAGGACCATAAAATTTGGGCGCCAGTTTCTAACAATGGTCAACCTTGAGGGAATTTTTCTTGTAAGGTTGTCGTCGAAGAAACACCTGATCCCCTTATGCAAATTGATGTTCAGAGTGACCTTGATCTGCTTGTTGCTTCATGTGATTATGGGCCATGGCCAAATTCTCTTTGAGGGTACGGAGAATATCCTCTCGAAATGTAAGAGTTTGGTCAACCACCTGGACCTTCGAGACACCTGGAAAATATGAGAGAATTGAAGGTGGCTTTTTTCCATATACCACTTCAAAAGGAGTCATGTGGGTAGTTGTATGGTATGAAGTGTTGTACCACCATTCAACTAGTGGTAACCATTGAGCCCATTGGTTTTTCCTTTCCGATGCAAAACACCTCAAATATGTTTCCAAACACTTGTTGACAACTTCAGTTTGACCATCAGTCTGGGGATGATAAGTTGTGCTAAGATGAAATTGGGTGCCTTGTAGCTTGAACAGTTCTTGCCAAAAATTGTTGGTGAAAGTTGGGTCGCGGTTGGAAACCATAGAATGTGGCATGCCATGAAGCTTGAAGACCTGATCCATGAAAAGTTGAGCCACAGTGGATGCTATAAATGGGTGTTGAAGAGCACAGAAATGAGCATACTTGGAGAGATGATAAACTACCACCATGATGACTGATTTATTGCCTTATTTAGGTAAGCCTACAATAAAATCCATAGAGATATCCCGCCAAATAGAAGGTGGAATTTGACGAGGTTGTAGTGTGTGAGGAGATTTAACTGTTTCTCCCTTGTTTCATTGACACACATCACATTCAACCACAAAATTATGAACTTCTTGTTTCATATCATCCCAGAAAAAAAGAATGTTTGACTCGATCATAGGTTTTGGTAAACCTGGAGTGCCCAGTTGTGGGTGTAGAATGAAGCTCATAAAGTACAGTGCATTTAATTTTTTATTGTTTACTTAAATACAAACGGCCTTTGTATCAAAGCTCATCATTGAGCCAAGAGTACCCTGGAGAAACTGGAGAATTGGACTGCAATTGTTGTATCAGATGCGAACTTTTGGGATCATGTAGCCACTCTTGGCAAACAACTTGGAGCCAATCTGGTACAATGAAGAAGAGAGTAAAAAGGGACCCTTCATCTAAATATTTTCTGGAAAGTGCATCAGCAACCACATTGTCTTTTCCTTTCTTGTAAATGATCTCATAATCATATCCAAAGAGCTTAGTCACCCATTTGTGTTTCTCTAGGGAGGAAAGGCGTTGTTCCATAAAGTACTTGAGGCTTTGATGATTTGTCTTAATTTGGAAGAATTGCCCCAATAGATAAGGGAACCAAAGATCCACGACATGTAGAATAGCCAACATTTCCTTTTCATAGATTGATTTTCCCAAATTACGCTCGGACAGTTGTTTGTTGGTAAAGGCCAAAGTCCAACCCTCTTGCATAAGGACAACGCCAATTCCTTTCCCGGAAGCATCACATTCTAGGACAAAGGTATTTGTGAAATCCGGAAGGGACAGGAATGGAGTGGTGCCCATGGCCATCTTCAAGGTTTGAAAAGCCTGAGCAACTGTTGGAGTCCAAGTGAAAGAATTATTTTTAAGGAGTGTGGTGAGAGGTGCTGCAATCTTTCCATAATTCTTAACAAACTTGCAATAATAACCTGTTAAACCCAGAAATCCACGCAAGCTTTTGAGAGTCTTTGGATGAGTCCAATCTTGCATAGCTTCAATCTTTTTAGGATCCACCTTGATGTCGGCCTTGCCAACAAGATGACCCAAGTACTCGAATTCTGAGGCACCAAAAGCACATTTAGATTATTTGAGGAAAATTTGGTGTTGATAGAGTAGATGGAGAACTTGACCCACATGAGAAATATGGGATGTCCAGGTTTTACTATAGATGAGGATAATATCAAAGAAAACTAAGACAACATGACGGAGAAAAGGATGGAAGAAATGATTCATGAGGATTTGGAAAGTGGAGGGAGAATTACACAAGCCAAAGGGAATGACCAAAAACTCATAGTGGCCCTCATGAGTTCTAAATGTATTCTTAGGAATGTCTGCCTCTTTCATATGGATCTGGTGGTATCCAGAACAAAGATCAAGTTTAGTAAAGAATTGGGCGCCACTCAATTCATCTAAGATGTCATCAATGAAGAGAATGGGAATTTTTTCTCTAATGGTGAGTTTGTTGACAACGCAGAAGTCAAGACACATGCGCCAAGAACCTTCTTTATTAAGGACCATGACCACGGGAAAAGAGTAGAGGCTCGTACTAGGGCGGATAACACCTGCGTTGAGCAGTTCTTGAACAATTTTCTCAATTTCATTTTTTTGGGAAAAGGGGTGACGATAGGGACAAATATTGACAGAAAGGCTTCCTGGAACAAGGAGAATGGAATGATCATGAACACCACGGGAAGGAGGGAGTCCCTGGGGAGTGGAAAAAAACACTTGATTTTTAGAGAGGATGGATTGGAGTTCTTGTGGCACAGAGGGTGTCTCAATTGCTTGCATGGCATGGAGTTGGGCAATAATGCCAGAATGACCTTTTTTTAGCAGCTTTCCATGCGATGGGAACTGATGATCTCTGGGGAACTGACAGTGATTCCTTCGAACTTATATTGTTGGCCCTCCTGGTCAAATTGCATGGTTAATTCCTTAAAATACATGAGAAGGGGACCAAAAGTACTTAGCTATTCTACACCCAACACAATGTCACAAACGCCCATGTCGATAGCAAACATATGAGATTTCAGGTGGTATTCACCAATTTGGAGACACGTTTTTACAAAGCCTTCCACATTTCATGGACTCGACATTGGCAATCATGACTTGAAAATTATTGATTGCATAGATATAGAAATTAGTTTTTTGGGAAATGTGGCGATGAATAAAATTATGGGTGCTTCCACTATCAACAAGAATTATGACTTTCATATGCTTGATGTAACCAATCAGCTTGAGGGTTTGGGCAGCAAATAATCCAGTGAGAGCATTTAGGGAAATGTCTGGTTCTACTTCAGGAGGCTATGAGGGAGGGGTTATGTCAGTGGGTTCAGGTGAAACGAACACAAGGGGAGCCTCAACATCCTCTTTTGAAACATCCTCCGAGATGGCCATAAAAATATTTTGTTCCTTACACTTGTGTCCCAGAAAATATTTGTCATCACAATTATAACAAAGGCCTTTGAGTTGGCATTCATCCATTTCATCCCTGGTCAATTTCTCGATATTTAGTGGAGTAGAAGGAGGAGTGGGAGTCACTGTTTTAGTGCGAGGAATAAAGGAGGGTTTTCGGTTTTGAGAAGAGACAACTTGTTGTGCTTCCTTGTCTCTTTTAGAAGCGTCCACCCAACTCTAAGGCTGAGCCATGAGGACATGGGCACGATTCTCATCCTTGGGGGAACTGATAAAACATTCTTGGAAAAAAGCATCACACATGCCCTTTGTACGAAAATCTAGTCACTCAAAATCAGCTATAATTCTTCCACTGTGCTAGATTGTTTCAACTTTGTCAAATGACCTAAATAGTTGGTGTCAGTGTCAAAGCATTCATAAATATCTACCACAAAGTGTGTCCAAACCACATACCCTTGGCGAGCATTTTTTCTCCATTGTCACCATTGCCAATGTTCTTGATCTAGATGGAGAACACCATACCGGAGTTTGGACAACTCATCTGTAATGCCATACAAAGAGAAATAATGTTCCATTTTAGTTACCCAGCCAGTGGGATCTGAGCCATCAAACTTGGTCACATCCACATGCGGAAGGTGTAGGTCACGCTGAAAGTGATGATGATGAAAATTTTGGGAATGAGAGGAAGTTTCACCTTCAGTATGCAAAGGTGGGTCAGATAAGGGAAGATCTGTAGGGATATGCAGCTTGGCATAGATCATCATAGTGACAGATTCAAGTTGGGTAGTAATGTCTTGTTTGAGTTCCTCGATTGAGGCAGCGATGGAGGAATGCATGTTTTTATTGATGGTGGAAATATTGGCACTGAGTTGTCTCACTTCTTGTTGGGTTTCTGTGAAATTAGAGTGCAAGGTATTGAAGCGAGATTCCAAGTCTTGGCTACGGGTATGCTCCATGATGATGAGGGAACACGAAAAGGGGCGGGTGGGACCACACATAAAATGGGTTATGGGTGAAGTGTATCACAATGATCAGGGTGACAAGTTGAATCCAATGGGGTAAATCCCAAATAAGGGTGTTGGAAGGGGGTCAGGTCCACGAGAAAAACAAATGTTTAAAAATGATAGGTATGACTGCGATAAGGGCGAAGAGAGAAATCCAATGGAATAGGTCCCAAATAATGGTGCCAATAGGATCCATACTCCTATGGAGTTATACTCAGATCTGAAGAATATTGCAGTAATAAAATTCCCAAATGCTTAACAGGAAGAAATGTGTAGTAATTTCACAAATCAAATGTAGGAGACACAGTTGCGCGACAATAGATCTTGTCTATTCTGGTTTTTTTTCCGTCCCAAAGGTTAGGTATTCAAGGGTTCTACAGACAAGGATTTTCCTTGTGTTATAGCTCTCTGATATACATGTAGGGTCCAACAGTAGTACTCGACCCAATATCTCAGGGCACCAACTAAGGAGGCTAGACCATGCCCTTAGCCATACTACTCGACTACCCAGGTACTAGAGAGTATCTTCCTGAGTGTTGTTCTCGGTGGCACTATAGCAGTCAAGCGGTCGATCGGTTTATCTATGGAGGGTTTCAGGAGATCTAGGTTGATCTATATACAGGTGGTGTCTGATGCGCTACCACTCGAAGGGGTACCAATATGGGTTACAAGTGTGGCCAATAGATTTTTGCTTAAGTACCACTTGTATTTCATGTGTGTCTGAATCCTCGACTACGGGTTTATGCGCGTAATGTCAGATCTATGTAGCTTAAAGACGTCGGAATACATCTCTACCCTGGAAAAAAAATTAACCCACAATTTTCTGCCGAGGAAGGTGCTCTGATACCACTTGTAATATTCCAAATATAAAATAGTATGTAGAATAGAAATAATTAGCTAGAGATGGCAGATGAACAACAATATAACCAGAACAACACCACAATAATACCAAAATGATACCAGAATAACAACAGAAATAACATTTTGATTACTGAGAGCAATGTTCACTTACCTCTTCGAGGTGGAAACCTCCAATAGAGCAGAGCTCTATTACAATAATATCCCAGACAAAAGTTCTCATACCCTCCACTCCTATTTATACTAAAGATGTCTATCAAAGGAACCATCTAGAGGAATATCCTTCTAGAAGCATAAGCTTCTATTATGTCTTCTTACATTGGACTTATTCTTCCTTATTTCTAGGCCTTATTAATATTGACCTTTATTACATGGAAATATATTATTCTACCTACGTGAGGGGTTAGGTCCCTAACACTGAGAGTGAGACTTTGGTAAAATCGTAATTTGTGTTGTAAAGGGTACAATTCGGCGACACCATGTAAAGATAATTAATAGTGTGTCAAAGATTAATTATATTATTTAGTTATACAAGTCGGTCCTATTGTGCCAACTGTCTTGTCTATTCGTTGAGTTAGTTTTGTATATATAAGAGAGGAGATCCCCATTGAGGATCACTCATATCTCTCATATGATCAACGCATGGTCTGAATTTATGAGGACTGAAGTGCACACTTTTCTAGACACTAGTCCTTCTTGATCATAGAAGCACCCTCTTGTGTGCTTTAGGGTTTCTAGTGTGGAGGTTCTTCTCTTGGAAATATAGTAATGGGATTGTTGGGTTTTTTCCCTTGGTTGAGAAGGGTTTTCCTGGGATACTTATTGTGTTCTTGTGCATGGTTATTCTTCTTATGATCTTGGTTTACTGTAGCTAATCTATTTTTTCTATAGTGTTTATGGTTCAAGTAATGTTAAACATAAATAAACTATGTGCTTGAGACCAGCATTGAGAAAATTCAACATGGTATCAGAGCAGTTCCTGAAGAAGACCATTGCATAGTCAAGTGAAGGAAGGTTGTGGGAGGTTGAAGGCTGCTAGAACCCTTGTTGTAGGTGTAAAGGAGAGGGTTGGACCCTCTCTTAAATTTTGAAGTGAATTTTAGGGTTGGTCGCAGGCCTATCATCCTTTGGTCAAGCTCTGTTGAGGGTCTTATAGGGAGACCGCAACAAGACGAAATCCATCTAGGGATGTTGCATCTAGAAGGAGCCTTAAACTGACCCCTAACAAAAATTACAGATTGGTTTTAAAGTGTTTTCCGAGGCAGTACTTCGGCATAAATTTGTATGTGTTCTTATTCAAGTTAAGGCCTATTTTGGAGCAAATCTCAAGGATATTAGGCCTGGTTTCTAGTGCTAGCCACAGGATTATTTAGTCGAGCCTCAGATCTGTTCGCTACAAATATAAGGTCTATATTTTGTGCAAGTTACAGAGATGTTTTGATCAAGCCCCATATATGTCTTAGGTGATAATCTCATAGTAACTAAGTCGAGTTTCAAGAGCATTCTTAGCAGAGATCAAATTTGTTTTCAGCATAGTTTTTGAGTTTATTTATGATCTGTCTTGGCAAATATTTCAAAGTCTATAATAGGCAATATTTGAAGCAGTTGGACCAAATTTTCTAAGGCTACAGGGCAGATCTGAGGCTGTATTAAAGGGTAGATCTAAGAGTGAACTTCAACAGATATGGGTAGCAAATATCTGAGGTTTTTCCAAGTAAGTTAGATGCCATATTTAAGGTTGTCATAACATAGATATAAGCATGTTCTCAAGAAAAGTCATAGAGAATCTTGGGTGAATTATTCAGAGCGATATGAGACAATTTTTTTAAAGCAAGGTTTTGTGGCCAGATCTGAGGCCAATCTTTAAGCACAAGTTTTCAGATTGCTACAGGAAGTATGTATAAATCTAAGTTTGAAGAATTGTTGAGTAAAATTCTGAAAATGTGTTTCAATATTGATCCTTGAGGTGAATTTTGAGTTTGTGCTATAAGTGCATCTTATTCAAGCTCTAGTGAGGAGACTAGACTTGCCGCTAGTGATGTGCAAGGTTTCAAGCCCTTGTCACTATGCGAGAAGAAAAGAAAGAAACTTTATCCACCTCAAAAGAAGTCAAGGAATGCAAGAAATAACGATGAGGAGTTCTTCTCCATCTCAGCTTTCTCAGAAGGACCAAAAGCAAGATTGAGCATGATTCTAGACTAAGGTAAGTTTGTGCTACTTTCCTTATTTGATCATTACTCTGTAGTAACTTTCATTTTATAATGAAGGGTGTTATCTCCAGTGTGGGAGCCCTTATGACTTGGACCATTATCCTTGGTGTGGGAGTCCAATTTTTCTTGGTTCATTGTTATCCTAGTATAGGAGGCCATTTTGGTTGTTATCCCTACGGGAGGCCATCTTGGTTATTATACTAGTACAGGAGGCCATATTTATTATTTCATTATTGAAGGGCCGTGATCCCTGGTACGTGAGTCCAATTTTTTGGTTGGTTATTATCCTATTACAGGAGGCCATTTCGATTGTTATCCCTACAAGAGGTCATCTTGGTTATTATCCTAGTATGGGAGGCCAACAAAGTACTGTAGAGGTAGTAGAGGACCTGAGAAGACATGGGATGTCTCCAGGTTAGCATCACAGGAAAAGGAATATGTTTATCCTTCCGACTTCAGAGGGATTCACTTGACTCAGAGGGATTCAAACTATTTGAGAAGAAGGAAGAGACAATACCTCCTCCCCCTTCGGTAGTTCAGAGGGAGACAGACACTGATCCAGTTGATCTCATAGCTCCATTTGATGTTCCCGGAGACATTGCAGTAGGCCAGAAGAGGCCTACATAGGCTCAACAGACTTTGCAAGAGGAAGAGGAACAAGCAGCTCCTAGTGGTACATTCTGAAAGAGCAAGAGACCACATATATTTTTGAGCTATGCTTCATCTATGAGCCACATCATTGATATTGAACCTTCTTGTCATGGAGAAGCAACAAGTCAGCAGGTTTGGAAAGATGTTGTGAAATAAGAGTATCAGTCCATCATGAAAAATGATGTGTGGGATATTGTTCTGAGACTGGAAGGGAAGTCTATAATAACTTCCAAGTGGATCTATAAGATAAAAAAATGCAGCTTATGGAAGTGTTGAGAATTACAAAGCGATATTTGTGGCTAGAGAATTATCTCAGGTGGAGGGAATAGATTATGAGGAGACATTTGCTCATATTTCCTTATACAATTACATCCGTACAATTATTGTTCTTGTTGCATCCATGGGTTGGAGACTTCATTAAGTAGATGTAAAGACAACCTTTCTCAATGGTGATATTGAGGAAGAATTTTACATCGAGCAGCCAGATGGATTCGTGACACATTTGAAGGAGTCTCATGTATGCAGGTTTAAGAAAGCCCTGTATGGACTAAAGTAGGCACCTCATGCTTGGTGTGAGAAGATTGATGGATACTTGATGAGTTTTGGATTCAACAAGAGTGTTGTTGATCCAATATTATACTAAATCATTTTTGGTGACGAGTTCCTAATTTCATTCCTATATGTGATAACTTATTCCTCACTAATTCAAAAAGCCTTATTGTTGAATGCAAGCATGCATTGGCTTTTGAATATGAGATGAAGGAACTTGGTATGATGCACTACTTCTTGGACTACAAGTGTGGCAGAGGACTAATGATATTCTCTTGAGTCAGGGGGAATACACAGTTGAGATATTTGTTGGAATATTGGTTGTTGTCATTGATGTCAACCATAGTCATGGGTTTTGGACCGCAAGATTGATGAAGGTATTTGGACATGAAGTAAAATGTACATGTAGATACAACACCCATGGATGGATAGTATACATCATTTTGTTTCCATTGGTATGTGGCATGTCACGTGGATCCTCATGGTTGAGGAGAAATGAATTTTTGAAGATGACAAAGTGAATTGAAGAAGGAAGTACATGTAGGCCCTGAAGATAATCAAAGAAAAGAATTACAAAATAAGAAAGTGTCAGGTCGGCCCTAATGTTAAAAGGAAGTGACATAAATGGTATAAATAAACATCATTATACATTCATTTGATACAAGTCGAATTTCAGAGGAAATAAGAAGAAAAGAAGGTCGGATTTCAAGGGAGGATGAAGTCTTTTGGTGATGTGTTCTAAGGTATGTTATTTTCAGGTCATCTTACCATTTTTCTATAACTTTTTTTCTAGAATGATTCAGATGGTGAAATCGCTATGGTATTTAGAATACATATCAAGGTACCTCTGGTAAAAATTTCAGCTCTTGATTCGCTATAATTATGGAGATACACTCTGTGGAAGATAGGGTTTGTGACCAGTCCTGAAGGTAGTCAATAAACAGGTGTTCCGGGTAAAACAATCATAAATTCTTCATCGAGAATCCAAATGAAGTGGGACAAATTTCATTGGAAAGAGTACGGACTTCAGTTTCTTTTTTACAAGTTTTAGAATCGGATGTTAATTATTGAGTGTGGGGCATTCTGTGCAAGGTCACTCTCCTAAATAGACCAGAATTGAATAAAGTCTATCATTCTTTCTATAACCTCTTTTTGGGGAGGATTCAAGGAGTGGAAATTGGAGGAGTTTTAGAGAATACATTGAGTAATATTATCTACAGGATCAGAGTACTCCAAGAATTAAAGAATTACATAAATTGAAGAAGTCTCAGGAAGCATTATCAGGTTATATGTGATGATTGGTTGATGGTGATGATTTAATGTAAAGTTTTATTATCTCTCATATATTCTTGGGTGGAAGGAAGGGGCAAGCATGGAGAGTTCAACTCTCTCTTGATATTGGAGGATTGTATCTTCCTCTTGGAGGTTTATCCCTCCCTTTACATTTGGAAGTTGTAGCTACCTTTGGAAGTCATTACTTCCCTTGAACAATAACTATTGATTATTTCTCATATA
>ML777833.1:444151-454655 GCA_009831015.1 Picea engelmannii
AATTTTTGAAGATGACAAAGTGAATTGAAGAAGGAAGTACATGTAGGCCCTGAAGATAATTAAAGAAAAGAATTACAAAATAAGAAAGTGTCAGGTCGGCCCTAATGTTAAAAGGAAGTGACATAAATGGTATAAATAAACCTCATTATACATTCATTTGATACAAGTCTAATTCCAGAGGAAATAAGAAGAAAAGAAGGCCGGATTTCAAGGGAGGATGAAGTCTTTTGGTGATGTGTTCTAAGGTATGTTATTTTCAGGTCATCTTACCATTTTTTCTATAATTTGTTTTCTAGAACGATTCATATGTTTAAATTGCTATGGTATTGAGAAGACATATCAAGGTACCTATGGTAAAAATTTCATCCCTTGATTCGCTATAATTATGTAGATACACTCTGTGGAAGATAGGGTTTGTGACCAGTCCTGAAGCTAGTCAATAAACAGGTGTTCTGGGTAAAACAATCATAACTTATTCATCGAGAATCCAAATGAAGTGGGACAAATTTCATTGGAAAGAGTACAGACTGTAGTTTCTTGTGTGCAAGTTTTAGAATCGGATGTTAATTATTGAGCGCGGGGCATTCTGTGCAAGTTCACTCTCCTGAATAGACAAGAATTGAATAAAGTCTACCATTCTTTCTATAACATCTTTTTGGGGAGGATTCAAGGAGTGGAAATTGGAGGAGTTTCAGAGAATACATTGAGTAATATTATCTACAATATCAGAGTACTCCAAGAATTGAAGAATTGCAGAAATTTAAGAAGTCTCAGGAAGCATTATCAGGTTCTATGTGATGATTGGTTGATGGTGATGATTTAATGTAAAGTTTTATTATCTCTCATATATTCTTGGGTGGAAGGAAGGGGAAAGGATGGAGAGTTCAACTCTCTCTTGATATTGGAGGATTGTATCTTCCTCCTGGAGTTTTATCCCGCCCTTTACATTTGGAAGCTGTAGCTACCTTTGGAATTCATTACTTCCCTTGAACAATAACTATTGATTATTTCTCATATATTGTGCATGGTGTATTGTGGTGTATTGGTGTAACCCTTATACTATTGTTCATTTCTCATTTGATATAGTTGAATTGTTTAAGTATAAGTTGAAAAAGGTTTTAAATTGTACTTGATACTAATTCACCCCCCTCTCAGTATCAACAATATTAAATTCGGGATGATGGACTGCAAAATCCATGCCTACACTGATGGTGATGAATCTGAAGATGTTGAACGAGACTGCTTCCGATTTAGGCGAGATTGATCCACATCTTTACAAACAGTTGATTGGATCATTGATGCATCTGGTTAACAACATACCTGATATATGATATGCAATGAGTGTACTCGGTAAGTTTATGAGTCAGCTGAGAAAGACACACTAGATCGCAGCGAAGCATTATTGAGATATTTACAAGGCACAATTGGTTATGGCCTGAGATATGCCTCCAGTGTAGACATGAGATTGCATGGATATGCCTATGTGTGAGATCCCTTGCTATATTGTTAGAGAGTGAGACTTTGGTAAAACCCTAATTTGTGTTGTAAAGGGTACAAGTTGTCCCCACCATGTAAATATAATTAATATTGTGTCAAGTATTAATTATATTATTTAGCTATACAAGTTGGCCCTATTGTGCCAAGTGTCTTGTCTATTCGTTGAGTTGTTTTTGTATTTATAAGAGAGGAGATACCCATTGAGGATCACTAATATCTCTCATATGCTCAACGCATGGTTTGAAATTATGAGGACTGAAGTGCGCACTTTTCTAGGCATCAGTCCTTCTTGATCATAAAAGCACCCTCTTGTGTGCTTTAGGGTTTCTAGTGTGGAGGTTCTTCTCTTGGCAATATAGTAATGGGATTGTTGGGTTTTTCCCTTGGTTGAGAAGGGTTTTCCCAGGATACTTCTTGTGTTCTTGTGCATGGTTATTCTTCTTGTGATATTTGTTTAATGTAGCTAATGTATTGTTGCTAAAGTATTTATGGTTCAAGTAATGTTAAACAGAAATAAACTATGTGCTTGATCCCATAATTGAGAAAATTCAACAAGTTTTTCCTTCCCGCAACAAGGATTTTTCCTCCCTTATGCATCACAAGAAGATTTATTTTCTAGTGGTGTATTTCATGAAGTTTATCTTCATGCAATACACTACCTCGCACGAAGTTAAACTTCATGTGATGAGCCAACTTCCTTCAAAATTTTGTAAGTCCCAAACTTTTCCAAGCTTCATTGTATCGCATGAAATTATTTTTCATGTGATATGGGTTGTATCGCATGAAGATATTTTTTGTGTTATACAGACTTTATCATGTGAAAAATATATTCTTGTGATACGCCCAATTTTTCCCATTTTTCCTTAAAAAATTTCCCAATTTTTTCCTAATTGATTTCCTCAAGGGAATACACTTGTTCAATGCTCTCTTGACTTGTTCAAGACACCAAAATGGGCTTTAATGACTTAAGGACTCACTGGATCATGTAAAAATTATAGATAAAGTCTAGACTCATATCGACAATTTGCACTCAAGTAGAATGGTTGTGTATCCAATGGTTTGAGCCTCAATATAAGTGTATATGTATCCTTCCAAGACAAGTCTAGGATGCCAAGTATCTCAAAACCCTGAGATCCTTATCTTAACCCTTCTATTTTACTAATAAATTTACTTTGATTTGAGATGTTCAAGATAGCCTTTTAACTCAAAAGATTGGTAAGCCTCAATCATCATAGAAATAATTAACCTTTTCTCATGGAATGGCATGGCCTTCTAGATCTAGACACACACATACCCATAAGTAATTGCACCATATAACATACTCATAGTAACATGCTTGACCACAACTTCACAGATACATACAATTCAAAAACAAAGAAGGTCACAAAGTAAGCACGCAACTTTCATAAAATCTATCATGATGAAGGATTGATCATTCCATTTCATCACAAGGTCCTTCACAAGATAAAATCTCAATTTACCACAATATGTTTCCTGTATGAGACAATAGAGAGAGATTCTCATAATATTCAATCTGCATATGACTAAATCAGGTTATTATGGCCACCAAAACTAAGGCCAACCATTCTCTGATTATCACCTCAACTAAGCCCCTAACTTAATGTAGCATCGTGCATCCAACAATAAACTATTATCATTCCTACCATACTATTTAGAGATTTATTGCACCAACATTTACACTAACAACCAATCAAAATAAAACCATTTTCTTGGAAAGAATATCATAGGTATAAGTCATAGCAAGAGCCATGAGGTAGGCTCACAGTGGGCATAAGGTTTTTTTATGACAAGCGGACTATCCACAATATTAGACCTTAAAGGCCCTTCCTAAAATCTAAATTCAATATGCAGACATTCATTGACTATACAACAATGACAGGAAATGTATTCATACCACAATCACAATGCCTTAATAGTAATTAACAAGTTATAGGCTTCTAACAACATATGATTGCCTTACTCTATCACCTCAAAATTATCATTGTAAGGATATGCAGACTCAAATGAAATATATTAGAGGAATACACAAGAAACTCGGTTTAAATTCCTCAGGTAGCAAATAGAGATTTAATCTTAATTAGGTATGCAAAATTTCCTTTACATATAATTTACTACATCAAATTTCCTTTCACAACCAAATGCAATTATAAATTATAAAATGCCATAAACTAAGTTATAAGTAAATTTTTTGAGCATGATAAGAACACTTATCTAAAATATAATCTACAGAAAATTTATTTTCGGTGAGCACTTTTCCACCCATTCGTAAGCTTAGTTTCATCAGTGCTCTCTAAAATTGGCCACCCCCTAGCCAGACCATGATACCACAAGAGAGAATTCAAAAACAATTAGAAACAGGTGGTCAAATGGAAAACTATTTCACAGGTATAAGTTCAGCAGGGAATCCCTTCCTCACTAAGTGTAGGGCCTCCACGATCTCCAAGCGCTTCTCTATTGGCTTGCACAACACCAGAATGAATACATTCAATGTTATACAATCCATCAATGACTCCCCTCTCTTGTGCTTATCATGCACACCCAACTCAACACTAGATCGTAACTCTCACACTCAGTGAGTTCAAGGAACCTCTCCGCGCCAATTCAAGGCCTCGATTCAAGGTTTATGAGCTCAAATTTCATAGGCAATGGCTAGCACATGAATGGCTCTCTTATGCATTACTAATCTTGTTCCCCTCCCACTCATGCACCTCTATCTCTTGTTTTCCCTAAAATTTGTGATATTTCTTGTTTTTTCCATGTAGCTCAAGTCGTCCATGAATTTTGAGGTGGTTACTCTTTCCCACTCCATGCATTTTTTTTTTGAGAGAATTGTCAACCACCACCCCATGCTTCCATAATTATGGGAAGGAGACATTTCAACCAACTACGTTTTTCTCATTAAATGAATTGCATTGGAAGGAAAATGAGTGAAACATTTTTCAAATTCAAATCTTAGAAAAATACTCCTGGCAATGGTGACTTGGAATTATTTACAAGGTGGACCCCAATACCCCCTCATTATTCCTTACTTATGGTATCATGGTCTATGTAGGTTCTCATGCCCTTAGTCAGCCATTGGCATTTTTCATTAAAAAAAAAATAAGATACATATACATTGTATTTGATTTATCCAGTTCAACCTATCACGATAATGAAGTATGCATTCCATTATAAACAACACTGAACATCATTAATTACAATTTAAACAGTGGGTCAAAATGGAGATGTTACAATCAAAATCAACTCTTGCATTCAGACATTGATTGTGGTGGGGGATTCAAAGGTCATAATAAGTAAGACGACAATGAACACTACCCTAATTGATAATCTATTAGCACCAGTTGTAGCTCAAGAAAAACAAGAAGCACCCAAATTCACTTATGTCAAGTTTTATCATGTGTTAAGAGAGAATAGTCACTTAGCAAATGGTTTTTCTAACCAAGGTGCCACTTCTTAAAAGAGGGGGAAATGGTTATCAATGGAAAGGTTTATAATCAACCCATTCAATGATTTTGTAATGTAAAACAAGGCATGGAGCATGCATTTAAGGACTCATGTGGCATATAGTAAGGAAGCCTCATTGTATAGCAGAGCGATTAATGAGATGAGACTCAATCCATCCCTTTGTATGCCTAGGCACTCAACTTTGCACATATTTAAACCAATAGAAGGGAATTTCCTCAACCTATTGGGATTATGGCTCTATAATTTAGAATTTAGCAATGGAGACTTTGGTCTCCATGTCCATGCATAATTTTGGTGAGTTTTGTCTTTAGCTTGCATATTTTCTTTTAGTTTTCATTTGAAATTTTGGTGAATTGCCTCCTCTGCTTCCTTCCTATTTTGAAAGGCATGTAGTGGCTATGCTTGTTTCAAGATTCAATTCTAGGGACTCTATTCATATTTTAGTATCTCCTCCTTGAAGTGGTTCTTTACTTTCTCCATCTAAATTATTATCATGCTAGAGAGGGCCTTTTCTATTAGGTGTTCATTATTTCAAATTCGAAACAATACCGGATTCAATTTCAGGCCTTCTGGGGGTGGAAGGTGAAACCTATGTTCCTTTCCAACTCAGTTAGGTTTGAACCCATTTGGTATTATTTGTTCATAGTCTCAAGTGGTTCAACTCATGTCTCTGTATTTACTTTGTTGAATAATCTTTTTGTTTCAAATAGTTTCTTTCTAGTTGACGATTACTTGGATATCTTTGAGTTTATACAGACTCAATTCTAGGCCCTGAGAGGACTGAAGGTGAAGCACAGGAACTGGAGTAAAGGTAACATTGAGACCCCAAAAGTGAATAGGAGTTTAGGTTATTGTAGATTTCTAATGGATTACCAAGAGTTGCAGGAAATCATGTGGGTTCTAAGAATCCATGACAAGTCTATTCAGGGAAACAAAACCTCAATATTCTCTTCCACAATGAAAATGCACAAGAATGAACATAAGGTAACCACCCAAATTGTAACAATTATGGGCACTTTGGTACAAGATAAATGTTAAATAGTTTTTGTAGAGGCGGAGAGCAATATGCTTAGGAACATGGTCATAAATCTAAGTAAGGGGGATCATTTTGGAGCTTTCAATCAAGTGTAGTTAGTCAATTCTAATTGTGAGAGACTGGAGGAAGAGGAAATAGTGCAACATCTACCAGTAGATATCAAAATTCCAAGCAGGACTCAGATCCAGTGAATGCAACAATGGAAGAAGTAGATCGTCATCATGCTTTTTGTTAAGTTTAATGTTTTACAAAGTTATTAGAATATTAGGATTACTTTGTAGAACATATATCTCTAAGACATACTCGGATGTATTGTGTAATGATCTAAATAGCTACAACTATATGTTGGAAGTTAGTTCTCTTTTTTATTTATGTTCAAAAGCTCAGAATCAGAATTTTGATTTAACTTCACTACAAGCACTATTGTAGTTTTTACTACTATAAAATCTCCCAATTATGATTCTAAAAAAAACATAATGTTCTATTCAAAAATGTACCTTTAAGGCTTGTCCAGTGCTATAAATTATTGCTAGTGTATAGTGTCCACAATTGCACCCAACCATGTCATATGTGGCCATGGAATATAGTACTCTATGGGCCACGTCCCATGACATATCATAGCGTATAGTATCATGTGACCAATGACATATACATCCATGACATATTTATGTTATCCATTGTCAATTTCCATGATAGTAGGGGCAACCAATATCCACCATGCAAACTTTCTCCCCAGAACCTTGGAGTGAGAGTTAGGGCTGGTGGAACCATGAT
Organism: Picea engelmannii; assembly: GCA_009831015.1. Classification (NCBI taxonomy): domain Eukaryota; kingdom Viridiplantae; phylum Streptophyta; class Pinopsida; order Pinales; family Pinaceae; genus Picea; species Picea engelmannii. Next base: position 450,945 of record ML777833.1, read on the forward strand.
GCTTTTAATGGGAACCATGACATTGTAAAGTTCCTCACAAACAACATATGGAACTATGACATTTTTTAGTGGAAAATGTAATGTTGGTTAAATTTTATAAACAAAGGATAGGTGAAACCATGATGCTTTCAAAGTTCTAATCAAAAAATTTATCACTTCAAGGTTTTGGACAAAAAGATTGAATCATTGATATTTATTGCCCCCCACTATCATGAAAATTCAAAATGGAAAGCATGGATGTGCCATGCATGCATATCAAGTGAGATGAGGGGGTATTATAGGTCATGTTATGCCATGACTAGTGCATATGGCATGGGGATGAGGGTCTACTATAGGTCGTGTTATGCCATGGCTAGTACATATGGTATGGGGCGCAAGCCATAGAGTAATGTATGCCATGGATGCATATGGCATGGTGGGGTACATTCATGGGCACTACACACTAATAGAAACTAACAACATTGAACAAGCTAAAGACACTTATGTTTAATGCTTAAGTGTTGTTTTTAAAATAAATTCATACAAATTTCACAAATGAAATGATTATATATAATAAGTAATGACAAGGTGGGGTACACTCATGGGCACTACGCACTAATAGAAACTAACAACATTGAACAAGCTTTAAAGACAATTATGTTTAATGCTTAAGTGTTGTTTTTGAAAATGAATTCATACGAATTTGACAAATAAAATGATTCTATATAATAAGTAATGATCTCTAGTTTCAATGTTTGGGTGTAGCACATTATGTGGAGGTGATAATAAACATTCAAAGAATGAAATTCAATAAAATATATAATAAGTAATGACAGGGTGGGGGTACACTCATGGGCACTACGCACTAATAGAAACTAACAACATTGAACAAGCTTTAAAGACAATTATGTTTAATGTTTAAGTGTTGTTTTTAAAATAAATTCATACGAATTTCACAAATAAAATGATTCTATATAATAAGTAATGATTTCTAGTTTCAATGTTTGGGTGTAGCACATTATGTGGAGGTGATAATAAACATTCAAAGAATGAAATTCAATAAATTTTGTCTTTGTGACATATGAAATAATATTTTAATGTGTATTACAAAGTTGCGTTGGTAAGTCAACCCTCCATAGTATACAATCAAATTCCATATCATATTACACACTTTGATTTGTGATGCTTATTAAAACACTGCCACATAATAATTATCATGGTACAACAAAAGTATAAATACTACACTCCACAATATCTCTCTTCATCAATTATGCATCCTACCTTATAACTATACAATAACCAATTTCCAAAAACACAAATGAATCATTATTGTGATAGCATATGCACCATAAAAAAGACAAATGCAACAATTCTAGGTTTCATATGTGACATCAATATGTATATGAGATAAGATGCAACAAAGGATAGAGGTTGTAATGTTGTGGTCAACCAATGAGATCCATTCGCCCTCTTTAATAAATCCAAAGGCTTATAATATTATACATTTCTAATAAATGCAAAGCTAATAAAGGTAAAGGGTTATAATATTCTACCATGCAATTTTACATTCACATGTTTTTTTATTAGTCAAATCATTGTGTGGAAGGGATTTTTTTATCCCATAAACAAGGAGGTTTTATACCAATTTAGTGTTTAGTTTGATCGTGACTTTATATATATATATATATATATATATATATATATATATATATATATATATATATATATATATATATATATTATTATTATTATTATTATTATTATTATTATTATCATCATCTATTCAATTACTTAATTATTCGATTTCCTTTAATTTATATTTTATAGTAACCACTTTGGTTGATAATTCACTTTCAAATTTTTGAAAAAAAAAATCACAATTGAAAAATAAATTCACAACCTCAACATATAATGGATACTAATTGTCTAATATTGTTATAAAACTAAGACAAGATCATTCATCCTTAATAAATATTAGTATTGTATGACCACCCATTTTGGATAAGTATCAATGCTTCGAAACCACCAATTTCTTAAAATGTTCTTCTTTCTTATTCCTTCTTTTTTACTTATTCCTTCTTTCTTATCAAAGATGTTGTCTAATATTGTCATAAAACTAAGACAAAATCACTCATCCTCAATAAATATTAGTAATATATGACCACCCATTTTGGATAAGTATCAATGGTTCAAGACCACCGATTTCTTAAAATGTTCTTCTTTCTTATTTTATTTTTTTTCTTGTCTTTTATGGAATGATTGATAAAGCAAAACCTCATAAATAAACTTTTAATATTTCAAAACAATATCTTCCCGGGGGAAATAAAATTCGTGTCACTTTCTCATAAATGTTTAAATGTTGTCATAAATAAATTTATTTTTATTTTATATTTATCAATAAAATTATTTATTGTTTTATATTAGACATTGAAAATTGTAATATGGAATGGTTGAGCTCTATAAACCAAAACCTCATAAATAGACTTTTTATATTTCAAAACAATGTCTCCCTTTGGAAAAATAAGATATTTGTCACTTTAATGTTGTAATAAATAAATTTTATTTCTATTTTATATTTATAAATGAAATTATTTTATTATTTTATATTCGATAATTTATTAAAAATTTTAATTTTGATTGACAAAATTATTGTGGTTAACATAAAAACTAATTTAACATCTTTAAATTTTCTTATTATAATTGGATTGTACAATGTTAATATCTTTTATATATATGATTTCATTAATTCGAAAAAAAAAATAGGTTTCCCTCTAAGCAATTATTTAGACTATTTAATTTAAGATCCATAATATAGTAAAGACTTTTCTAACTTTTCAATAGGAACATAATCTTCTAAAAAATGAACATCCTTTATGTAGTTAGAGATCTTGCCTCTCTAAGCACAATCCACATATTGGTTTGTAACTTTGACTTGGTTTTGATTAAATGTGTAGTTAAACTGACTTATCCAAGTTGGGAAAATCTTTCCACTTGATATTAATGGTTGAAAAATTGATAGACTCCTCATATAATATTTAGCACCCTCAAATCCTCATACAACTATTAGATTGTGCAATGTTAACAAATGATTTATGCAAATTTCATCAATCCAAAAGTATTATTGCCATATTTTAGGTCAAAAATGTCAGTTTCCCCTCCCGTTATTTCAACATATCAAAAAAGGACCAATTCATCGTGTATTTAAAATAGTTAATTTAACATATATAATGTAGTAAAGACTTTTTCAACATGCAATATGAGCGTGATCTTCTTAAAATAAGACTTCTTCGGAGACACTTGAGTTTACTTCTTAAAACTTAAGAGTGAATTTTTTGGCAAGTTTTTGGCCTACAAGGCCCTTGTAGAAAACAAATCTAGACATAAACTCCTAAGATTAAGAACAAATAATGGAGGAAAATATGTGAACAACAAATTTACAAGTTATTGCACTACACAGGGCATTTAGATGCAACATATTGTTCCATATACACCACAACAAAATGGTGTTGCTAAGAGAAAGAATCGCACATTAAAAGAAATGGATAATTGTATGATCTAATCTAAGGGATTAAGTCTTCATTATTGGGAGTGTTATCCCCGATATCTAGGGATAACTAGGAGATCATGTCTCAAGGCCCACATGGTCCTAGACATGGAGTACCGAGAGCAGGAGCGACCTGAGCATGGTCCTGGAGGACCCTTCTTCTTTTCTCAGTCAGCTTTGTCCTGTCA
>ML777833.1:469812-523856 GCA_009831015.1 Picea engelmannii
TATTCGGATGTAATAAAGGTCAATATTAATAAGGCCTTTCAATAAAATAGAATAAGGCGGATGTAAGAAGACCTAATAGAAGCTTTCGCTTCTAGAAGGATCTTCCTCTAGATGCTTCTCTTAATAGACATATTTAGTATAAAGGGTCGAGGGTATGAAAACCCTAGCTGGGAGATTATTGTAACAGAGCATTGCTCAACTAGAGGTTGCCCCCTTGAAGAGGCCTATGAATATTGCTTTCTGAATCAAAGTGTTATTTCAGTTGTTGTTCTCATATTATTTATGTGTTATTGTGGAGATTATGCTGGTTATATTACTGTTATTCTACCATTTCTAGCATTTTATTTATGTTCTGCGTATTTATTATATCTGGTATCTTGCACAAGTTGATTACAGGTTGTTTGGTATAGGTTGGTGCATGGTTGATGCACTTGTTTATGGTATAGGTTGATTACAGGTTGAGGTATAGGTTGATGCATGGTTCAGGTTATCGGTACTGGTTGTTTGGTGCAGGTTGATTGGTACAGGTTTAAAGCAGTATATCTCATAGTGATAGTGTGACAGTGGTTCCATCATTCTACTTATATGTCTGGGCAGTTGGATGGGGCAAGGACAGGTGGTTGTAGCCACCTTCTAGTTGTATCCGGAGAACATAGGGGATTGTATCCTCCTTCTGGTTGTAGCTAGAGAATTGGAGAGTTGGAGCTTCCCTCGGGTTGTAGCCTGAGAACCTAGGGGGTTGGAGCCTCCTTCCAGTTGCAGCTGGAAAACAAGGGAAGTTGGTGCTTCCAATGAATGTAATTCTTCAAGACATATAAGAAAAAACATTTCATGGTTTTCTCTCGCTTTGGGTTTCCATGTAAAAACACCGGTGTACTGTGTATGTGTATGATTGTTCATTTTCTCATTTTTTATTTACTATGCAAATATTGGATGATAATGTTACATTGATATAACACTTTCATTATATGGTTAAAAANTCATAGCAGGTTCCTTCAGAAATCAGTTTAACCATTGAAAGGTAGATCATGGAGAGAAAAAACATGTATAAAAATGGAATACCACAGTTTGATGGACAGAAGTATGTATTTTGGAGCATAAGTATGAAGACATATATACAAGCACATGGATTTGAAATTTGGAAATCAATTGTAGATGGATACATAGCATGAGCAGTTTCGCCGACAAATGACAAAGCAGTGAAACTCGGTCAGAATAATTCCAAAGCCATAAATGCACTTTTGAATGGTCTTGGTGAATAGGTTTTCACCAAATTTGCACATTGTAAATCTGCTAAAGAGATTTGGGACAAACTTCGAAATATTTATGGAGATTCAAAAGTCAAAGCAGTAAAGCTTAAAACTTACAGAGGTCAGTTCGAACAACTAAAGATGAAGGATATGAGAATATTGCATCTTACTTTTTACGATTCGATCAAATAGTAAATGAAATCTTGGGATTGGGAGAAGAAATCAAAGAAACTATAATTGTTCAAAAGGTACTAATATCTCTTCCTATGAGATTTGACCCTAAGATATCAGCACTAGAAGAAAGAGCAGATCTAAACTCAATAAGCATGGATGAAATACATGGAATCTTCACAGCATATGAAATGAGAACTAAACTGGAAAATCCAGATATAAAAGAAGCAACCTTAAACGTATCCAAAAGGTCAAAGCAAAAGGGAAAGCAAAAAGAAAAAGAACATAGCAGCAGTAGTGATGTCTCGGAAGATGATGAAGAAGCAGCCAACTTTGTCAGAAGATTGAACAAGGGAACCAACGGCAGGTATAGAGGTAAGCTTCCTTTGATTTGTTTTAATTGTGATGGTATTGGTAATTTTGCTAACAAATTTACTCATAATAAAAAGATAAATGATGAAGGTTACTCAAATAGCAAACAAACATATAAAGGCAAAAGAACCACAAAGAAAGTTTTCAAGAAAATCTTATGCACCAAAGAATACATCTCATCATCAGATGAAGATGAAGTCAGTGACAATGAGACAAAAAGAGTTCTATTCATGGCAGTAGAAGAATCTGATAAAGAAGACTCTGAAGAAGAATATGAAGAGGCAGAAGTTGACTACCGAGAAGAATTGTTGTGTGTCATAGAAGTTATCAGAAGAGAAAAGAAGAAAAACAAGAAACTACAAGCGGAACTAGACAAGAAAGAAGACACTCGAGAACTAGAACAAATGATCACAAATTTGAAGGTTCAAATTGAAGAAAATAGAAGAATTGAATAATCACTCAAAGAATAGCAAGAAGGAAGAGACAAGATCATTAGAAATGTGGGAGCAGAAATTGTCACATTAAGAAAGGATCTTCGAAAGAACAATATGTAGAACAACTCAAAAGTTTTGAATGACATTATCAACAGTCAAAAACCTCATCATGACAAGTCTGGACTTGGATACAATCAGACAGAAAATGGATCAAGCTCCAAAACAACAGAACAAGAAACATATCCAAAAATATATGCAGAAACAATCAAAGGGGATAGGAAGGTCTACAAAGAAAATTACAGGGACACTCCTCCACCGATAAGATTCAGATTTCATAATCAACGACCGACAGAAACAGATAGGCCTCGGGAAGAAGAAGGATTCATAAGAGTACCTCCTTTCAGAATATCTTCAACTCCCAAGTATCAAACTATATTTTTTGGTTTATGTTATGCATGTAATAATTTTGGACTTAAAGCTATGAATTGCAGAGCTAACAACAGGAACATAAACAACTTTGAAAGTCATACACAAAAGGGGTATCCAAGAAGGCCTAGTGAAACACAGAGAAGAAGTTACAACAAATTTGAATATTTGAGCACTGAAGTGGAATGATACAAATGTAACAACTTTGAACACATTTCCAAAGATTACAGAATGATAGTCCCTCCTAGAGAACCACAACAGAACAACAACATTCACAGGCAGGAACCTCAGAAAAGGACATGGATAAGAAAGAATAATCAGTATAGCAATGAAGAATGCACACTCGCTCTACAAGATAAGCAGAAGAAACATGGTTGGTATGTTGACAATGGCTATTCAAAACACTTCACAGGTGATTGAGATAGGTTTCTTACATTAATAAAGGAAAGAGATGGATTAGTCTCCTTCGGAAATGACGATTCAGCTAAAATCATTGGAAAAGGCACAGTCAGAATTGGGAACAAGAATACCAAGGAAGAAAATGTTCTACTAGTAGAAGATATGAAACATAATCTTCTAAGTGTGAGTCAAATGTGTGACCAAGGTCATAAAGTTACTTTCGATTCACAAAAGTGCGAGATAAGAAAATAAGGTTCAGGAAAATTGATTGCAACAGTTGTGAGAACTTCAAGCAACATATATGTATTAAGTGAAATTGGAAATGAAAAGTGTTTCCTAGGTAAGGAAGATGAAAGTTGGCTATGGCACATAAGAATGGGTCACATACATTTTGATAACCTTTTCAAAGTCAGCAAAAGGGAATAAGTTATAGAAATTCCCCAGATCACGAAACCAACTAACACCTTATGCAAGCATTGTCAACAAGGAAAGCAAACAAATACCAAGTTTAAATCAAAATAATATTCAATGACAAGACCACTAGAAATTGTGCATACTGATCTAGTTGGAACAAATACAACAAAGGGTTTAAAAGATGAGAAATATTTTATGTTATTAGTTGATGATTATACAAGAATGACTGTAGTTTGATTTCTCAGGAATAAGTCAGAAGCTTTTGAAAACTTCAAGGTCTACAAGGAAATGGTTGAAAATGAAATGGATTCAAAAATCAAATGCTTGAGATCTGATAATGGAGGAGAGTTCACTTCAAAGGAATTTATGGACTACTACAGCAGACATGGAATAAAAAGGAAATTCTCCGTTGCTAAGACACCTCAACAGAATGGAGTTGTTGAAAGAAAGAACAGGACAGTACAGGAAATGGATCAAACAATGTTAATGGATTCCAAATTGACAGATATATGTTGGACTCAGGCAGTGTATACAGCAGTTCACATTAAAAACAGAGTAATGCTCAGAAACAACACTGACAAAACTCCCTACGAACTATGGAAAGGAAGACCAGCAAATGTGAAGCACTTCAGAGTTTTTGGAAGCAAATGCTACATCAAAAGAGAAGATGGCAGAATGGAAAATTTTGACTCTCGTGTGGACAAAGGAGTACTTGTTGGTTACTCAAGTACAAGGAAATCATACAAGTGTTACAAACTGAGATTGAACAAAGTTGTGGAAAGCATCAATGTAACAATTGATGAAATAGGTAAACAAGAATTAAAGGAAGAAGAAAATGAATCAATGGAACAACTTTACGAAGAAGAAGCAGAAGATGAAAAAGAAGTAGAAGGGGAAGATGAAGAGGATTCGACAAAAGCAGAAGAGCAAGTTCATCAAGTGCCTCCAAAGACACCTGGCAGACGAGTACAGAAGAATCATCCTTCAGATCAGATTATCGGAAACAAATATGTAGGAGTTAAGACTAGAAGAAGAATCCATTCACCAGAACAAATGCACATAGCACTTTCATCTACGATTGAACCAACCTGTTTTGAAGAGGCCAGCAAGGATGAATTTGGAAATAAGGCCATGGATGACGAATTGGATCAAATAGAGAAAAATGACACTTGGGAATTGGTTCCAAGACCAAAGGATAAGAATGTGATCAGCACAAAGTGGGTATACAGGAATAAATTGAATGAAGATGGGCAGGTTACAAGGAACAAAGCTAGATTGGTATGTAAAGGATATGCACAAGTTGAAGGAATCGACTTTGAAGAGACAATTTCTCTGGTTGCCAGAATGGAAGCAATCTGATTGTTTTTAGCTTATGCATGCTCCAAAAATATTAAAAGTGTATCAGATGGACGTAAAATCAAATTTTTTGAATGGGGAACTTGAAGAAGAAGTCTACATTGAACAACCAGAAGTATTTCAGTTGTCATAGAATGCAGACTATGTGTGTAAATTAAAGAAGGCCTTGTATGGTCTAAAACAGACTCCTAGAGCATGGTACTCTAGACTAGATAAATATATACAGCAGGTAGGGTTTAGAAAAGGAAGTGTAGACAACACCTCTACATCAAGGTAACTCAAGATAGTATTTTATTAATTGAATTTTATGTTGATGATATTATTTTTGGAAGCATTGATGACAGGTTAAGCTAGAAATTTACAAAGGACATGCAGAATGAATTTCAAATGCCATTATTTGGAGAACTATCCTTCTTTATGGGTCTTCAGATACGTCAAAGAAACCAAGGAATTTTTATTTCTCAATCCAAGTATATCAGAGAATTAATTCTAAAGAGGTTCGGAATGGAAGATTGCAAACCAGTTATCACTCCCATGCAAACCAATTGCAAGTTGAGAAAAGATGATGATTCAAAGTCTACAGATCAGAGGTAATATAGGTCAACGATTAGTAGCCTACTATATGTGACATCATCCAGACCAGATGCAATGCAGGCAGTTGAACAGGTGGCATGATTTCAAGAAGCACCAAAGGAATCACATGTATTAGCAGTGAAGAGGATTTTCAGATATCTCAAAGGAACAAAAGAGTTTGTATTATGGTATCCAAAAGGAAAGGATCTATCACTTATTGCCTACACAGATGCAGATTGGGTAGGTTGCCTTGATGACCAATGAAGCACTAGTGAAGCATCGTTCTACTTGGGTGAGTGTTTAGTATCATGGCTAAGAAAGAAACAATCATCAGTATCTTTATCTACAGTCGAGGTAGAGTATATTGCAGCAGCAGCATGTTGTACACAAGTTCTATGGATGAAACAAACTCTGACAGATATACAAGTTGAGTATGATGAGCCTAGTCCAATCTATTGTGATAATAAAAGAGCCATCAGTATCTCAAAGAACTCGGTTATGCACTCCAAGACGAAGCACATTCCAATCAAGTATCACTTTCTACGGGAATAGGTTGCAGAAAAGAACATTAGAGTTGAATATGTGGGCACAAAAGAACAAGTGGAAGACATATTTACAAAACTACTTCCATGGGAAGCCTTTGAGTATCTTCGTCAGAGATTCGGAGTTATTTCTACTCCAAAATGAATGCTTATCTTATATGTCTTAGATGTACACAAGGAAGCACCATAAAGAGGACAGTTCAATTTGGGAGATCAGACGAGTCAATTAGGGGGAGAAGCCATGAATGGAAAGATACCTTTTCCATTAATGACAAAGGGGGAGAGATTTATCAGATGCAGAGGACAGAGGCATGGTTCCAGGGGGAGCGTTGGTCACAGAGATGAAGGCATGGTTCCAGGGGGGAGAATGAGTGATATGATTTAAGTATTACATCAGAGTGTTGCCATCAATGCCAAAGGGGGAGATTGTTGATTAATTGGGTTGGTTTTCATTGATTTCAACCCTTGAAGAAAGTCTGGTAGGGAATTCCGTTAGCACAAAGGTTTGGGTAATGGACCCAAGTTTGTTTGATGTATAATGGTATGAGTTTTGATATATTTGCAGGTAACACTATTCTAAATGGATAGTACATTTCATGCCATTTTTAGTGGTATGTGGAACGTCACATAACGGTTTGAGAGTTATGACCTTACGAAGTTGAAGGACCCTCATATGATTGGCTTGAAACCCCAAAAGGTAAAAGAAGTCAAAGTGCTTGCAAAGAAGAAATTATTTAAATAATAAAGTGAAGTGAAAAAGTCAAAGAGGATTATTTAAATAATAAAGTGAAGTGACAAAGTCAAAGAGGATTATTTAAATAATAAAGTGAAGTGGAAAAATCAAAGAGGATTATTTCAATAATAAAGTGAAGTGACAAAATCAAAGAGGATTATTTAAATAATAAAGTAAATAGAGAACTTTCTAATTATGGAAAGTGGTTATAAGAAGGTTAACCCTAAAATGAGGAAAATGGGTTAAGTGGTCAAGTGGCTATTGGATACATGGACAAGTGGAAAATTGGGCAAAGTTGGACATAGGTGACTATGTGGACAAAGTGACTATGTGGACAAAGTGGCCTAGAAGATGCTTCTAAGGAAGCTACTTGGAGAGTATAAATAAGAGGCAAGCCTCTCTCAGTTTAATCACAGTGGAGCATATTGGATATCTACAGGTGACTGAGGTAACCAAAGGATATATAAGTTGAATTTCATAGGGAAGTTGAAGTAAAGAAGGTCGAAATTCAAGGAAGGATAAATTATTTTGATGATGCTTTCTAAGGTATGTTATTTACAGGTCACCTCACCATTTTCGCAATAACGTTTTTTCTAGAATGATTCAGAACATGAAATTGGGAGGCCATTGAGGAAACATATCCAAGTAGTTGTGGTACGAATTTCAGCTTGTGGGTCATTTCATTTTTGGAGTTACACTCCGTGGAAAATAGGGTTTGTGGCTAGTCCTAAAACTAGTCTAAAACGGGTGTTTCGGGTAAAAACGTCATAACTTCTTCATAACAGATCCAAATTCAGTAAGATCAAATGTGTTGGTTAGAGTACAGTCTGTAGTATTCTTTGTAAAATTTTCATATCCATACAACAAATATTCTGTGTGGGGCACGCTCTATAATTTTGCTCTTTAGAATAAGCCAGAATTCAACAAGGTATGTCATTTTTGCTATAACTCCTTTTCTGAGAGGTTCCAAGTAGTGACACCAGGAGGAATTGCATTAAAAACATTGAAGAACATTGTGTACTATTTTCAGATTATTACTCATTACAGTTGCATAGTTATTATTATTTCAAGTTAGGGTTGTTGACTAATCCAAAACTAGTCATGTGAGACTAAAGTAAAGTTTGATGAAAATGCTAGTCTCTTGTTGTTAAAGTTAAGGAAGGTTTGTAGGTTGAGGTATAGGTTGGTGCATGGTTGATGCACTTGTTTATGGTACAAGTTGATTACAGGTTGTTTGGTACAGGTTGGTGAATGGTTGATGCCCTTATTTATGGTACAAGTTGATTACAGGTTGAGGCATAGGTTGATGCATGGTTCATGTTATTGGTACATGTTGTTTGGTGCAGGTTGATTGGTATAGGTTTACAGCAGTATATCTCACAATGATAGTGTGACATTGGTTCCATCATTTTATTTATACATCAGAGCAGTTGGACGGGGCAAGGACAAGTGGTTGTAGCCACCTTCTGGTTGTAGTCGGAGAACATAGGGGGTTGTAGCTTCCTTCTAGTTGTAGCCAGAGAATTGGGGAGTTGGAGCTTCCCTCAGGTTGTATCCTGAGAAACTAGGGGGTTGGAGCCTCCTTCCAGTTGCAGTTGGAAAACAAAGGAAGTTGGTGTTTCCAATGAATGTAATTCTTCAAGACATATAAGAAAAATTATTATGTGGTTTTCTCCCGCTTTGGGTTTCTACGTAAAAACATTGGTGTACTGTGTATGTGTATGTGTATGATTGTTCATTTGTTCATTGTTTATTTACTCTGCAAATATTGGATGATAATGTTACATTGATATAACACTTGCATTATATGGTTAAAAAAGATTAGATTTCTCTATTACTGATTCACCCCCCCTCTTAGTAATCCATTAGGTCCCTCTTGGTCTTTTAAAGAAGGTGATGTCCCTTGGATTTTGAAGAAAGGCGATATTTCTATGGCGAAGGATGTTATATTGGGTGTGAAGGAACCTTCTTTATATGTGTCGACTCTACGAGTTGCTTCACTGTAGATGGAATTTGTTGGGGTTAACATCACATGACAATCTTAACCTTCTAAGGGTATGTATGTTGAATACATTATTCTTCTTCTATACTTATGTCGGTAAAAATATGCTATGCACTCACGGTTTTATGGAAATTAATGATGTGTGTCTATTTTGTAATGTCGTTATCATTTGCTTGTGCATGGATGTGTGAACCATGACTTCCCCCAAGACATGTGATGTGCCATACCGAAATTATATGCATTTGTACATTGGATCATATAAATGGAGATTCATATGGCTAGCATTCCACAGTGGTGTCAAGAGATAGCTAATATTGTTTGCATTTTTGAGAAGGAACTGCCCACGAGTTTTATGGACTTGTAATTCCATATTCTAATTCACCTACCTTATGAGTTTGAATTAGTTGGGGTTATCTCATGTCATTGGATGTCACTTGATAATATATATTTCATCCCATGCTATTTGTCTTGAATTCTTTTATACATCGGTGAATTTAGAAATTTTGATTCCATCAACAAATTCATTCTTTAAGTTGATAATATATATTTGATCTCATGCTATTTGTTTTGAATTTTTGTATACATCAGCGAATTTAGAAATGGATGCTATCAATAAATTTATTCTTAACAATGCAGAGGCAACACGACCATGGCTCACATTGTATGAAGAGAAAATAAGGAAATGGGATAGTGAATGGAAAGCATTCAAACAGTTGAATGGTAGAAGCATGACTTATCCTAATCATTTAAAATAAAATATGACAAAAATATGTCCCAACAGTTGGGTGTTGGAGTTACTTCACACACACCTAGGATTTATTTTTCCTAAGGTTTTTTCTATGTTTATTAGTCATTATTCAGTCTCCTATATTTTAGGAAGAATATTCCTCTAGGGAGAATATTCTCTTTAGTTTTCACTTTAGTTTAATCAATTGAGTGGAGTCTAGATGCTACATTGGAATTCGCACCATGCAGCATTGGGATCATCACCAGCTAATGCGCATTGTCCTTTGGATCATCACCAAATTAGTGCATTACCCATGATTCCTTGATCTCTTCCTCACTTCACTTTGTTTTAGTTAGTTAACTGAAGACTGGTAGACTAGTTAACTCAGTTAAGTGGCAGTTCACTCCCGTAACTGCCTGAGAGACTAGACTAGGTGGTAGTTTACTCTCGTAACTACCGGTGTGTGTCCAGATCATTGTAGACCACCACTATGCCACATTTTTTTCTCCTCTAATGCGCATTGGTTGAGTTCTACAGAGTATATCATGTGTAAATTATCATTCATTCATTTGGTTAATGAGAATTCTTCCATTCTTTTTCTCTTGCTTCTCTTTTCTTCTATTTTCTCTGCAACTATGTATATCGATTCCCAGCTAGATCTATTATGTGTAGGTTCAACACATTTACATGGTATCAGAGCCGATGGACTATTAGGCAAAAGATACACCAAACAAGAGAGAAGGCTTAGAATTAGAGCCACTAGTAACTAGAGTAAAGAGTTGGGAACTAGAGCAATAGAGAAAAAAGGATGAATAGAGGAAGTGCCCCTGAAAATCAAAGGCATAGGAGGCAGATACAGATGCAGAGACAACTGACTTACTTATTCTTACCTAAAAACACAGATTCTTCTTTTTCGTACTTTCCTATGAAGTCGGAACCATGTGAAGGGATGTATGTTAATGGAGGTTGCTAATGCATCTATAGGGGTTGGGGAGATCCTTCGATCGAGTGTATAAAACCAAAGGGTTCCCTTATTCACCACCCTTGTATTTTTTGCAGGTACCGAAGATTGAAGACAGTGGAAAAATGGAATTCCCAAAAGAATTCATTCTTACACCTTACAACTTCTTTGCATGGAAGGAGAATATGATCATGCATCTTCAAAGCAAAGGATTGTATAGGTTAACCATGAAAACAGAGATAGAACCAACATCAGCCATAGAAAAATACAAGTATCTAAATCGAATGGATGAAGCATTCGGAACAATTTGTAGTCTCATTTCTTATGATCTCCTCTTTCACATATCTTCCTGTAAAACCCCCAATGAAGCCTGGACCACCATGGAAGGGATTTTTGGAAAATAGTATGAGATGAGGGGACACATGTTCGAGGTGGAGTTGCTCACATTGGATCCAAAAATCTTCAACAATCTCCAATATTTCTTTACCAAATATAAGGATTTGTTGTCGCAACTCAAGGCTTGCAGGATTGATAAATCTAAGGAGGAGAAACAAATGGTTCTCACCATTCTCTCCAAACTTGGTCCTGAATTCTCAGTGTTTGTATCCACATTCTATTCAATCAAATCTACCTCTAGAGTTGTTGATATTATGGTAGTTGTGGGAGGTATTTACCCCCACGTGTAAACCTGACGAGAAAAGAATATTCCGAGAAGCAAGAAGAAACCCTAATTGATTGGTTAATAACCCTAGAAGACAAGTCGGCTCAAGGGAATGACTTGCATTAGGTTATTAGTCTCCAAGAAAAGAAGTTGGCTAAAGGAAATAATATATACTAAAGAATTTGTACCTAGAATAAGAATTCGGCCCAAGGAGTCTGCCAGATTAGTATAAATATAGGAGGCCAGTCTTCATTCTGGCAGACATTCTCAAAATTGCAGAAGAAACACTTGTGTGCACTGCAGTTGGCTTGTTTGTGCGCAAGTCTAGAGGAGAGTTGTCGTTCCAGTTGCTGCAGCTAGCAGATTTAGGTTTTGGCTTAGACTATCTATTGGTTATGGTTTGGAATATCTTATCAGCTCTTGTTTGATGCAATATCCTTGGAGAAGGGTGCGCTACCCTTTGTTTGGCTATCTATCCTAGGGTTTTCTTCCGGAATGATTCTCTATCAAGGTTAAGGTGCCCGGAGGGTGGCTTCGGCCTATGGTTGGGTGACAATACTGATATTTTCTATGGTAAAACGAACACATTCTAACAATTTATGGGCCCACACCTCCTTCATTCAGTCTAACCACTGGAAGGGAGCATAGCCATAAGGATACTAAGCTCGTTGAAGAACTGTCGCTAGGGTTTCTAGCAGGAGCAGTTACTAAATCACTGTTGCTAGGGTTACTAGCAGGTGTAGTTGCAGAAACCCTAAACCTATCATTGAGGCACCTTAAGTGAAGGGATTGACCTAATTTTTGGATAGACTAGTGCACCCTAGCCTAGCACACCTCCTGGCACTCTCAGCAAGCCAAGACGTCAAGTTTGATTTTTTGATCAAATCTAGGATTGATCGAGTCAAGGCAACCATGACCTACTCTATGAAGTCATAAAACAAGTCATATGGGGCTTCTAACTTCAGAGAATGGAAGACAAGGATTGACCTCATCCTTGCTAAGAATAAAGTGATGGATATTTTGAAACGAAAGATTGTGGAACCAGAGTTTGAAGAAGGAAAAGAGAAGGAACCGCAGAATGTTGCAGTTATGGAGAAGTTCAAAGATAGTGACATCAATGCCATGAGTATCATAGTGGAATCTATAAAAGACCACTTGATACCCTACATCTCCCATCTTGACTCATCGAAGAAGATGTATGATGCCCTAACAAACCTCTTCTCAGTCAGAAACATTGGACAAGTAATGAGTCTGAAGAATGAGCTATGTGACATGAAGATGAATGATCATGACAACATAACATCATACTTTGTGAGGATCTCTCAGTTAAGATATCAAATACAAGTTATTGAAGAGATCATCTCAGAGAAGGAACTGGTTAATATAGTGCTCAATGGTCTTCCCAAGACATGGGATGCATTTGTTGCAAGAATGAACTCAAGGAAGGAGTATCATACATTTAAAGAACTTTGGACTTTATGTGCATAAGAAGAATCAAGGATCATTGCAAAAGATAAACCTCAAAAGAAATACGATGATCAAGCCTTCACAACAAAGTTCAAGCATTTCAGGAATAAAAAGAAGTTTGGCTCCAGAAAGAAACCAAATCAAGAGAAAGATATGTCAAGTATACAATGCTTCAATTGTCGAAAGTATGGTCACTACAAGAATCATTGTCCCGAGTTAAAGAAAAGGAAGGAAACACACGAAGCATCAGTTTCTGAAGAAAGGGAACCCTCAAAGAAATCCAAGCAGGACAAAACAAACTTCTTTTTCTAAGACAAGGTAACAATACTCTTCATAGTTCTTGTATATACCATATCTTCTGTACATATCTTGCATATACATTTCTTAGAAGATAACATGTTCAAAGAAAAACTATACCTATGGAAGAACAACAAGATAAGGATTGATATCATTGTGACTACAAGTCAAACAATACACATGAAAGAATGAAGTACATCAAACAATTCATGGGGAAGTTATTACATAAGTAACAGCTACGAGATAAGCTGAGATCAGAATCAATCTTGAAGAAACCTAGAAGAAGTAAAGACAGAAAGAAGTCAACAATCAAGAGGAAATTGGAGAAAGACTTATGACACCTTGTAGAAGGCAATAAGGATGCATATGAAAGCGTGGATTATGTTAGATGGAGGGAGATGATTATATACTCCCAAAAGAAAAACATTCACTCATACATGAAGCAAGGATTAGGAGGGAGATAATCCTATGACCCATTGAAGATGATGAATTATATATCCATGGTAGCAGCCATGAAAATCAGTACGTGTTCAGTTTGACTTTAGAATAAGTCTTCTTCAAAAAGAAGCCTCAAAGTATCCCTGATTGTCCATCCACATCCATGATCCTATGATGAAAGGAAGAAGGTGGAATATTCAAGGAATGAAATCTATAGAAAAACCCGTGAACTCAAGAGCTAAAGAGAAACATAAGGAAGAACATGAAGATTCCAAGAGAGAAAGAAAAGACAGAAGAACCAGTCAGTGTATCAAGAATCACAAGACTACCAGCCTGATATGAACTCACTAAAAGCAATCAAGCAGAGGAACTGAAAGTTGTGACGTAGAACAGTGTATGGAAAACTTATGAATGAAATCATTGCGAGATCTAGAACTAGAGGTTCTCCCAGATGGAGGGAGAAGACTATGATGATTGTTCGTTCCATTAAACAATACATACCTCTGCATGATCCATTATATCGTCTGCAATATCCATGGGTTGGAGTTAACATCAGACAAATGTAAGGATTGTTCTCCTCAACAGAGCAATCAAAAAAAGAAGTGTATAGCAACCTCAAGGTTTTGAGGTATACCAGAAGGAGACTCTTGTATGCAAATGAAAGAAGACAAATTGGTAGAGAGCCTCCAAAGCACAGCAAAATCATGGTGAAAAACTTTATATAACAGAGATATTGTATCAGAATGGTTACTCAAAAGCTCAAGATGATGGATTGCTAATCCCTGACAAACCCTCATGATGGCAAAAGAAGTACCACTTGGATGTGTTCCAGTTTGACCCTTGCCACGATGTCATGAGCTAGAAGGAAACAAAATATGAATCCAACAATGATTGATCAGAGATATATGAAGCCTTTAGAGAATACCAGTGTTCCAGAAAGACTGAAGTACATTGAGATCAAGCATCACACTCTCCGTGGTGAAGTCCAGAAAAGAGAAATTGGTTCTCAAATATATATCTCCACAGATGAGCAGATAAGCAGACATTTTGGTAAAGCCTCTGTCCAAGATAAAATAGTTTGTGTACTCAAGTTGGAGCTCGTGGAGACGACTTCCTTATTGAAAAAGGAAGAGATGACTCCCAAGTTGGGAGGGAGAACTGATGTGTTATTGATTTATGGACAGACATTTTTCAATTCAGAAAATGGTCCAGGATGAGAAGTTCTTTTCCAGTTCAGAAAGTGGTTTGAGATTTCTAATGGATAGGCATTTTCTAGTTCGGAAAATGGTCCATATCGAATGGTCATTTTTGGAATGAAAATGGTTCAATGGATTGTTGATATACCATAGATAGCGATTTCCCATTGTGGTTAACATGGGGAATGGTCTAGGACAATGTCTCTTCTTGAGGGTTACTCAAGAAGACTGTCCCGCCTCGCCGGACAGTCACTCTTTTGAAGCTCACAGTTGTGAGAAGTTTCGAAGAATGGTCTATTTTGGAGGTTGGTGAAGCACAATCATTTCCTTTGGAAATGGTCTGGACAGTCATTCCCTAGGGAAGATTCATTCTCTCCAGGTTGCACTTTGTTGAGTGTCGGAGGAATGGCCCAGATAGGTGAATGGTTCAGGTTCAGCAATCAGGGACATGCATTCCCTAGGGCAGACTCATTCTCTCCAAGTTTCATTTTGTTTAGTGCTGGAGGAATGGTCCAGGCTCAGAAATCGGGACAGTTATTCTTCCTTGCTTGAGAAGAATAGTCCAGACAGCTCATCATTGATGTTTTACCTTATGAGGGCAGCTGCTCTTCCAAGATCTCATAGATGTGAGTGGAAGAATGGCCCAGATGATTCAGTTTATATCATAACAATGTTTTATGTGCAGGTCGATATCTGATGATTTTTATGGAGACTGTATGTCTCTAGACAGTAGATGTATGCTACTGTGGTGGATGTGTTCCACTGATTGTGACTATATGTCACAGATCAAGTATCTGTGTGCTACTCGGTGTGGTAGTGTACCATTGGATTGTAGTTTTGTACTACTATGGATAGACACACTTGTGTTCTATTGAATGATATTGTTCGGATTTCCTTGAAGACTATCAGCAGTGTTGGAAATGATTATCAGCTAGATGGATTATCAAAGGACAGAGATTTCCCAGACAGAAAATGGTTCAAAACAGTTATTCTTCTAGGACATATGTCCAGATTAGAAGAATGTCTCTTGTGTCACTCTATGGTGTGAGTGACTTATCCAGCATCATGTCTGATTACTCATATGGAGTATGGTTTCGAGAGATGATGCAGCTAATAACACTGATAGTGATGATGGTTCTCATGATCTAGTCATGAGATAGTCTATACGACTATGTTGATGCTATCAGGTAAATGGTATGTTTGTGCTCAAGACCATTACCTTCAAATACCTCCCTATCTAGGAGGGAGTGTTGATATTATGGTAGTTGTGGGAGGTATTTACCTCCACGTGTAAACCTGATGAGAAAATAATATTCCGGGAAGCAAGAAGAAACCCTAATTGATTGGTTAATAACCCTAGAAGAAAAATCGGCTCGAGGGAATGACTTGTAATAGATTATTAGTCTCCAAGAGAAGAAGTCGGCTAAAGGAAATAATATATACTAAAGAATTAGTACCCAGAATAAGAAGTCGGCCTAGGCAGTCTGCTAGATTTAGTATAAATATAGGAGGCCAGTCTTCATTCTGGCGGGCATTCTCAGAACTGCAAAAGCAACACTGTGCGCACTGCAGTTGGCCAGTTTTTGTGCAAGTCTGGAGGAGAGTTTTCGTTGCAGTTGTTGCATCTAGCAGATTTCAGTTTTGGCTTGGACTATCTCTTGGTTATGGTTTGGACTATCTGATCAGCTCTTGTTTGATGCATTATCCTTGGAGAAGGGTGTGCTACCCTTTTTTTGGCTATCTAGCCTAGGGTTTGCTTCCAAAATGATTCTCTGTCAAGGTTAAGGTGCTCGAAGGGTGGCTTTGACCTATGGTTAGGTGACAATAGTGATATTGTCTATGGTAAAACGAGCACATTCTAACAGGAGCCACCTGGAAGATGCCTTCTCTTGACGAATTTATCGAATCCCTGACACAAGAGCATACCAAGCTCATCAATATGGGAAAAATCAAAGGCCCAAAGGTGCATGCACTTACTGTGCAAGATGGTGGTGGTAATAAATATTATAAATATAAATATAAAGACAAAAGGAAATATCATGCAAATCCGAAGAAGGAAGGGTACTCAAAACCCTTCAACGATGCCTCTGGATCCAAAGGTGGAAAGGGAAGAAAAGTGGAGAAATGCACATACTACCATAAAGGATTCCATCCATAATTTGCATGTATGCAGAAATAGATAAATCTAATGACTCAAATAATTCAACAAAACAACCTTGGATATCGCATCCCCGAGAGTGCCAAGAAGAAGAAGCCAGAAGATCAGAATCCCAAGAAAGGCAATTCTATCCATGCCTTGATTGCCATCAACTCCTCTCGATGCTTGGATCATAGATTTAGGATCATCACATCACATCGATACCACAAAAGAGGTATACTCGTCATTGGAATCATGCAAATATCCTCATATTTTGATGGGGGACAACTCTCCAGTTGAGGTCACTGGCAAAGAAAGGATTGAACTCACCAACGGAAGCTTCGAGAATGTGTTGCATGTTCCCAAACTTTCCATAAATATTCTCTCTGCATATCAGATGACAAATTCCAACACCGGAAAGAAATTCATATTCACACCTATTACAGTGGATATCTATGACATGCAAACCAATTCTAGGGTTGCTAGCGGTGAGGTAAATCATCAATCTAGACTTTACACATTTTCTGAATTTATTCAACCAGATTTTGCTTTACTTCTTACCCATGTTGATGAAAGAAGTAGGATATGGCATGAAAGGTTCGGGCATTTAAATTTCAAATATATGCAACAACTTAGCAAGCAGGGATTGGTTGATGGTCTACCAGACATCCATTTCTCCAAAGGAATTTGTGAGGGATGTGTTCTTGGAAAACACCCTCAAGAGAAATTTGACAAAGGAAAGACTCGGAGAGTTTCCTCTCCTTTAGATCTGATCCATAGTGACCCCATGGGCCCATTTCTGCATGCATCAATTAGCAAATAAAGGTACGTGTTCAATTTTGTTGATGATTTCTCACGCTTCGCATGGATTTTCTTTCTGAGGAAAAAATCAGAGGTCTTTCAACACCTCAAATATTTCAAAGCCCTTGTTGAGACACACTCAGGAAATAAAATCAAAATCCTCTGAACTAATAATGGGGGAGAGTATGTCAACCATGAGATCCAGAATATTTTTCATGAGGCAGGGATTCAGTTGTAGCACACAATTCCCTATACTCCGCAGCAAAATGGAGTTGCTAAGTGAAAAAATAGATCTCTTAAAGAGATGGAATCTTACATGCTACATGTAAAGTCACTTCCATAGAGATTATGGGTTGAAGCACTTAATTGTGCAACCTACATCCAAAACAGATCTCTCCATAGATCTTTCAAGGGTAAGACCCCCTACGAGGCTTGGAGCGGCCTCAAACCGGATTCCCTCTGAAAAGAGGAAGGAACTTGATCCACAGAGAACATAGTGTATCTTTGTTGGATACCCCGACGGTGTGAAGGGATACAAAGTTATTGATATTTCCTCGGAACGACTCATCATTGAGCAAAGTGTCTAATTCGAGGAAAGTGTCTCCATGTACCTCAGCAGCCGCATGAAAACACCTTTGTTCTTCCACCTATCCAAGATGATGAGAATGCACATGATGACTCTTCTTTAGATGAGAATTATGATTCATAGGATTCAGATGATCCTGATAGAGAGTCAGTACAGTCATATGTAGAGTCAATGCATCCATATGTAGATGCAGAGCCAGCACAAAGGCCCAAGTGGGCCTAGACTACTCTTCAAGATACAAGGGATCTTGTTGGTGATCCAATTGATACTAGGAGGACTCAATCTGATTTCAAGGAGCCTCCTCTTTCACTCACTGCCACTGAACCATTTCCACCCAAGAATATTTTCTTTGTTCAGTCTTCAGATCCACAGTCTTATGGTGAGGCTACTGGAAATCCCTTTTGGGAATCTGCCATGCAGGAGAAGTACAAATCCCTCCTCAAGAACCATTCTTGGGATCTAGTTCCCCCTCCCTCTCGAAGGAAACTTGTTAGGTGCATATGGGTTTATAGGACCAAGAGCGCAGCAGATGGAAATATTAGCAGATACAAAGCCATGCTAGTTGCCAAAGGCTTTCAACAGGTGCGTGGCATTGACTATGATGAGACCTTTGCTCAAGTAGCGAATATGGATTCCATATGTTTGGTACTTTCCATTGTGACGACCAAGGGATGGGAAGTTCATCATATGGACATGAAGAATGTATTTCCTCACGGTAATATCTCTGAGGAGATCTACATGGAGCATCCCTAGGGATTTATGTAGGATTCATCTTTGGTCTGTCAACTAAAGAAGTCTCTTTATGGCCTCAAGAAGGCTCTGAGGGAATGGTATGTGAAGATGGACTCCTACATGTTGTCACAAAACTTTGTACGCTGTAAATCATACTTGAATGTCTACATGCTCAGGACGGTTGATTCATTTCTACTCCTAGTTTTGTATGTTGATGATTTGTTGATCACCGGTTGCTCGACTTCATATATTGTTGCAGTCAAGATGATTCTACATGACAGGTTCTTAATGATGTACATGAGTCCACTACATTTCTTCCTTGCACTCGAGATTAGTCAGGATGCATCAGGCATCAAACTGTCTCAGGCCAAGTATGCACGAGATCTTCTTGAGAGATTTCACATGACAGACTACAAGTTTGCCCCGTCTCCTTTCCTATCATGAGTTAGACTTTAGGATGGTGGGGACACTCCACTGGTTGACATCACATTATACACACAACTAGTGGAAAGCTTGTTGTATCTCACACACTCCAGACCATACCTCTCCTATGTAGTTGGCACAGTCTCTAGGTTCATGCAAGAGCCGCATGAGATACATTGGAAGGTTGCAAAGCCTATCCTTTGATACATAAAGGGCACCATCACATTTGGGATTCATTATACATCAGAATCTACATCGGACCTCATCGGGTTCACTGATTCTGACTGGGCTGGTGATAGCATTGATTGCAAGTCCACATCTGGTTACTCACTCAATCTTGGTTATGGGCCTATCTGTTGGTCGAGCAAGAAGAAGGATACTATTTCTCTATCTTCAGCCAAGGTAGAGTATAGAGGGGTAGTGAACATAATCATTCAAGCTATGTGGCTACAACATTTTCTCACTGATTTGGGCATTCAATTTCATCGACCGATCATCATCTGGTGTGACAACTTGAGCACTCTGAAGTTTTGTAGAGATTCAGTTTAGAGGCAGCGGACGAAGCACATCGAGATCTACATGAACTGCATCCAGGACTTAGTACACAGGGGATTGATCCAGATTTATGTAGGAACACAATGAAATACAGAAATACACATAAACTCAGAGATGCAGTGGAAATAAGACTTCATTTCATTAATAACAAATGACTGAAAATGCTTACAGACAGAATGGAAATAAACTAGCTAGGGCGTTGGTAGCTTATCTCTGAGAAGAGATGTGGAGGCTACCGGCCTCTGAACTGCCTATTACAATGAGGCTTGAAGGCTTATATATTACTGAGAAACAATGGAAAACCCTAAACATCCAAAAACCTAACCCTAGGAGATGAAACGCTAGAATATGGGCCCCGTTGGGGTAAATTGGTACATCAATTTCCCAGGGTCGTAACTTTGGCATACTATCTCCGTTTGACGTACATGATACATCGTTAGAAAGATCTCTCCAAGGAATACACTGTTGATAGTGAATATCGAGTCCGAAGAAAAATCATATTCGCTAGAGCATTCATGCCCAAAAAACATCGTTTAGAGCCTCAAAACAGCTCTGGAAGTTCAGGACCCGAAGAACTGCTAAAAATAGTAAATTGTGCTACAATTACGAAAACTGAAAAACTAAAAGAAACAATGGTGTGGATCCAAGTGGAATAGGTGGGTGGCCACCAATATCCACCTAGATCATTCCTCCCCCCTTAGGAAGCAATGGTCCCCATTGCGTTGAGTTCCTCCATGAGATGAGGAAACTTCTGCTGAACTTGGTCCCTGGTAAGCCACTTGCCCTGGTGAAGGAGTTGACCTACTTTGACAACTCGATATATTTGAATCCTCTGTTGGTGGGTGTTCTTGATCTGTGTTTCCATAATTCTATCAGTTGTGGCTTGTTCCATGCAATCTGGGTTTAACTCTGTTGGTGTGAGTTGTTCTGCCATGTCGGATGTGTCTAGTAGAGGTGGAAAGTAGGGCCGAACGTGGTCCACATTGAACACTGGGTGCAGACCAAGGAATGGTGGAATACCGAGCTCAAAGGCATTGTCCCCTACAGCCTTGGTGATGGTGTATGGCCCATATGAAAGCAAGAAAATCTTGCGGTAGGGTCCAGCGAGGCGCTCCTTTTGCAAATGTAGCCACACTTTGTCGCCCACTTGGAAGTTGTGTGGCACCCGATGTTGATCATGTCATTGCTTGTACTTAGCATTGGCTCTATCCAAGATGTCATGAACTTGTTGGTGGATGTGTTGAATGCGCTCAATGAATTTGTTTGCCTTGTCAGCCTCAGACTGGACATGGGTTGAATCTGCCTGAGTAGTCGCAAATAGCATGGCTACATCAATGGGACATAATGGTTGGAATCCCAAGCCCACTTGAAAGGGGTTGTGGTTGGTTGAGCTATGGAGAACCCGGTTGTAGTTTTGTTGTACATAGGGGAGGCTCTCATCCCATGTGCGTGGATTCTTTGAGTTGTAAATGCACAAAATGTGTACAATCATCCGGTTGACGACCTCTGTCTGGCCATCAGTTTGTGGATGGAAAGTTGTGGACTTGGTGATCTTGGTGTCCAGCATCGACCAGAGGCTGGACCAAAATGTATTGAGGAACCTGTTGTCCCGATCTGAGATGATAGACTGTGGGATCCCAAAGTGTACCCACACTCGTTCAAAGAAGAGTTTAGCAATGTCTTCTGCTATGATATTCTTCTTGCAGGACATCATAATGGACATCTTCGAGAATCAGTCGACGACCACAAAAACATAGTCATTTCCATGCTTAGTAGAAGGAAGTGTAAGTTTTAAACCTGTGAAGTAAAGCAATGCATATAGATTCTTAAGCAATACAGAAATTAATCAATGGCTCATACACAGAGTACACAGAGATTTTATACCAGAAACCCTCAACCGGGAAAACCTTTCTTATTTTCATTATATAGAATTTCACCATTCGCCATACAATATATACAATGTTTTTAGGTATTCTGTAGATACCAAAACCCTAATCCCTTAATCTTAGATTAATATACAAATTTGCTAAAAATAGCAAAATCCACCCAAAAAAAAAAATCTGGGGCGCTGCCCCGAACGCTGTGCGTAACCAGGGGGGGCATACCTGCCTCCCCTAGGACCCCCCTAGGAAAGCACCCGGTGCACATGGCAGATATATAGGTGAAGGGATCGTCAGACGCAGTTGTCGTATCTGATGCACCCACACACACACACATGCAAAGAATATAACACATACCCAACAGGAAGGCCCAACATGTAATCCATAGAGATGGATTCCCAAGGTCGACTGGGGGTAGGAAGTGGAGTATAGAGGCCTTGCTTCTTGATGGTCGATTTGGAAATGGCACAAGCAGTGCAGGACTTGATGTACTTCCCGACATCCTGTCGAAGGTTCGGCCAATAGAAATACTTTTGCAGTACTGCCATGATTTTCTTGACCCCAAAATGCCCAGCGACCCGATTGTAGTGCGCCTCCCAAATCATCTTGGCACGCTCGCTTGAAGGAACACAAAGGTGTCCCAGGTGACAAAGCAGGGCATCCTAGAGGTGAAAATTGGGAACTTTCTTACCTTCCAAGAGGGTATTGTATGTGTGGCCGAATTCTGGATCACTTGTGTAGAGAAGCGGCCAATCGGAAGTCTCGTGCCCACAAGAGTTTAACACAGTGGTTAGCGCCACGATGGGTGGTCGAATGAGGCAGTCTGCAACATTATTGGTGCTACCTTTCTTGTACTTAATGTTCAAATGAAATTGTTGCAGGTATGTGGACCACTTCTGATGGCGATCGTTCTACAACTTCCCTTGTGTTTGTATGAACTGCAGGGGTCGGTGGTCAATGTGAATGACCATTTCCTTTCCCAAAACGTAATGCTTCCATTGCCGACAAGCCTACACAATGGAATACATTTATTTTTCATAAGTGGGATACTTATGGACTGTTTCGGAAAGTGTCTCACTGTGATATGCCACTAGATGCCCATGTTGAGTAAGGACTGCCCCAATGGCATAGTCAGAGGCATCTGTCTCGATCTCAAATGGTTGTTGCAAGTCTGTTAATGTGAGCATTGGTGCAAAGCAGAGGTGATGCTTCAACTCCCCAAATGCCTTCTGTTGAGATTCGGACCAAAAGAATTTTTCTTTAGCTCCTCCCTTGGTGACTTGACTCAAGGGCCGAGTGATATGAGATAATCCAAACACAAACCTACGGTAGAAATTGGCAAGACCTAAAAAGTTGCAGAGCTCTGTTAAAGTGGTTGGGGCTGGCCAATCCCGAATGACTTGCATATTTGCTAGATCCACATGCACCCCCCGCTCATCAATAATGTATCCCAGATCCTGAACCTGGTTCATGCCAAAAGTGCATTTCTCCAAATTGGCACACAACTTGTGTTGTCGCGGTGTTTGGAGGACCTGTAGGATGTGGTGGAGGTGCTCTTCCAAAGTCTGGCTGAAGATCAGAATGTCATCCAAGTACACCATTATAAATGAGTTGGTGAATGGCCATAGGATGTCATCCATTAGCCTCATGAAGGTTGCAGGGGAATTCGTCAACCCGAATGGCATGACCAACCATTCGAAAAGGCCCTCCTTGGATTTGAAGGCAGTCTTCCACACATCAGAGGGTTCGATTGGTACCTGGTGATACCTCGACTTCAAGTTGATATTGCTGAAATATTTCGCCCCCTTGAATTGGTCTAGAAGGTCATCAATCTATGGGATCGGGTACCTATTCTGAACAGTGATCTTGTTCAGTCCCTGATAGTCAATGCAAAGTCTCCAAGTCCCATCCTTCTTCTGCAACAACACGATCAGGCTCCCACAGGGTGATGAACTCGATCGGATGTGACCTTTCTGCAACAGCTCCTGAATCTGCCTCTTGATTTCATCATTCTCCATAACAGAGCTCTGATAGATGGGTCCATTGGGCAGCGGCGCACCTGGGGTCAGATCGATGGGGTGCTTGACCTGGCAATGTAGAGGCACCCCTGCAGGGGAGGTGAATATGTCCTCGTACTCCTCCACGACCTTATCCATCTATTGTTTTCGTGCAGCAGGGCCCTGTCTAGAGGTCATGGCCACAATCTTCCTCTTTCCCTGAGGGTGGATCATCAGGAAAACAAATTTCCTAGTTTTGGAAATGAGCTTACTGCATTGTTTTGCAGTAACCAAAGAGATGGTGGTAGGCGGAGCTATCTCCGGTATCCTTTACAGCTTATTGCCTAAGGTGATAATAACAGCATGAGGCCTGGACTCATACACAGCATGTCGCTTCCACAAGTACGGTTGGCCTAATAATACATCAAGAACATCAAGAGGAGCAATGTCACATAATACCTCATCCGTGAAGGGCTTGATGTTGTAGGGAAGGTGACATTGTTGGCTGATGCGGAGGTCCCGTCCTTGGTGAAACCACCCGATGGTGTATGGTTGTGCATGTGTTGTGGTCAGCAAGCCCAGCCGCTTCACAACCTCTACCGATATGAGGTTCTTCTGGCTCCTGCTATCAACAATGAACTGCAACAGGGAACCCTTTACCCACATCTTGGAATGGAAGAGATGCTCTGCCTCCTCTAGATCTTTTGGTTCCTCCTTCTGGATCTTCGTGGTGGCAACGGTGGTGTTGGGCTTCGCATCGATAATATGCTTCCCCCTATCATTCCCCTTGTCGGGTTCTGATTCAGAGTCGGAGCATGCATCTATTCAGAAGCCTTCAACTCGGCTATCAGTGACTGCTTGGCCCGACACTCACTTGTGTTGTGAGTGGAGCTCTTATGGAACTCACACCACTTCCCTATGTCCTTTTTTGGCTTCGTGGTGTTGTTCTTTGCTTGTGGCTTTGGCGGGTTATCCTGGGCCGCCCCACCTTGGCTTGGTCCTTTGTTCTGTGGTTTGGGGGTACCTTTCCCTTGCTTCTGATTCGCAGACCCAAAGTCTCATTTTTTCTGTTTGAACTTCTGCTCAATCTTGGCAGCATATCGGTACGCCACACCAAGCGAGGAGATGTCGAGGAACTCCATTTCCTCCTGAATGTATCTGTGCAGACAACTGCGGTACTTTAACACCAAATGTTTCTCTGAATATTTGATACCCAACTTTGTGCGTAGGGTATGAAACAGATTCGTCATCTCATGCACATCTTGGTCCCTTTGTTGCCGCAGCATAGTCCATTATATGTATTTGTCCTCATAGTTCCCCACAGGATAATATTGTTCCTTGATGGCATCTCGGAAAGAATTCCAAGTGGGTGTGGCCGAGAATAGAGAGGGTTCCCCCTCGCCCTGTTGCTCCGAGTAGGTTTCCCACCAGTCCTTGACATGGGGGGCGGCTTTGAGGAGTGTGAAAATAATCCTTTCTCGGTCGGAAAATTCATGAACCGAGAAATATCCTTCTAACAGATTCAACCATCTATCTACGGCATCTGCATCTATTTGGCCCTCAAATATGGGAATGTCAAAGTTTACTTGTACCTTAAAAGGAATGGCACCTCCAGAGTGGTTGTTTGGATGTCGATGCCCCGCTAGTGGGAATCCATTGAAGAATCTGGGCAAAGTTGTCCATCATCACGTTCCTTTTTTTCTTGAGGGCCTCCTCAAGCAACATTTTGATAGGATCTCCTGCTCCCTCATCTTTCTTTTCTTCCCCCATGGGCGGTCGTCAGGGTTTGTGAGACTGATCTTGCAAAGGTTCAACCAGATCGAGCCCCAACTCCTTATACCCCGACCTCGTTGGGGACATGCAAAGAAAGATCGAGAACGAGCAGACCGCTCTGATACCACTGATCTGGATTTATGTAGGAACACAATGAAATATAGAAATACACATAAATGCAGAGATGCAGCGGAAATAAGACTTCATTTCATTAATAACAAATGACTGAAAAATGCTTACAGACAGAATGGAAATAAACTAGCTAAGGTGTTGGTAGCTTATCTCTGAGAAGAGATGTGGCAGCTACTGGCCTCTGAACTGCCTATTACAATGAGGCTCGAAGGCCTATATATTACTGAGAAACAATGGAAAACCCTAAACATCCAAAAACGTAACCCTAGGAGATGAAACACTAAAATATGGGCCCCGTTGGGGTAAATTGGTACATCAATTTCCCAGGGTCGTAACTTTGGCATACTATCTCCATTCGATGCACATGATACATCGTTAGAAAGATCTCTTCGAGGATTACACTGCTAACAGTAAATATCGAGTCTGAAACGGACTCAAATTTTCCAGAGCATTCATGCCCAAAAAACGTCGTTTAGGGCCTGAAAACAACTCCGGAAGTTCAGGACCCGAAGAACTGCTAAAAATAGTAAATTGTGCTACAGTTACTGAAACTGAAAAACTGAAAGAAACAATGGTGTGGGTCCAAGTGGAATAGGCGGGTGGCCACCAATATCCACCTGGATCAGGGATCATTAACCTACATTTTTTTCCTTCAGCAGAACAGACTGCAGACATCTTCACCAAGCCCTTCACTGAGCGGAAGTTCCATTCTCTATGAAGTCATATTGGAGTGAAGGACACAGTTGCCTAGCAACTGTTAGTTATTCTTTTTACATACGTTTTACTTTGAGGGGGGGGGTTCCCATGAGGTTTTCCCTCTTTCCTCACTTTATTTCAGTGTATCGTTTGTATTTGGGTACCTAACATGGCCTCGTTTCCGGGACCCATTATTTATTTTCACCATAGTGATCTTCAGGGGGGGTGTTGGAGTTACTTCACATACACCTAGGATTTATTTTTCCTAAGGTTTTTCCTATGTTTATTAGTCATTATTCAATCTCCTATATTTTAGGAAGAATATTCCTCTAGGGAAAATATTCCTCTAGGGAGAATATTCTCTTCAGTTTGATCACTTGAATGGAGCCTAGATGCTACATTGGAATTATCACCATGTAGCATTGGGATCATCACTAGCTAAAGCACATTTTCCTTGGGATCATCACCATACTAGAACATTACCCATGATTCCATGATCTCCTCCTCACTTCACTCTGTTTCAGTCAGTTAACTGAAGACTGATATACTAGTTAACTCAGCTAGGCGACAGTTTACTCCTGTAACTGCCAGAGACTAGACTAGGTGGCAGTTTACTCCCCTAACTATTGGTGTGTGTCCAGATCACTCTAGACCACCACTATGGTGCATTGGATTCTCCTCCAGTGTGCATTGGTTGAGTTATACAGAGTATATCATGTGTAAATTATCATTCATTCATTTGGTTAATTAGAATTATTCCATTCTTTCTCTCCTACTTCTCTTTTCTTCTATTTTCTCTGCAACTGTGTATGTCAATTCCCCATTAGATCTATTATGTGCAGGTTCAACACATTTACATTAGGTGGTTGATCAGATACAAGAGAAATATGTGGTGTCCAGTCGCAACCCACGTGAATAAGATATGGATGCACTAAACATAGGGATCGGGTAAAGCAACTCTATAATAACCTCTATGAGTACCACGTTCTATTTATAATATTTCACATTTGAATTGTAACACGTATTATGTTTTTATTAATGCTTCAGTTATTAGACATATGACATAGTCCTTTTTTTCATTTTATAGGTGTGTTTCTTCAAATCTTTGTGGGCGTATGGACATCATTTTCACATTGAGTATGTTGATGATGGACACATCACACAAGATTATTGAGTGGAGGTCGAGTTCGACCAATCTAGTCGTGTTAGCCACCATGATGAAAACCTGATAGAGAGGAATTTAGGTTACATTGGAAAGATACAAGAGATCATGAAAGTGTACTTCTCATCGTTTCAATGTGTTATATTTTGTTGCAAGTGGTATGATACCTTCGACCGGAGAAATGTAAAGGAAGATCGTGATAGTGGGATAATATGTATTAACTCTAAAAAAATATGGGTTGAAAGTAAGGAGCCTTATGTTTTCCCAAAACATTGCAGCCAAGTGTTTTTTTACCCAAATGTGTTGGATGGGGATTGGTAGTTCGTAATGAGACATGATCTGAGATCTAAACATATTTTTTAGAAGAACAATGTTACAATGCCAAGCGAGGAAGATAAATAGGGTGACGGAAACGAAGACTGATTTGTAAATGATTTGTTTGGACATTTATATTGTGAATGTGTCATTTTATTCTTGGTATCTATAATGAACAATTATGTTTTCTTTTCATCATTTTATAATTATTTTGTATATGAAAAGTTAACAACCATTTACAACCATCATATTGAAAATACATTAAACAGTCGTACAAGCATAAGATGTGGTTTTGATATATTTTTATTATCATATTTATTGTTTATTATAGAAAATTTATGTTGTATTGTATTAAAATATGTTTGTGTTAGCCTTTGAATTACTAAGCATTAATTGAGATATCACAAAGTTGGTGGCATACAATAGTAAAGATTTATTTTAAATTATATTTTATTTAACAAAAAATGAAGATATTGAAAAATATTCAAACCTCAAAATTTGTTATTGTTTGAGAAAATCAAAATTCAAATAAATATATGCTTACTCTTATGAAACTTCTAAGGAAAATTCCAACAAAATAACTTTGTGCAACATCTACGGTACTTGTGGTGTTGGCATTACCAACTTTGATGGCACTCCCCACATTAACTAGTGCAACTATCATGGCCTT
Organism: Picea engelmannii; assembly: GCA_009831015.1. Taxonomy (NCBI): domain Eukaryota; kingdom Viridiplantae; phylum Streptophyta; class Pinopsida; order Pinales; family Pinaceae; genus Picea; species Picea engelmannii. Next base: position 498,091 of record ML777833.1, read on the forward strand.
CACCTAGTCCACTCCATCCTTTAGTTTTATAATCATTTAAACTTGTATTAATCATTTTTTTTGCATTCTCCTTGAAATAAGTGTCAAAATAGGAAGGACATGGAAACTCTAAAGGGTCTTTTTCTAGAGCCTATTCAAAATTAAGGAAAATTTGAATGATCCGTACTTATCTAAAAGTATACAAACCTTTGTCGATTTTACTAATTCTTAAAATACTAATTATAAAATGTTGGGTGATATTATTTTTTAATAGAAGATTCATTAAGTCTATATCAAAGTAAAAAATTGTGAAACCATTTCATCGAAAGTGTATAGATCAAAATGTATTATTATTCTCTATATTTATTATTTTAAATTTAATTGAATAAATTTCATATATTATAATAATTGGATAATATAAATTAATAAAATCTTTGGAAAAACTAAATATAATAATTGTGATTTTAGTAAACAATTAAATTATAACTTTGTCTTGTAATCTTTGAATAATATAAATTTTAAAAATAACGTTATTATTACATCATCATCATTATTATTAGTGAATAATTATGTTATAATCATATTATTATATTGTATGAAAAAGACATAATATTCAAATCACAATCATTTCACTCATCATATTTAAGTATTTTTGCTTCTAAACACATTTAATCAACATATTGTATTTTGTTGGACAAAAAACAATTCACCTTGAACAACAGTTAAACATTATATGGCATTAATGGTTGTAACTTTTTGCAATCACAATCCAAACTAAACGTTTTCATAAAAGTAAAGTTAAACATTATATGGAAACTGTAGAAAAAAAAATTTAACTAAAATGGGTAATTTTATTTGATAATTGAAACCGGTTGGGCCTAGGCAAAATCAACCATCATTACAACGGAACAACTTCCCGCTTAACTTAAGTACATCATGTCACATGCTTACAAAGTTATGAGGTGAGGAGGTGCCAAATCTATGAGATGGGAATCCACAAGGGGGCTTCGTCATTTTTGTTGAATGCACCTAAGGGCAATAGGCAGCCCATATTCGCCTTTGCATCTGCTTCCTTGTTCGATTCACGAAGGATGTGGAAAAATATGTTGGACACACCGACCACACTTAGAGGGGGGGTGAATGAGTGTGGTGCTCTTTTTCAAACTTTTCCCCTTCACAAAACTCCTTAGTTAGCAATCACCATTTACTCATTACTTATTGTTGTCATTTATAACCAGATAAATGTTAACATACATCAGCAACATATGTCAATGACATATATCATCAATAATTCATCACCACAAGGAACACAAAGAACACAAGATGTATGTACAAATTTCTTTTTAATAAGGACTACAATCCTTGGGTTATCAGCAACAACTAAATAGAGTTACAACTCCACAAGAGAAACAGCTCTACAATGCAAGACACGTCTTACACAACTCAGCACTAACTGACAAAAGGAATCAATCCTCAACATATACCAATCTGTCAACAGGTACGCAACCTATCAGTAGTGCAACATGTGTATGTACGCATCCTACCAATAGTACAACTCATGTATGTACGCGGCATGTATGTACTACAGCCTGCATGTGCCTTATAAACAACTAGGGTTTTCTCTCCATGAAAACTCGGATCCTCTACAGCTCTTAGCCACATACACTTCTGTCATTCACTGCCCGATTTGAACCAGAACCAATCACAACACATCCATGCTCTCCCACAACTTACTCATGGTCCTCAATCATACAATATGAATGCTACTTAATCATGTGTAAGCAACAAATATATTATGGCAATCATATCAGTACTAAAACATAAGAGTGTTTCTCACTCCATCAACCAATACAAACCAAATCATAACATCCATACCAAGAATGCTTCAAGCATCCACTATACAATATGCAAGAGTATCAATCAAGACAACTATGTAACCATACTAGAGTTTCTATGGTAGATCTGAGCCCATAGAATGCAGATCTGAAACTTGCTTCAGCCGTCAAGAACTTGGCACCAGCTCACACTCAAGTCTTCATGACTTCCATCAACTATATGTGCTTTGTCTTCCTTCAGCCTGCGTATGTACGCGCTTTGGATCACTGCAGCCCGCGTATGTACTCTCTCTGGCCCACTGCTACTCACGTACTCCTTCAGAAACTAGGGTTTCTGAACTTTTGAAACTTTCATCGTCAAGATCTCAGACTTACGGAAACTTTGATTCATCCATGAGATCCTTCAGCCACACTCTCTCTCAGAATAGATCTTGAATATATGCTCAAGAGTTTTTTTCACAAGAGACCCTTGCCTCTTATTTATACTCTCCAAGTAGCTTCTTTAGAAGCATCTTCTAGGCCACTTTGTCCACTTAGCCACTTTGTCCACATAGTCACTTTGTCCAATTTTGCTCAATTTGCCACTTGTCCATGTATCCAATAGCCACTTGACCACTTAACCCATTTTCCTCTTTTTAGGGTTAACCACTTTCCATAATTAGAAAGCTCTCCATTTACTTTATTATTTAAATAATCTTCCTTGACTTTGTCACTTCACTTTATTATTTGAATAATCCTCTTTGATTTTGTCACTTCACTTTATTATTTAAATAATCCTCCTTCTTTGCAAGCACTTTGACTTCTTTGACCTTTTGGGGCTTCAAGCCAACATATAAGGGTCCTCCAACTTCGTAAGGCCATAAATCTCAAACTGTGAGCAGTTATGTGATGTTCCACATACCACCAAAAATGGCATGGTGAGCACTATCCATCTAGAATAGTTTCACTGACAAATTAATTGATCTTCATCTCATTATTCCACAATTAAGTATGGGTTCCCTAACCTTACTTCTAGGATAACTCATCCACAAAGCGTCTTCACGTGAGGGATTTCACCATAAGGGGACCACTTTGGAGTTCATCCATTTGTACTCCTTATCAAAACAATAATGAGTCATCTTTATATCAATCCAACTATGCATTATATATCAATGAAACAACATCGATTCATCTTCATCTATGCATCATATATCAATGACAACTCATTGGTCCATCTTCATCTATCAATGAAAACTCATTGATCCATCTTTATCTATGCATCATATATCAATGACAATTCATTGATCCATCTTCATCTATGCATGACATCATATGATAATGATTCCATTTGACATCAATCCATTCACATCAAGGACAATACATATTACATCTCTATGCTATGACAAGACATTGTTCCTTTGACATCAATCAATCAATAAATCCTTTGGGATCAATCAATCCCTTGACATCAATGACAACGTGATCCAACAATATCCCCCTTTGGCATTGATGGCAATACCAACATTGATTGCAATACCAATCATTGATGGCAACATGTAGACAAGGCATTGCTCTACATCACTAGGCATCTTAATCACATCAATGTGACTCTCTCCCCCTTTGACATCAATGGCAAAGGGTAGTTATCTCCTTAGGGATGCTCCCCCTGCCTGAACTCTCCTTAGGGTTGCTCCCCCTGCTTGAATTCCTTTGATCTTCCTCTGAATAATATCTCCCCTTTTGAACAAGGTTTATCACTCTAATGTAATGTTGAAGTCATATCGCTCATGCTCCCCCTGTGACCATCGCTCTTCCTTGAACTATGTCTATGTGCTCTTTCTCCAAGTATAGAGATTATTTTCAAGTATTTATCTTTCCATCTGATAAATCTCTCCTCCTGGAATCATGGCAAGAAGAATGAATCCCCCTATGGGTATGTCTCCCCCTATATTCTCTCCAATATGAGCAATATGCTACCACTGTAATCTGCTTCCGCTACAAATGCTACTGCTCAACCGGAACACGGATCAATCACTCTTTCTATGACAATCCTTGGACCTGTCCATGCATCAAACTCGTTCCATACTATACATCATGAATCAAAAGATATGTCAACAATGAAATGGAGAATCATGAACAAAACATCAACCAAGTACATCTTGTGTCGAATTGTGTGCCAACCATGCACATAAATACCATACAATATACCATAAGATATCACCAATGGAGTGTATCAACCATATGCATCTACCAACATACCAATCTTGTGTCTCAACCAAGTGTAATATTCTTCTACCATGAATCAAGTGTCTTAACCATTGATGCAGGAGCATCACCTTCAAAGTCAAAGACGTAAGCATGGAGGCAAAGAAATGACATCTTAGCATGACAGAGTTTCAAATCAACAATTAACTCAGGAGTAAATCGAGTTGTTGAGATATTTTGGAAACATCATTTTTAAATATGTCGTGTTTGTAAAGTCATATAGGACTGTAAGGAGTTGCAGATATAGAGTGTTGACTCTTATCTGGCAATAATTGTTAGTTATTGTAATAGGAAAAAGTAGGTAAACGCTATGACTTGATAGGATAGGTTGCAAACAGGACGAGAGAGCTCGTAGAGCCAGTCCTTAGATAGTTGTTGTTGCATTGTAAAATTATTATGAGATAGGGATCAGTAGAGCAGAGTAGAGTAGGAGAAATATGGAGTGGATAACTGCAATGTATGTAATTTGTTTCATGAATGAATAGAATAGACAGAATTGTCCCAAATCTTGGATTGTGTTCATTTTAATGTGTGATTAAATGAATGTTGCATTATGTGTATGTCGTTTATTTCATTTCATTCATGTATGATTGGTAAAGAAGTTGATCATATGAGTTTGTGACGAAACTGGATAAGTTTCACTTGCTTCCCTTCTGAAATTCGTATGCAAGGTGTGCATCTAGAATGCAAGGAGTGCGTCGACTGAGTCTCAGATTAACTCAGAAGATTTTAGAGAGAGATAAAAGGAAAATTAGACCAGGTGCAAGGAGTGCACAACGTCAAGAACCGACCAAGCATCGAAGAACCAGAACAGAGGAACTCCAGGAGGGCGAGAAGAATTTCTTTTCAAGAAATCCTTCAAACTGAGTTATCAAAATCCCCGAACACAAGGAGTGCATGGGAACTCGAAATCCTTTAAGGATCAAGCTCATAAGGGATATCACTTTTCATAAGTGTTGATGAGATCTAAGAGTTAGACTTGTAGGAGGATGAAAGGTTGAAACCTTTGAAGACAGATAAATCTTCTAAGTCAGAAGAAATTAGAAGCTCAGGAGAGAGAGCGACGGTGGTCGTTGGATCACGGCGCAGAGGATCAACAGTCATCTGATCAGAGCAAGGTGCATGAGCCTTAGCACTTCGCACACACATAGGGGAGAACTTACCAAAGTTCCTAAGTCCCGAAGTAGTTTGGGACCATCCATCGTCAAGGAAGACAGGTGGCGCGAGATCCACAACTCTGGAAGTTTGTGGATGAAGAGGAGGTAAAACACCCGAAGTAGGATCCTAACCATTGATCATCAGTAGATACGAGTCGTCAGATCAACATCTTCAGGAAATATATTCGAGAGTTCCCCAGTTGAGACTTGAGACCCTTGAATCGCAAAGAGTCAGAGAACCGAAGAAAATCTCCAACGTCAGATTGTCCGAAGTAATTCATAGTCGCCAGATCAAGAGGATACGTGGCACAAATCCATGCACTCCCGTTAAAGACCCGAAGTAATCCTCGATCGTCAGATCAAGTGGACACACGTCAGTGGATTATATCCTTTGGATAAAATCCATTGAGAAAAAGGGTGAAGTTTGAGATTTGAGATCTCAGAAGTCCGAAGACCTGAAGGAGATCTCGACTATTGATCGAGAAGAGGGCCACAGGACCATTGATCTAGTTGAAAGGTCAAACACCCAAAGTAGAAGCAGGGCCGTTGATTTAGGAGGACAGGTGTCTACAGATTGTCAACTCCGAAAGATTGACGTACGAAGGAAAGCATGGTTTGAAACTTGAAAAGTCTGAAGTCTAGAATCACGAAGGAGATCACATCCATTGATTTAAGAGGGGAAAATCTGGTCCATAAATTTGGAAAGGGAAGATCTGAACCATTAGTTCAGAAAGTATCATTAATATCAGGAGATCGACGGTCCCGTATCGTTTTAGGGATAGGAGTTGCATGAACTTTAAAACGTTGAGGACAGGCTGAAATCCAGACCATGGTTTTGGCAAGAGGACATGTGGAGGCTCGAAGAGAATTGCGGGTTGAAAAGTAGTTTGATCCCAAACCACTTTGGTCATGCCCAAGATCACGTGGTCACGAGAGTTCATCGCCCAAGGTCACATCAAGAGGGGGATTATTCGAAAAAGGAGCTAACGCCCAGTACTTTGAGATTTCGCAAGAGAGCGAAAGGGAAGGTTGTGGGTGCTATTAGACCTACACCAAGAATCCGAAAGGGCCTGTGTTTAGATACAGAAGGATACCATTAAGGTTTCAGAGGTTCATTTGAATCAAGAATCATAGATCCTTGACAGGGAGGTCATGTAGCCCTACGAGGGAGTAGGGGGGATGCATCAGGTGGTATTAGAGATGATATTGAGTTTGTTTGCAGATAGCAGGCAAAGGAGAAAGGAGGTAAATTGGTATCAATCGTGGTATCAATACAATTTAATTTATGTTCGTAGGAATCAGAAGGTGATGCAGTGGAATCATGTCACCCATAAGGTGTGGAGCGAATGCAGAAATGGAAGAATAAATTAGGAGACTTCGAATGAGACTGGACGCCATGGAAACAGTGCAGAGGAGAGAACCAGATGCTACAAATATCAATGAATCTGAGAGAAAAGAGATAGAGTTCAAAGAAAATGTTGCAGAGGATGTTGCACAAGATTGCTTATTGAAATTTGTTTCAAGAATAGGATCCAGAGAAAGAATAGAGGTACTAATGTATGAAGGCAATTTGGAAGTTGAAGAATTGTTAGATTGGGTACGTGCTATGGAAAAATACTCCATTAAAAAGATATCGAAGAAGACAAGATGGTGAAGCATGCAGTGACAAGACTGAAAGGTCATGCAATGCTATGGTGGGATGAACTGCAAGCCGAACGTAGGAGCAAAGGTAAGCAGAAAATTAAAAGTTGGGATAGGATGGTAGCCAAGCTAAAATCCAAATTTATCCCAAAGGATTACCAAATCAATATGTTCATAAGATTGCAAAACTTGAGACAGAAAATCTTATCAGTGAAGGAGTACACTGAAGAATTTTACAGACTGAACATCAGGGCTAGACAGAAAGACAATGAAGATAAGAAAACAGCCAGATATATCAATGGGATAAGATATGAAATACAAGAGTAGATCAGCATGAGGTCTGTCAATAAAGTCGAGGATGCTTATCAAGAATCCTTGAAAGTTGAAGATAAATTGTCCAAGAAACAAAGCCAACGAAACAGAGGAGGAAATTCAAGCCAAGGTAAGGGAACTAGCAGAGAAAAGTTCCAGAAACTGAAGCATGAAGCTGGCAAACAGCATAGTCAGCCTGAAAAAGGTGGAAGTTCTAAAGAAGGACAACATGGAGGAAGAATCTATTTTTCTAGAGGATGAGGAAGAGCCAGAGAAGGTGAGGTTAGATGTTATACCTGTGGAAAATTAGGGCACAAGCCTTGGGAATGTCCTGAGAGAAAGAAAGAAGGAGGAGGTGAAGCACACATTGTTGAAGCATAGAAGCATGTGGAAGTAGAAGCAGCAGAAGGAGGAAAGAACCTCATGATGAGGAAAATTCTTCTTAAACCAGAGAAGGAGGTAGAAGAACTAGTTCATCGAACAAGTCTGTCCAGGACTGCTTGCAAGACGAAAGACAGAGTTTGCAAGGTGGTCATATACAGTGGGAGAATTGACAATCTAGTATCCATGGAGATGGTGGAGAAGTTGGAGTTGAATACAACTGCACATCCAAACCCATACAAGGTATCATGGTTGCAGAAAGGACATCAAGTAATGGTAAGTCAATAATGTCAAGTTGAATTTAAAATAGGAGATTATAGGGATGAAATATTGTGTGATGTAATTCCTATGGATGTCTGTCATATTTTATTGGGGAGACCATGGAAGTTTGATCAAAAAGTTATTCATGATGGAAGAAAGAATACCTATACCCTAGAAAAGAATGATAGGACACATATGTTGTTACCAATAGACGACAAAGAGAAAAATAGGGAATCTAGTTCAAGTATACTTCTCATGAGTGGGAAGGAACTCTTGAATGAAGTCAAGAAGGAGAAAAAAATACAGTTTGTTGTAGTGAGGAAGCCTAGAGTTATCCTTACAAATACTTATGTGGAAGATTTACCTGAAGAAATACAGGAACTGTTAGAAAACTTTGTTGACATAGTAGTGGATGAGTTACCTCACTCATTGCCACCCATTAGAAGTATAAGCCATCATATTGACCTTATTCCAGGAGCTAATTTACCAAACAAAGCAGCTTATAGGTTGACACCTAGGGAGAATGAGGAAGCCAAAAATCAATTCCAGGAATTGTTGGATAAAGGTTTAGTCAGGGAAATCCTAATCCCATTCACAGTACCAACTGTGTTAAGTCCAAAGAAGGATGGAGGATGGAGAATGTGTACAGATTCCAGAGCCATCAACAAGATAACCATTAGGTACAGATTCCCTTTACCAAGGATGGATGATTTGATGGATTGTTTGAGTGGAGAAAGTTATTTTTCCAAGATAGACTTGAAGAGTGGATATCATCAAATAAGGATGAGAGAGGGAGATGAATCGAAAACAACATTCAAGACAAATGAAGGATCGTTTGAATGGCTTGTCATTCCATTTGGGTTGACAAATGCACCCAGCACATTTATGAGATTGATGAATAAAGTATTGAAAGACTTCATAGGCAAATTTGTCATAGTATATCTAGATGACATACTAATCTTTAGTAAGACAGAGAAAGAACACTTAAGACATTTGACATCAGTGATGGAAAAGTTGCAGCAAGAGAAATTGTTGATAAATCTGAAGAAAAGCTCTTTTATGAAGAAGGAACTCATATACTTGGGTTTTGTGATCTCTTAAAATGAATTGAAGATGGATCCAGAAAAGGTGATAGCAATCAGAGAATGGCCATCGCCAAGCAGCATATTTGAGGTGAGAAGTTTTCATGGGTTAGCAAGTTTTTATAGAAATTTTATCAGAAATTTCAGTGGTATATGTACACCCATGCTGGACATTGTGAAGAAGAAACACAAGTCCTTCATTTGGACAGAGGAAGCTGAAAAAGGTTTCAAAGTGTTGAAGGAGAAAATCACAGAACAACCAATTCTAGTTTTACCAGATTTTGGAAAAACATTTCAAGTGAGATCTGATGCAAGTGGATTAGCTATCGCAGCAGTCTTGAGTCAGGATAATAGGCCAGTTTCTTATTTCAGAGAGAATCTTAATGACACCAAGAAGAAGTATTCCACATATGACAAAGAATTGTATGCAGTGATTCAAGCTTTGAAGAAGTGGAGGCACTATCTAATTCCTAAAGAATTTGTCTTGTACAATGATAACCAAGCTTTGCAGATTATTACTACGAAATAAAAGTTGAATCAGAGACATGCTAAATGGGTAGAATTTATGCAAAATTTTACTTTTTTATTAATCATATTGTTGGAACTGCTAACAAAGTTGCAGATGCTTTGAGCAGGAGGAGTTTGATTGTACATGAATTCCAAGTGGAGACCTTAAGGTTTGAACACCTCAAGGAAATGTATCGAGAAGATCCATATTTTAAGGAAGCTTATGAGGCATGTAAGAATCCTTTGTTGGGAGACAGAAGCCCATGGACTAAATATTTAATCCAAGATGGATTATTATTCAAAGGAAGCCAACTATGCATACAAAAATGCTCAATGAGAGATAACTTGTTGAAAGAGAAACACAACGGAGGTTTGGATGGACATTTTGGTCATGATAAGACATTTAAACAGTTGAGTAATTCATATTATTGGTGGAGCATGAGGGCAGAGGTGAAAAATTTTGTGAACAAATGCAGAATTTGTCAGTATGCAAAAGGAAGACAACAGAACACTGGTTTGTATCAGTCATTACCAATTCCAAAGAGGTTGTGGGATGAAATCAATATGGATTTTGTATTGGGATTGCCTAGAACTCAGAAAGGGAGTGATTCCATATTTGTTGTAGTGGACAGATTTTCAAAAATGGCACATTTCATACCATGCCAAAAGACAAACGATGCTACACACATAGCCAATTTGTTTTTCAGATAAGTGGTGAGACTATGTGGATTTCCTAGGAGCATAGTCTCAGACAGGGACACCAAATGTGTAGGACACTTTTGGAGGAATCTATGGAAGAGGTTGGGGACAAAATTGTCCTTCAGTTCATCATATCACCCTCAGACAGATGGACAGACTGAAGTAGTAAACATGAGTCTGGGAAATTTGTTAAGAATTTTAGTCACTGAGCAAGGTCGTCAATGGGATTAGATTCTGGCACAAGTAGAATTTGCATTCAACAATTCAGTGAACAGGAGCATGGGGAAAAGTCCATTTGAAATTGTGTATGGTATACAGCCAAGAGGGATTATGGAGTTGAGAGATCTGAATCAAGATGATTTCATAAGCATTGAAGCAGAATATTTTGCAATAGAAATGCAGAAACTCCATGACAGAGTCAAAGAACAATTACAGGACAGTAGCCTAAAATATAAGAACAAAGTTGATAAAAAGAGGAGAGAAGTTCAATTTGAAGTTGGAGATGAAGTTTTAGCTCATTTGTGAAAAGAAAGGTTTCCAAGGGGAACGTATAACAAGTTGAAGATGAAGAAGATAGGACCATGCAGGATTCTCATAAAATTCGTAGCCAATTATTATGAAATTCAGTTGCCACACAATGTTGGGATATCACCGATCTTCAATGTTGCAGACATGTATCCTTACAGGAGAGATGAGGTAGGAGAATCAGATGATCAGAAGGAAGTTCGGTGGGAAGAACAATTTCCCATAGCAGAAAAACCTCAGATGGAGAAAATCATTGAACAGAGAGATGGATGGAAGACCATGAGGAAGACATATCCTGAATAATTAGTAAAGTGGAAATATCATCCAATGGAAAATGCAATTTGGGTCACAGAACCTGATAATTTGAAGCATGGAAAAATAGTGTAGGATCTCATGGACAGGAGTCCATGAATATTTTAACCATAGGAGTCTAATGCAGGAGCATCACCTTCAAATTCAAAGATGCAAGCGTGGAGGCAAAGATATGACATCTCAGCATGACAGAGTTTCAAATCAACAATTAACTCAATAGTAAATCGATTTGTTGAGATATTTTGGAAACAACATTTTTAAATATGTTGTGTTTGTAAAGTCGTATAAGACTGTAAGGAGTTGCATATATAGAGTGTTGACTCTTATCTGGCAATAATTGTTAGTTATTGTAATAGGAAAAAGTAGGTAACCGCTATCACTTGATAGGATAGGTTGCAGACAGGACGAGAGAGCTCATAGAGCCAGTCCTTAGATAGTTGTTGTTGCATTGTAAAAGTATTATGAGATAGGGATCAGTAGAGCAGAGTAGAGTAGGAGAAAGACGCAATGGACAACTGCAATGTATGTAATTTTTTTCATGAATGAATAGAACATATAGAATTTTCCCAAATCTTGGATTGTGTTCATTTTAATGTGTGATTAAATGAATGTTGCATTATGTGTATGTCGTTTATTTTATTTCATTCATGTATGATTGGTCAAGAAGTTAATTGTATGAGTTTGTGACGAAACTAGATAAGTTTGACTTGCTTCTCTTTTGAAACTCATATGCAAGGTGTGCATATCAAATGCAAGGAGTGTGTCAACTGAATATCAAATTGACTCATAAGAGTTCAAAGAGAGAGAAAAGGAAACTTAGACTAGGTGCAAGGAGTGCACAGTGTCAAGAAGCGACCAAGTGTCGAAGAACTAGAACAGAGGAACGTCAGGAGGGAGAGAAGAATTTATTTTCAAGAAATCCTTCGAACTGAGTTATTGAAATCCACAAACGCAAGGAGTGCATGGGAAGTCAAAATCCTTTAAGGATCGAGCTCAGAAGGGATAGAAATTTTCATAAGTTTCAACGAGATCCAAGACTCGGACTCATAGGAGGAGAAAATGTTGAAACCTTTGAAGACTGATAAATATTCTAAGTCGGAAGAAATCAGAAGCTCATGAGAGAGAGCGACAGTGGTCGTTGGATCATGGTGCAGAGGATCAACAGACATCTAATCATAGAAATGTGCATGAGCCTTAGCGCTTCGCACACACATAGGGGAGAACTTACCAAAGTTCTGAAGTCCCGAAGTAGTTTGGGACCGTCCATCATCGAGGAATACAAGTGGTGCAAGATCCACAGCTCCGAAAGTTTGTGGATGAAGAGGAGGTAAAACACCTGAAGTAGGATCTTGACTGTTGATCATCAGTAGATACGAGTCGTCAAATCAACATCTTCGGGAAATATATTCGAGAGTTCTGCAATTGAGACTTGAGACCCCCGAAGCACGAAGAGCCAGAGAACCAAAGAAAATATCAAGCGTCGGATCGTCCGAATTAATTCATAGTCGTCGGATCAAGAGGAGACATGGAACAAATCCATGAACTCTCAGTAAAGACCCAAATTAATCCTCGATCGTTAGATCAAGTGGACACGCATAAGTGGATTATAGCCTTCGGATAAAATCCATTGGGAAAAAGGGTGAAGTTTGAGATTTGAGATCTCAGAAGTCTGAAGACACGAAGGAGATCTCGGTCGTTGATCGAGAAGAGGGTCATAAGACCATTGATCTAGTTGAAAGGTAAAACACCCGAAGTAGAAGCAGGTCCATTGATTTAGGAGGACAGGTGTTCGCAGATCGTCAACTCCGGAAGATTGATGTACTGAGGAAAGCAGGGTTTGAAACTTGAAAAGTCCGAAGTCCGAAATCACGAAGGAGATCACATACGTTGATTTAGGAGGGGCATATCTAGTCTATATATTTGGAAAGGGAATATATGAACCGTTAGTTTAGACAGTACCGTCACGATCGAGAGATCGATGGTCCCGTAGCATTTCGGGGACAGGAGTTGCGTGAACTTTAAAACGTTGAGGGTGGGCCGAAATCTAGACTGTGGTTTTGGCAAGAGGAAACATGTAGGCTCGAAGAGAATTGCAAGTTGAAAATTAGTTTGATCCCAAACCACTTTGGCTACACACGATATCGCGTGGTCACGAGAGGTCATTGCCCAAGGTCACATCAAGAGGGGGCTTATCTGAAAAAGGAGATAACGCCCAATACTCTGAGATTTCGTAGGAGATCAAGAGGGAAGGTTGTGGGTGCTATTAGACCTGCACAAAGAAGCTGAAAGGGCATGTGTTTAGATACAAAAGGATACCATTAAGGTTTCAGAGGGTCATTTCACTCAAGAATCATAGATCCTTGACCGGGAGGTCATGTATCCCTACAAGGGAGTAGGGGGGCTGCATCAACCATCATCTCAATCAATCAAGTGTCTCAACTATATCATCCCATATATTATGTACCAAGTAATACCAATGGTGTACTTTAGCCAAGTACTATCATCCACATACATATCCCATCTATGAGTGTATCAACATGAACTAAACATGTATCACCACCTGTACCAAGCAAGTGCATCAACCATGCACCAATACCACCACAAAATGAACCACAATAAATATGTGTCCTCATACATGTATGCCATATCCACCATAAAACATGTGCCAATCATACTGCTAGTAGGTGCCTCTAACAATGTACCAAACATGCATCAACTAGAGATCAAGCTATGACTCATCAATGATGTACAACATGACCACCTCATCAACTCATAAACGACATGTCCCAAAATGTAGTCCATCCATATGCCAAATGCATGCATCAAGATATCCAACAAATATGCCATAAGATATATCAATGAAACTCAATTATGTACCATCCATGTACCCCAATAGATCAACATCATCCTCCATTCATTACAACAAATACTAGACATCCAATAGTACATGTACTAGAAGTGTGCCTCAATAGATCAATGACATCTCTAGCTAGCATCATCATGATAAATCTTATAACCAAAGTGCCATAATTTCATTATCACAACTAGCATTGTTCTTCATCAGAAAAATGTCTTACTCCATACTCTAGGGTTAGTACCATGCATCCAAGATAATCTTTCAACACTCAACCATATGTCACCACCATACATACGTCAATTATGTAATCATGAAAACCTACAGCAAATAATGTCAGACCCTGCAACAAACCATGTCAAATCTTGCAACAGAGAGTTATACCATCATACCATGTTGCAACTCATGTGCATAGCCTTTTTCCCAAGGCTTTACCACAGATACGTGGCATGCTGCACAGACAGCCCGCATATGTACACGACCTATTCATAGGTCAGTTCGTGTATGTACGCGACTGTTACCATTGTAACCCGTGTATGATTCTGAAGATGACAAAATTGAACTTCCCTTAAGTCTTCCATTCTGCTCTGGTTGTTCATTCTTCTTTACCCACTTCTTTCCATTTTTTCAAAAATGTCTTCCTTCCTAACTTCATGCCTTCTTCTAGTCATGCTATATGAATTCCTCATCATGGAATTTCTTCTTGTGTTCCAACACTCATGGGATTTGTGACCAAATCCACTACAGTTATAGCATCTCATGATGTGACAATGAGCATCAATGTGTCCTACTTGATTACATCTCCAACATCTTAAGGTGTATGAAATCTTTCATTATTTCTCCTTGCATACAATCTACATTTCAAATCTTTGTGACCATATTCATTACATGAGTAACAGTGACCATGAAAAACATTTTCATACATTTGCTTTGGTGTCCATCTTGAAGGTGTCTCTCTTCTTTGAGGTGTAAATATGGCTTCTTGATGTCTTCCTTGATTTTTTCTTTTGAAACTTTCCTTACCTTGTGTAGATGGTTGACTTGCAACATTATTTCTATCCTTTGAGAGTGAGGGACTTACCTCATGCTTCTTTGAGGTGCTTTCTTCAACATGTGTAGCTTCTTTGTTCTATCCAAGACCTGATTTATCATTTGGTGATATTTGACTATCCAAGATCTCATTCAAGATTGTTGAGCTATTCAAGAATTTGTTTGACTTATCTACTTTCTTTCTAAGATCAACAACTTCAGCTTCCAACTTATGACATGACTCTTCCTTTTCATTTACTTGATTCTTTAGTAATTCCTCTATCCTTTTGGCTTCTTCAATTTGGGTCTTGAGATGGATATTTACTTCAAGACTTTTGTTAATCTCATCATATAGCTTCTTATTATCTTCTATTTCATTCCTTAGTCTTTTGATCTCTTATTCTTTTTCTTCTAATTGAGTCTTTTTACTTTCTTCTTGTTCCTTGAGCATTTCCTTTAACTTCAAGATATGCCTTTGATTCTTCTTAAGAAATTTTTTAGTGTTATCGGAAAGATAGCTATATTCTATGTAACAATGGTCATAGTTGTATTCAAATAGACCCCATTCAACTTTCCTTTTAAGCTTTGATAGTTCTTCTTCTACTTTTTCCATGAGATAACCATTATCTAACTCTACACATACTATCTCTAGATTTTCTTCTTCACTTATAGAGAAATATTCAACATCATCACATTTTGAAATATTGAAATCGGGGGTTTTGGGAGATTATTTACCTTCATTGATCTTGATGGAATTGTCTTCAAGATCTTCCTTTTTTCCAACATCATAACATTTAGAATCATTGAAAATAGAGGATTTTGGAGATTCTTTACCTTCATTGTTCTTGATGGAGTTGTCTTTATTGTCTTCCTTCTTGCTTTGGTATGTATTATCTAGCTTTAGCCATAGATCCTTGGTGGAAGTGCATTGTCCCATGTTCTCTTTGATAGAACTTGAGAGTCCAATAAGAATGGTCTTGAGAGTCAATGCATCATTCTTATTCTCTTCCCTTTGAGCTGCAAAATTTGACTTGTACTTCAAAGGAACTGATCCACCAATAGTTCCCTTCCAAATACCCGCTTTTATTTCCTTCAAGTGCACTTTCATTTATATTCTCCATGTAGAATAATTTTCCTCATCAAGGATTGGAACTTCATCATCCATTTGTGTGTCCATGGATCTCCTCCAAGATTGTTAAGTCTTATAGTGAAGGCCCTCTCTAATACCAATTGTTGGACACACCGACCACACTTAGAGGGGGGTGAATAAGTGTGGTGCTCTTTTTCAAACTTTTCCCCTTCATAAAACTCCTTAGTTAGCAACCACCATTTACTCCTTACTTATTGTTGTCATTTATAACCAGTTAAATGTGAACATACATCAGCAACATATATCATCAATAAGTCATCACCACAAGGAACACAAAGAACACAAGATGTATGTACAATTTTTTTTTATTACAGACTACAATCCTTGGGTTATCAGCAACAACTAAATAGAGTTACAACTCCACAAGAGAAAAATCTCCACAATGCAAGACTCGGCTTACACAACTCAGCACCAACTGAGAAAAGGAATCAATCCTCAACAGATACCAATCTGTCAACAATTATGCGACCTGTCAGTAGTGCAGCACGTGTATGTACACATCTTACCAATAGTACAGCTCACGTATATACGCGGCCTGTCTGTACTACATCCTGCATGTGCCTTTTGAACAACTAGGGTTTTCTCTCCATGAAAACTCAGATCCTCTACAGCCCTCAGTCACATACACTTCTGTCATTCACTGCCCGATCTGAACCAGAACCAATCACAACACATCCATGCTCTCCCAAAACTTACTCATGCTCCTCAATCATACAATATGAATGTTACTTAATCATGTGTAAGAAGCAAGTATACTATGGCAATCATATCAGTATTGAAACATAAGAGTGTTGCTCACTCCATCAACCAAAACAAACCAAATCATAACAGCCATACCAATAATGCTTCAAGCATCCACCATACAATATGCAAGAGTATCCATCAAGACAACTATGTAACCATACCAGAGTTTCTATGGCAAATCTGAGCTCATAGAATGCAGATCTTAAAGTTGCTTCAGTCGTCAAGAACTTGGCACCAGCTCACACTCAAGTCTTCATGACTTCCATCAACTGTACGCGCTCTATCTTCCTTCAGCCCACGTATGTACACACTCTGGCTCACTGCAGCCCGTGTATGTACGCTATCTGACCCACTGTTGCTCGCGTACTCCTTCAAAAACTAGGGTTTTTGAACTTCTGAAACTTTCGTCGTCACGATCTCAGACTTACGAAAAATTTGACGTGTCCATGAGATCCTCCAGCCACTCTCTCTCTCTCTCAGAATAGATCTTCAAAATATGCTCAAGAGTTGTTTCACAAGGGACCCTTACCTCTTATTTATACTCTCCAAGTAGCTTCTTTAGAAGCATATTCTAGGCTAGTTTGTCCACATAGCCACTTTGTCCACATAGTCACTTTGTCCAACTTTGCTCAATTTTCCACTTGTCCATGTATCCAATAGCCACTTGACCACTTAACCCATTTTCCTCTTTTTAGGGTTAACCACTTTCCATAATTAGAAATCTCTCCATTTACTTTATTATTTAAATAATATTCCTTGACTTTGTCACTTCACTTTATTATTTAAATAATCCTCTTTGATTTTGTCACTTCACTTTATTATTTAAATAATCCTCCTTCTTTGCAAGCACTTTGACTTCTTTGACCTTTTGGGGCTTCAAGCCAATATATGAGGGTCCTCCAACTTTGTAAGGCCATAACTCTCAAACCGTGAGGATTTATGTGACATTCCACATACCACCAGAAATGGCATGACGAACACTATCCATCTAGGATAGTTTCACTGAAAAATTCACTTATCTTCATCTCATTATTCCGCAATTAAGTATGGGTTCCCTAACCATACTTCTAGGATAACTCATCCACAAAATGTCTTCCCATGAGGGCTTTCACCATAAGGGGACCTCTTTGGAGTTCATCCATTTGTACTCCTTACATCAATCCAACTATGCATTCTATATCAATGAATCCACATCGATCCATCTTCATCTATGCATCATATATCAATGACAACTCATTGATCCATCTTCATCTATGCATCATATATCAATGAAAACTCATTGATCCATCTTCATCTATCAATGACAACTCATTGATCCATCTTCATCTATCAATGACAACTCATTGATCCATCTTAATTTATGCATCATATATCAATGATAATTCATTGATCCATCTTCATCTATGCATGACATCATATGAATATGATTCCATTTGACATCATTCCATTCACATCAAGGACAATACATATTACATCAGTATGCTATGACAAGACATTGTTCCTTTGACATCAATCAATCAATCAATCCTTTGGCATCAATCAATCCTTTGACATCAATCATTTGACATCAATGACAACACATGATCCAACAAAAGAGAGAGGAGGAGAAGTCTTGCAACACTTGTCGAAGCCTTTGCAATGTATTATTGATCATTGGATTGCTGAAGTGATCATTCATATTTAAAATCTTAATTAGTATTTAGGAGTCTCCAAAAACTTGTATTTATTTAATTCCATTTTCACGGGCTATCTGACAAGCTTTTAGCATCTCGATAATTTCAGCCTGGTTATTTGATCTCTGGCCAAGTCCCCAACTGAAGCTATATTTTCGAGATCCATCTGAGAAGTAATTCACTCTGCATGCTCATGCGTTCCATGGGTTTCCTTTGGAGGCACCATCAAAAAATACCGAGGTTATGCCTTGCCTCCTCCACCAAGCTTGAAAAACTACATCCTTGTCTCGCAAATGCCATCTTGGTGTGATAGAGGGGAATACAGAGGTTTGTTTTCTGTCTCAGAAAGTGAATGTTCTAATCCATTTGTTTTCTTCAGGTAGGAGAATATTTTCGTTCTTGAAGGGATGGTTTGCCACTATTTCAAGAAGCAGAGCTTTTTATTTAGAAACCACCATTGGGGGGGAAGGCAGAGAGTTGTTGAAGATCTGATCATTTATGGCCAGCCATAGTTTCCAGCAAATGTATTTGGGGATGGCGTGCCAAATTATTTTCCAATTTGCACTACTCTGTATCTCTTGAGGATAGCATGCCTTCCAGGAGGAGAATAAGTTAACCATTGAGATCTGTTTTGGGACTATGGCATTGAGGCCTTGAAGGGATATCTTCCAAACTTTTTGGGAAAATGGACAGTCCACAAATAGATGATCCATCGTTTCCAAAGCATTACAACACATGGAGCATCTATGAGGACCGATAATGCCTCTTTTTTCTAGATTTTCGCCTGTCAAAACTTTCTTGTGCATTAAAACCCAGCAGAAGAAGTTTACTTTAAGAAGGTTGAGGGGATCCCAAACTTGCTTCCAGAGGGTTGTTGACTCAATTGAAGCTTGGGGGGATTGAAGAGAAGAAAATCCTTGGGCTATGGTGAAGAAACTGAACTTTCCCCAGCCCCATTTATTCGACAAGAGGAGGTGGACAGGAGCTAAGCCTGTCAGCGCAGCTAGAAGGAGAGTTTTTTGTGTTTGCAAGTGATCTGGAATGCCCGAGAGGTCCCAAGTCCTCCAGCTCCATGAAGCGTCCCACTAAGCGATGTCTTCCACTTTGGTGAATCCGTGTTGAGTTAGCCACTTGCGGATTTCCTTGAAATCATCTGAATCATTGAGGGGTGTGTTGCCCATGATGTTGTCTTGCCACAGCATGGTTTTTCCCCATTCATTGGGATTCGATAAAGATTCTTTTGGAAGGAATCAAGTCTGTGCCGACAGAGGTTCCAGATCAGAGTGCCTTTGGGAGTATTTTCTTCTTGGAGATTTCTCATAGAGGCACCATTGAGGTATTTTTTCCTTAGGAGTTTGCTTATAGAGTGTCTACAATTTGCATAAAGATTCCAAAGGATTTTTCCACCCAGTGCCAGGTTTGAAAGCTCAGGATCTCTAACCTATAGGCCACCTTCAGAATATGGGTGTTTGACAATTTCCCAATTGACCAAGTGGTATTTCTTTTGATTGCCTTTACCTCCATGCCAGAGAAAGTCTCTAATCATATTTGAAATATAAGTCATGATCGCCTTTGGGGATAGAAGGAAGGAAGCCTAGTATATTGGCAAGGAGGACAGGATCAATTTAATGAGGGTGAGTTTCCCAACATTGGTGAGCCACTGTCCACCCCAAGTTGATATTTTTGCTCTGAATTTGCTTATAACTTTTGTCCACAACGAAGACTTATTGGAGCCTAGAGTTAGTGGGAGTCCTGGATATTTTATTTTTTCCCAAGAAGCATAGTTCGAGAACCCCAGGTAAAGGGAAATTTGCTTAATAGTTTTTTGTTCTACATTCCACCCATACACTACACTTTTCCTTTTATTGATGAGGGCTCTGCAGATATTGCAGAAGCTTTGTAGAATTCCATTGAAGTTTTTTGCAAATTTTATGGAGGCTCCGCCCCACATGAGGGAATCATCTGCAAAAGGGGCATGATTGATTGGATCAAGGCCCTTCGACAGCCTAATGCCTAGGACTGATCTAGCCATCTTTTCAGCAGTCAAATTCCTGCGTAATGAATCTTCCATCAAGATGTACAGGAAGGGGGAAAGAGGGCAGCCTTGCCTTAATCCCCTCGAAGCTTGAAAATAATCAACCAGACTGCCATTCATTAGGGGGGATATGCAAGGATTTTCAGTACAAGATTTGATCAAATTAACAAAGTCAAAACAGAAACTAAAAGAGAGAAGGACTTTATAAAGGAAGGAGAGGTTTACCCAGTCGAATGCATTTTCCATGTCGAGATTTATCAGCGTCCCTTGCTCATGTCGTTGGTGACTGGAGTGCATGGCTTCTTGTACCTGAATTACATTGTCTAGAATATGTCTCCCTTTGAAAAATCCACCTTGCATGGGGGAAATGGTATTCTCTAACAGAGGCTTTATTCTATTTTCCAATAGCTTGGATAGAATTTTGTAGGAAGTGTTGCAGAGCGAGATGGGCCTGAATCTTTCGACGGAGCTCAGATTAACTTCTTTGGGAATTAAAGCCAAGAAAGTGGAGTTAGTGTTGCCTCCCACTTTGGATCTTTGATGGATATCCTTAATCATTCTAAGAAAATCAGTCTTGATTATATCCTAGCATGCTCTGTAAAAATGGATTGAGAAACCATCTGGCCCTGGAGCTTTGTTGGGCTCCATGGACCAGACGACATTGCAGATTTCTTCTTCAATAAATGACTTCATGAGAAATGAAGTGCCATCCCTATTAAAAAGAGAGGGAATGTTTGAGAGGAAGTTTGAGGTAACCTCTTCACAGTCGGATCCTTCTTCATTGTAAAGGTTTTGAAAGTGTATTTCTACTGCAATTTTGAGCTGATCAAAACCTTTGTGTATCGATCCATCTATGGAGGTAATTTAAAAAATGTGATTTCGGGAAAGGCGAGCTTTGAACTATCGATGAAAGTAGGAGGTGTTTCATTCTACAGCTTTTAGCCACAAGCTTCGAGACTTAAGCCTCCAGTACTCTTCTTCATGGCGAAAAGCACAAAAAGCTCTGCTTTGGGCAGCATGTTCTTTCTCTAAATCTGAGTTGAAGACGTCCTTGATCTCCATTTCCAATTGCAAATATGATAATTGTTGAACAGTCTCTCATCTGAGACTAAAGGGGGTGTTAATGGGATTTTTAACCCAAACTTTAAATGCATGTTTTGTTGCCTTTAATCTCTTCTCCCACACAAAGCTTGGAGACCCTGTAACTGGAGAGGACCAGGTTGAATGGACAGTTTCTAGAAAACCCTCCTTATCTATCCAAAGAGGGATGAAACAGAAAGGAATTGGGCCCATATTTTCTTCTTCTTCCAAATTCAAGTGGATATGTTTATGGTCGAAATTCAATTTTGGGAGAATATTGGAGGAGATTAACCTCCTTTCTTGTAGGAACGAGCTCTGAGTTAAGAACCTATCCAAGTGAGTTGATATGTGATCATCCCCGACTCTATT
The DNA here is from genome assembly GCA_009831015.1 of Picea engelmannii. Classification (NCBI taxonomy): domain Eukaryota; kingdom Viridiplantae; phylum Streptophyta; class Pinopsida; order Pinales; family Pinaceae; genus Picea; species Picea engelmannii. The sequence goes on from ML777833.1 coordinate 519,960, forward strand.
ATTTTTCCAGGTGTAGAGTCCTTTCGAAGGCTTGAAGTCAAGGAGTTCCCACTGATGAACTAGATCCTCAACGAAGGGGAGAATTTGGTCCCTGCCACTGTTGCCTCCTATCTTTTATTTTGGTTTGAATACTAAGTTTAGATCTTCGGCTAGAATAATATTCGAAGGAGAGAAGATCTCTAAAAAGATTGCTAAAGATTGCCAACAATATTTCTTCTCAGAATACAGGACAGGAACATAAAGATTGAAGAGTGAGAGAGAAAGCTTACTTGAAGTGTGTCAGAGTTCAGTGAAAATCCAATGTTGAGCCTCGAAAGAGATTTCTAAATGAAAATTGTCCTTCTCCCACAGAGTTGTGAGGCCACCTGAGGAGCCCTTAGCGTTGATGGATTTCCCTGTATTTTTCTTCCATTTCTGGTTGTTGATTTCTAGAAGGGTTTTCCCTTCAATTTTAGTCTCTTGGAGCAAGAGGATCTTGGGAGATTCAATTTTCAAAAGGTATTTGATTGCTTCGGCCTTCGATGGATTCCCCAAGCCTCTGCAATTCCAAGAGACTATACACATTATTTACTAGGATTGAAGTGGGTAGGGCCTCCCTTGGGGGGCCTTGTTCTGATATTTCTTTCGATGGACATTTCAACGGTGGATTGGCTTCCTTTCATTTTTTGCCTCTCTACTTCTTCTTCTCTGACTTCCTTATGATATTTCCTCCCTGCTCTTTTTTAGGGTCTCTCAAAAGACTCTTCCTCTAAAGATCCATATGTTTCCAGAGGTTTCTTTTTTATCATTTTTGCGTAGGAGGGGGGGGAGGAGATTCCAATTGGGGAATCGGATTGGGTTTCCTCTAAATTGTCTTTTTCCACTATGGGAGTAAGGGTATAATGCTCAAGTTCCTCGATCATTGGATCAGAAATTTCTTAAGGATTGTTGAGGATTTCGAAAGGTTTTTTAGAAGCCTCTGAAATTGGAGGGATTGAGCTCCCTTCCCAAGAACTTTCCATGATGTAGGGGCGCCAGAACCCATTGGTGTCCCTTTCCCTTTGGATCTGTTGTTATGATTTGGAAGGGCTTCTTTTTGAACCTGTGTCCATTGATCGCCTTTCGAGATCTCCACCTCTTCCTCGGCCTTCTTTTTGCAATGTCGAGAAAAATGTCTGTAGCCATGGCAATACCTGCATTTAAATGGGAGTTGTTCATAATCTAGTTCTTGGATGTGAGACCAGTCTACGACCTTTAGTTAAATGTCTTCTGGGAGCCCCACCTCCAAATCAACTTTGACACATATTCTTGCACAGGAATACTAATCCTTTCTCTCTGCTTTGTCGATGTATTTGTCGAGGGTGTTTCCAATGGATTCTAAGGACTTCAGATCCCAACAATGCAAGGGTAAATGAGGAAGGCTCACCCAGACTGAAACAGTCGAAGGATCATCTTGCATCGGATCAAAATATGGAGACCATTTGTTCACATACAGACCTTGAGGGCCCATAAAATATGGTCCATTCCTAAAGATGAGATTTATGTCTTCTAGATTGTCAAAGATGAATACGAAGAATTTCCTGCCAACAAGGTGGCTTCTGATACCTTCCTTAACTAGAGGACTCATGTTCCTCTGCACCCACGCATCTACGGCTTTGGGAGAAGGACATAAGCCAGTGAACTATCCAATGATCCCTCGTTTAGCTAAGTTCAATGCAGATCGGCATGTTTCTTCTGTTGGGAGGGTGACTGAAGGAATGTTATCTAGTTTTTTGACAAATTTATGTTGTGTCTCTGAAACAGGGCGTTTACTGCTAGCCACGACCAGCTTCCTGAAGGTTGCGATCTATGGAGGGAGAGGGGGGGGGAGCCTCAAGGCCCCCTCCTGGGGCCATGGTGTTGTAGGTGGGTGGAAAGAGGGGCGCACCAGTGTAGGCATGCATGCAGAGTAATTTTTCTTGGGCTCTATTTTAGATGGAAACTGTATATTTAAGTGAGTGATACATATCAAATTTCACTTAAAAATAGAGAAATCATTAACAATGTTTGTCATTAGCATACTCATAATACATTTTATAAATCAAACAACAACAACCACAACATTATATGAAAAACATAAGATACATGAGCGATATACATATGAATATACATGTCAAACATACATCTCAAAAAAATCTACAATAAGCATGTCATATATAGATCTCGAGACAAATATAAAACAATCAATATAAATGTCAATCCGTACCACTACTAGTTAGGTCCAACAATAGAGCCAAGTGCATAAGTGTCTCTACTACCATAGGTAGAGCCTCTATCAAGATAGCTATCTCATAAATAAATGTTGGAAGAAGTGCACTATAAAGTGTCTCTATATCAATATCATGAAGATGTGCAACAATACCCGATGTGAACATAGTGTCCAAAGCATCAACAACTTGTGACACATGTGGAGGAAGAGGAGTATGAGGGGGATTGGTGGACGACGACACATGTGGACTAGGAGAAAGACAATGATCGATGGATGGTGACACAAGCGGAGGAGGACGAAGAGGATTAGTAGAATATGGTGACACATGTGGAGGAGGAGCAGAAAGAGGGGGAGGAGGCGAAGTATCGGACATGGATGCAAGTTTAGACACATGTAGAGGGGAAACAAGAGGAGGAGCAGGATCATACGTGGATGCAAGTTCAATCACATATGGAGGATAAGCAAGAGGATTGGTAGATGTTGCAGCTGACTCATGTGGCATAGAATCAAGAGGAGGAGGCCACGCGGTGGAGTGACGGATGTGGATGGCTCTACTAATGAGCTAGATGTAGTGGGATCATGAGAAGCACCCCTCAACATCTTGATGAGGTTGATGGCACCAAAAATATGATGCATCAACATCCTCATGTCACGAGGAAAACACCTCCATGTAGTAGAGAGACCATTTACCCGTAATGTGTCTCTAATGGGTGCGGGTACCACTCTGTGACTACTCATGACATAGCATAGCTCATCCGCCACCTCTAATCGGATTCTCATATCCGGCATGAGTGGAATGTGGGTTCTATGTACTATTAGAGGTTTTTCCTCTACCTCCTCCATCACCTCATCCTCACATTGGGGAGGTGCATCCCCAACATAGGTGTCAATATATGCAAAACAATATATAATAATAATAAGATAATTGAAAGAGAATGTTACAATAAATTACATGTGCATTAAATAAGACATAAAAATATTCAAATAGATTGATAAAAACCTAACGATGATACTACCTCTCTCATTTGTTGGCTCCTCTATTGTAAATCAGATGTTTGGACATGCTCTTCAATCCATCCCCACATACGGGCACTCTACAATATTGAGGACAATATTTCCCTGACTAAACAATAAATCAATTACCGCTCTACCCACTAAAGTAATGGGAAACTCAAACTAGCCCCTCTTGGGCATCAACTACCCCCACATGTGCATATGTGCATCAAGCATATGCCTAGCAAGAAAGTGGGGTACTTCTGGTCGAGTGGCATGAACCCTCTCAAAAAATAGTGTATACAATTCAGACGAAAATGGGAAGAATATTATACCAGACAAAATAGTGCGGAAATGATCTAATGCACGTCAAAATTGTCTCAAAAAAACATACGGCCACATAATCATGATTATGGTGTCTGCAATAAACTGTCTACATAATACAGCATAGAGTAACTAATGTGTTTCCCGTTAGAGCTATATTATGACAGTAGCGAGAGAATAAGACACAGGAACCTAACGTCCTGACTCTAAAATGAAGATATCCATAGTTAACCACCATGAACCTGGAACTTCGAAGTCGAAAGAAGATGTGAACCAACATATCTCTACACATATGCCAGCTGGGTCTCTCTTGCAACAACAGGCGGTAGCGCAGGGAAATGGGGAAAATACTC
>ML777833.1:529725-542012 GCA_009831015.1 Picea engelmannii
ATATATGACCACCCATTTTAGATAAGTATCAATGGTGCAAGACCACCAATTTCTTAAAATATTCCTTCTTTCTTATCTTCTATGAAATGGTTGAGCTATATAAACCACAACCTCATAAATAAACTTTTAATATTTCCAAACAATGTCTCCCCTTCGACAAATAAGATTTTTGTCACCTTTTGAAAAAACAAGATTTGTGTCACTTTTTCATAAATAAACTTTTAATATTTCAAACAATGTTTTCCCTTTGAAAAAAAGGTTTGTGTCACCTTTGAAAAATAAGATTTGTGTAACTTTCTTACCAATGTTATTATAAAAAATATATTATTTGTATATTATATTTATAGGTAAAATTATTTTATTATTTTATATTTGATAATTTATTATAAATTATAAATTTGATTGATGAAATTATTGTTTTTAACATAAAAATTAATTCAATACTCTTAAATTCCCTTATTACAATTGGGTTGTAAAATGTTAACATTTTATATATACAATTTTATTAATTTAAAATGATTTATGTTGGTTTCCCTCTAAGCAATTACTTAAAATATTTAATTTAAGATCTCTAATGTAGTAAAGACTCGGCATAATCTTCTAAAAAAAGAACACCCTTTAGATAGTTAGAGATCTTGTTTCTCTAAACACAATCCACATATTAGTTTGTAACTTTGACTTGGTTTTGATTAAATGCGTAGTCAAACCGAATTATCCAAGTTAACGAGAAAATATTTCCACTTGATATCAATAGTTGAAAATTTGGTAGTCTCCCCTTATAATATTTAGCACCCTCAAATCCTCATACTGACATTAGATTGTGCAATGTTAACAACTGATATATGCAAATTCCATCAATCCAAAATTATTCTTGTTAGATTTTAGACCAAAAATGTTAGTTTCCCCTCCCATTATTTCAACAGATGAAAAAAGAACCAATTCATCATATATTTAGACTAGTTAATTTACATCTATAATGTAGTAAGGACTTTTTCAACTTGCAATAGGAGCATGATCTTATTCAAATAAGAACACCCTCTAAGTAGATAGAGATCTTACATATCTAAACATGAACTCCATATTGGTTTGTAACTTTGACTTGGTTTTTATTAAATGTGAGGTCAAACTTACTTATCCAGGTTAAGGAGTCAAGCTTTCCACCTAATATCTATGGTTGAAAAATTGTAAGTCTTCCCTTGTAATATTTTGTCTTGTCGTACATAACATTCTTTAGAAGTTGTATCAATGGCATTAAATCTCATACTTATTTTTATCGTCAAGCCTTTTCCTTTATTAAAATGGGGTTTGGTTAAATGGTAAAGAAAGGGTGTTTTATACCTCTAATTGATCTCAGCATAATTATGAGTATTCAACACACAATCGTGTATGTGTCATAAAGTATCCATCCTCTACATTAACCTCCTTTAGTAAGACCATTTTTTGAATCTCAACATTGAGGTACACAATACTTATCACATAGTCCCAATGAAAAACACCCTTTGTAGCTTCTTATTATCACTAATGAGCGGGTTGAGGGGTAATGCTCTTAGAGGGTTCAAGGCAATGCTCCAAAGCCTCAATAATAATTGACATAAAACACATTATGCAAATTCTAGCCTATGCACTCATAATACAACAACCTTTATGCACTCACCTCAACATCCTATAAATGTGCATACCACTTTTGCGTAATAACGCATTGAATGTGAAAGTATATAGTATTAATTAGATAAAGCAATTTCCAATTAATTTATAATGCACTGCAACGAATCAACTTGTTTTTCAAAGGTGGTAAATCTTATCCTAATTTAGTTTCCATTCGGTAATAAGAATAGTCATCATTAGATTTTGTTAACACTAGAAGTCACCTCCAAATTGTGTTGGAGGTAAGCCCAGTACCCATCAGATTTTTACATCACAGGTTGGTTTTAAAGAGTTCAAATGGGTGCGGACTCAAGATGATATCGTTTTATCTCAGAAAACCGGACTGGTATGCACATGCAGGTGAGGTCTTAGTTAAATTCAGTCAGTAAGTTGGAGTAAGGGTGAATAGAGGGAAGACTTTGGTGAGGAGAGTGTGGAGGTTTGTCGTAGACATCAGTTCTTCTGGTAGCCTAAGGAGGAAAAGATTCAAATACAAGATCATCTTGGATTCAAAACTTCAGGAAACTGAAAGAACGTAAATAACATCATTGCAATCAAACATACATTACAATACAGTCAAAACAATACATCTAAATCCTTCAATCATGGACACTTCAGTATCAGATGCAAATATGATGAAAAATAAGTTGACTTTCATTAAACAAGAAGTCTCGGATCCAAATACATAACCAGAGAACCAGAAGCTTCATCAAAAGTTTACAATACGGGAGCACTGCTCAACCATAGACCCTTGCAAAACATCAAAAATTCCTATATATAAGCAAAACTGCTGCAACCATCAGGAGTGTGATCGGATTGTTGCATTCAAAGTTTTCAGTCGGCGTCTGCTCTGTCAGACTGTGCAAACAATCTTATGTTGTTAGACGCGAGCTCTTTCGTCTGTACCTTCTCTGTCAAATTGTGCATGCAGCTCTCTGTCAGTCGCGAGCTCAAATCTACCAATCCTTTCTGGCTTTCCATTTATGTGCTGAGACGAGGTCTCAACCACCGCTCTCATTCTCAGTAACTGCCTTCATCGGGATCAAGATGAGGCCTGACACCCATGAATGTTCTTAGATGGTGCCAATGACTTCTGCGAGTCAATTTTGACGCCTCTAGGTTATGCAAATCCTCTTATGTGACCAAGCACTTACCCAAAAGGTGTTTCACGACTTCGCATTTTTGGTTCTTCAATGTGAGCCACTCCCGACTCTCTTGATTTTCGAACTCATGAAATGGAGCCTAGAGAGCGCTAGCTCCATTCTTATGAACCCCTCTGATATGACCACCACTATGACCTAGGGCTTATCTTCAAGGCACTTCGGTACTTTGCAATGTTTCTCATTTTAAAAATCCCAAAGTAAAACTCCCAGAGTGACATATCTGATGATGCATGGCTCTTGCTAATTGAACGGTCTAGATCTATTTCGAGCTTCGGCCATTGATTTCAGGCCTGAAATGAGTCGCTCTGAGTGTTGTGATTTGCGCTCATGGTTGCGGCTTGCGGCCCTTGACAAATTTATGTGATAACATTTGGCTCCATAGGGGATGGCATGCTCCCTGTGAGCTGCCAAGAACAAGTAGTTCCAATGCCTTAGTTGTTGGGTTGTGGAGTCATGCTCAAAAAACGTCATGTTGAGGATGACAGGCCAATAATTACTCTAAACAAAAGAAAATACATGGGCTCCATAGGAGCTTATTTATATGCAATCCTAGGCTATTGATTTTTACAAAGTGTTAGGTGAAAGCAAACTTCCACCATAACCACCCAGACTGTTCGATAATATAATTATTCTCTTTACTGCAAATAATCCATAAAAGGTGAGGGAAGTATGACAGCATAAAGAAAACATGTATTGGAACACTGGAAATACCTCTGAATGATGATAATATGAACAATTTTGCAGGCCCCAATGCTTTTGTAAAACATAGTTCCATATATAACCCCACAGGGTCACAAAATTTATAATCAGGAAAGCTTGACTGGTAAGAAATTACCTCATGTTCTTCATGGTTACTCACCTGTCGTTCGATGTTCTCAGAGTGTACAGGTGGGTAGAGGACTAATGTGGGTCGTTTGATCCTAGGTGATACTTGCTCGTTTGCAGGTGTTGGACAAGAGCTAAGATATGTCTTTAGCTCTTCCTCTTCTTCCTCGTGGCACTTCCAAGGATCAGAGTCACAATCATCATACACAGGAGCCATGGAAAAGCTCTACTTTTCATCATCCTTACTGGGATATTCATAAAAAATAGGTTGCTTTCGGTTAGTACCTGTAACCACTTCTCCCTTATAAGCAAGGTTGCCCAAAACATCTGTTTCAGGGACATAAATGTCCTCTGCATTTTCTTCACAAGAGAAACAAAAAACCTCTGCCTTCAATCCTAAAAAACTAGGAAGAAACAAAGAGAAATCTTCACTAGTTCTCTTAACTAGATTATCATCTATCTTAGTTCCATACTCAGGAGAAATATCTGCTATAGAAAACATTTTCTTTTGGACCTCAAAATTTTCAAAAGAGACATGTTGGTTTGTATGAATAGCTAAAGGAACAGATACCTCTAAAATGATGCCAGATGTTTATGTGTTATGGTTATCATAATGAATATCGTCCAACACCTCTATCTCTTCATAGAAAATGCTTTCTTCCACAATAACAGCTTCATCACAAATATCGTTTTCATGACTAGTAGAATCTTCATGAAACAAGGAAAACTCATCACAACAGTTTTCATAAAGACACTCGGCTGGAAAATAATCTTTATAAAACGAATTGAAAGTTGCATGAAAATTGGTCAAAGAGTTGATGCTTGCAACGGGAAGAGATCGACACCAATCATGAGCAATCCCCTGTAATGAATACTTGAGAATCTTAATCTGAACATCTTCATGCACGATATGAAGTCAATGATTAAATTCATGAAAGTCCATCAAATGCTCAACTAGTACTTTCCACCCTTTTCCTCGGAATCTAGGAAGGCTACTTTCCCATTCATCTCTACTAGGTAGTGGGTTAGGGAAACCAACTATTTTTGAAAAATCACAGAAATCAAACCTCTAAGCTAAGATCTGGTCCATTTCAAACTAGTGGAGTCACCATTGGGTTCTTTAATCATGGATTCGTCGGGTGAATGATGAGTAGCCTAAAAGTGGTTGGTATTTGTTCACCATCAAAGACCAAATCTGGTCATTATCGTTCTCCCAAGGAGCTTTTAAATTTGGGACAGCAACAAAAACTTTCTGAGAAAGCTTTCCTGCTCTTGAATAATCCTCTTTGGGTCAGCTGAAATAGTGGGGTCGCCAAGTGCACAGATACAATCTTCAATCGTTCTGATATCTGATGCACCTTCAGAATCAGAAGCTTTTTTTTCGTTATATCCCAGGGAAAAGTCTTCAATTCATTCCTCAGCAACGACGCCATAAATGTTAGCACTAGAAGTCACCTCCATATTGTATTGGAGGTAAGCCCAGTACCCATCAATTTTTTATGTCACGGTGAATAAATTTAAAGGGGGTCAAATGGGCGCAAACTCAAGAAAATATCCTTCTAACTCAGAACTCTGGACTGGTATGCGCAAGTAGTTGAGGTCTTGAATCAACTTCAGTCAATAAGTTGGAGTAAGGGTGAATAGAGGGAAGAATTTGGTGAGGAGAGTGTAGAGGTATGTTGTAGACATCAGGTCTTCCAACATCCTAAGGAGGAAAAACTTAAATGCAAGATCCTCTTGAATTCAAATTTCAAAGAAACTGAAAGAAATTATAACAGCACTATAATCAAACATTCGTCATAATACAGTCATAAAATCCCATGTGAATCAGTCAAACATGAACTCTCTCAGTATCAGAGGCAAATACAATGGAGTAAGAAAGTTGACTTAGATTAACCAAGATGTCTCAAAAAACAAATACATAACCAGAGAACTAGTGTTCTTCATCAAAAGTTTACAATACAGGAGCACTGCTCAACCATCGACCTTAACAAAATACTAAAACTGCCTATATATACTTAGAAATGATGCAACCACCAGGAGTGTGATTGGACCATTGCATTAACGTTTTCATTCGGCACCTGCTCTGTCAAATTGTGTGGGCCTCCTGATGTCAGATGCAAACCAGGCGCAGTTATGTGCTTTACAGGAAAATATGTCCATAAGGAAGCTTCGGATTGACAGTTTTCCTTCACAACCGCTCTTAGATTGCTTTCCATTTGTGGAGTGACTTGAAGTTTCAAACAACAACTCTATGTCCATTAACTGATATATCCTCGGGATCGAGACTGGGCCAGGTAACTAAGGGATGACTACTTGTTATGATTAAATGTGATGCTAAATGAACATACAAACTCGGGGCCATTGGTCTGATGGAGATATGTGGCTAGCACGATTATTCTATTTGAGGTGCAGCCGCTGAAGTTTACCCATTCACCAATTCTGGGATACATAAGACCTTGCGTGGAGATGGTGCCAAATTTGGCGCTTTAAGAGCCTTGGACGCGAAGCAGAGGATGAGCGCTCTATGACTTTGGCCTTGCTCCAATGTGACCTCGGGTTGTGACCCGATGCCTTATCCCAAATGGTATTTCGGGATTTCTCACTTAGGGAGTCTTCACCTCCCCTACTCCATATTTCTCGATGCCCAATTCGAGGAAATCACCTTAACGGTCAGATATTTTTCGCGATCGACGGATGCGATTGCTTATTCGGAACTATGAATTGGCCATCTCCATGCGATGGGCACCATCCTTTCCTTCTGGACACGCCTTCCATAGGACCTCAGGCTGTGACCTTGGGCCCACTCTCTGAGTGCATCGAAAACTCGCACTGCAGGAAACTTGTGCGTTGCTCCCAGCAAACCTCTGATTCGCAAAACTGTGAATCCGTTGATCTATTGCCACATGCCCTTCTGGATCAGACAGTCTAGATTTACTTCACACTTCACACTTCTGAACTCCAGGACCTCGACACTTTGGTGGCTTCGACACTTCTCATTTCAACACTCCCGAATCTCATTCTCGCAAACCTTCGGATCGACTGCCACCTATCCCCTGAAGATCGGACGGCTTCCACTTATTTCGGGCTTCGGGACTTCGGACCTTTGACGATTAAATTTTCCACCATTGATCTCTCCCAATGAGATCTACAACCCAGATTTAATCTTTGCTCGACCTTGATCTCGAGCCTTTGCTCCGACACTAATCTTTGAGAAACTTTAGGTTTCCAAATGCCCGCACGTCGTCAATCTGATTTTCCTGATTGGATCTACGTCGTTGAAAGATAAACTTGCATGCTTACTTCATTCGAGTCCAGAACAGACTGCTTTGAACGTTGCGCTTTGACGTTCCTTGTGAATACCACAAAATTGGACGACCTGTTGCCCTTGACAACTATATGTGATAAAATTTGGCTCCACAGGGGATGGCATGCTCCATGCGAGATGCCAAGAATGCGTAGTTCCAGTGCCTAGTTGTTGGGCCATGGAGTTGAGCTCAAAAATTGCATCAGAAAACAGGGAAATATGTACACTACTCTACTAAAATGAAAACAAACACATGGGCTCCAGAAGGATATTATTTATATACAATCCTAGGCTAACAGATTTTTACAAAGCGCTAGGTGAAAGCAAACTTCCACCATAGCCACCCAGATTGCTCGGTAATATAATTCTTATCTTCATTGCAAATGATCCACAAAAGGTAAGGGAAGTATGACAGCAGAATGAGATCATGATTTGGAAAACCAACCATACCCCTAAGTGATGATAATATGAATAACCTTGCAAGATCCAGTGCTTTTGGAAAACACGGCTCCATATACAACCCCGCGGGGTCAAAAAAATTATAATCAGGAAAGCTCAACTGGTAAAAAATTACCTCCTGCACTTCCTTGTTGCTCACCCGTCATTCGATGTTATCAGAGTGTACAGGTGGGTAGAGGATTGATGCAGGTCAGTTGATCCCAGGTGATACTTTCTCATTTGCAGGTTCAAGACAGGAGATAAATTGCACCTTTAGCTCCTCTATTTCTCCTTTGTCTGCTCTGATAACATCTACTATCTAAGAGCAAGAATTATCTTCATGTATATCCATGGATGGCTCTTTCTCTCTATCATGATGCTCTTGGTAGGAGCTTTCACTTTCATAAGAATATTGGCAGCCTATGCTTTCTGCTTCTGAATACTCTTCAGGGGTAGGTGAGCATAGAACTCTTTTATCTTGCAAAGAGAAAAGAGCAATATCTTGATTCTTTTCTTCAACCATTTCTTCTTTTAAATATGAGACAGCAGGTGTACTAGGGGAGGAAAATAATGCATCCATAGTTATGCCATCATCAACGCTATCATCAATCATATATGGAAGGCCTTCTTCTTGGGAAATAGAGAGAGAAAAATTTTCATCCGTATATGTAGAATACTCACTTTTATCCTCACTTTCTCTCTCAATCAGATCTTTACCAGACTCATCACACGAGGAACACTCTATCATCTATAGGATGTGAAGTGCTAACCTCTTACAACAGCCATCAAAAATAAGATGATTTGGGTAAATCTTCTCATAATATGAATTAAAACAATCGTGAAAATCCTTCAAGGAATGGATACTAGCAGTAGGGAGAGATTGACACCATTCACGAGCATCTTCCTCTAAAGAAAATTTGAACATATTGATCCAGACATCCTCATGAAAGAAACCATGTTCAAGTATGCATATATGAAATTTTAGTAAGTGATCATCGGGATGTTCATGTTTGCTTCCTATAAATCTCGGAAGATAATCATCCCATTCATTTATAGCCGTCACTGGATGTGAATAACCAGCTACGGCTGAGAAATTGAAGAGGGTAAATTTCTTGGCCAAGATAGCCTCCATATCCTTTGATTTGTCTCCCTTCAGAGGAGTCAGCAACAGATTCTGCACAGTGGAGTCACCATGGTGAAAGATAATCAGTGAGAATAATGTGTCCAGCTTTAGTTCACCATCTAAAACTAGATCTCTGCAATGTTGGTCTTCCCAGGGAGTTTTTCAATCTGGGACAGCAACTAAAATCCTTCTCGAGAAAGATTTCCCTTCTTAATAATCCTCTCTGGGTCAGATTCAGGTGTAGTCAAAGGCATCTATGGAGTAGACCTCGTGTGTCTGCCTCTAGAGGCCAAAACTGAAACAGAGGATTCGAAACAATGGAGTCACCAGGTGCAAGCGGAATCTTCAATGGTTATGATATCTGATGCACCTTAAGAATCAGAATCTCTTTGTCATTCTATCCCAGGGAAATGTCTTCAATTCGTTCCCCAATAACGGTGCCAGAAATGTTAGCACTAGAAATCACCTCTAGATTGCATTGGAGGTAAACCCAATACCCATTAGAGTTTTATGTCACAGGTTGGTTTTAAAGAGGTCAAATGGGCGCAGACTCAAGATGATATTGTTTTAACTCAGAAAACTAGACTGGTATGCACATGCAGGTGAGGTCTTAATTAACTTCAGTCAGTAAGTTGGAGTAAGGGTAAATAGAGGGAAGACTTTGGTGAGGAGAGTGTGGAGGTATCTCATAGACATTAGGTCTTCTAGTAGCCTAAGGAGGAAAAGCTTCAAATACAAGATCCTCTTGGATTCAAAACTTTAGGAAACTGAAAGAACATAAATAATAGCACTGCAATCAAACATACATTACAATACAGTCAAAACAATCCATGTGAATCCTTCAATCATGGACACTTCAATATCAGAGGCAAATATGATGAAAAAGAAGTTGACTTTCATTAAACAAGAAGTCTAAGATCCAAATACATAACCAGAGAACTAGAAGCTTCATCAAAAGTTTACAATACGGGAGCACTGCTCAACCATCGACCCTTACAAAATATCAATGCTGCCTATATATAAGTAGAACCTCTGCAACCATCATGAGTGTGATCGGATTGTTGCATTCAAATTTTTCAGTCGACGTCTGCTCTGTCAGACTGTGCAGACAATCTTCTGTTGTCAGATGTGAGCTCTTCCATCTATACCTTCTCTGTCACTCGCGAACTCAAATCTACCAATATTTTCTGGCTTTCCATTTATGTGTTGAGACGAGGTCTCAACCACCGCTCTCATTCTCGGTAATTGACTTCATTGGGATCAGGATAAGGCCTGACATCCATGAATGTTCTTAGACGGTGCCAACGACTTCTACGATTCAATTTTTATGCCTCGAGGTTATGCAAATCCTCTTCTGTGACCAAGTGCTTACCCAAAAGGTGTTTCACGACTTTGCGTTTCGGGTGCTTCGATGCGAGCCACTCCCGACTCTCCCGATTTTCGAACTCACGAACTGGAGCCTAAAGAGCGCTAGCTCCTTTCTTATGGACCCCTCCGATATGACCACTGTTATGACCTGGGGCTTATCTTCAAGGCACTTTGGGACTTCGGGCGCTTCAGGCTTCAGCCCTTCGAGACTTTGCAATGTTTCTCATTTTAAAACTCCCAGAGTGACAAATATGATGATGTGTGGCTCTTGCTAATTGAATGGTCCATATCTATTTCGGGCTTTGGCCATTGATTTCGGGCCTGGAATGAATCACTCTAAGTGATTGATCCGAAATTGGATCCAAAAGCCTGACAGGGCTTGAAAAATGCTCAAAAATGAAAGTGCTCAGAATCCAACAAAACCAACGCCATTGTGTCCATCTCGTCTTCCCGATTCCAGCGGTATATTTACTTTGTCAAATGGACTCCGTATGCGAAAGTTATCATGTTTTGATCGGAAGCCCAAACAGGTAAAAAGTCAAAGGTCAACTGGTCAAAAAGTCAATGATGACATCAGCATGTTGACTGTGCAGTAGATGACATGGAACTCTCTGGCTGATGGTGATTGGGCAGGTTTGCTGTCAGGGCAGACATGTGGCAGGAAATTGGACCAGTCAATGGTTGACAAGTGGCATTTGTCCGTCGAATGGGAAAGTGCCACGTGGCCCAGTCATGGGCAGCCACGTGGCACCCAGTCATCAGTCAAAGTGGCAGGTTTCAAAAGTTTTGGGGTCCATGGGTTTTGAACCCATGACCAACCACTAAGCCTAAGCGCCTTCACAATAGTCCTATAACCAATGCGCCCAAATTTTTTTATGTTATTAAAACCCACAATATAAAAGATATTGCATAGTATTATGGCGCATAAAGGAGGGGGCTGGGGACTAAGCCCCAGCGCGTGGTCGTGTAAATGCATATGACCTTAAAAGGGGGCGCGCGCTCAGAAAAGGGGGCTTATGCCAAATTTTAACCAATTTATAACTATAAAGTGGGTATTTTAACTAATTTTTGGGTTTTAATTAATGTTTAGCCCATTTTTAATGTAATTAATCCATTTTGGGGAGTTATTGGGCAGTTTTGGAGCCTAAATTCGTGGAGGAAGTTGGAGATGGACAACTAACTTCCCAACTATATAACCAAGGCCTGTTTGAGGCCATGGGGACAGCTTTGAGGGCATTCAGAGCAGAATGATGCTAAGGAGAAGCCAAGCCAAAGCCAGTTTGAGGCAGAGAAGTTGTTGAGGAGGAGACGTTGTCGGACCATTTCTGGGAGCTCCGGACGTCCGTTTTGCATGCCATTTTTTGTGCATGGTTCTAGATATCTGGGCGAACATGAAAAGATCAGTCTTGTAGCCATTTGGCATTGCATCGATGTACTTTTGAGCTTTCGAACAGAAATAAAGAAGCCTCCCCCACAGAGAAAAAGGCCTGGAGACGTAGGCAAAGTTGTGCCGAACTCCGTTATCAATCTGCATGTTATGGTTTGTTGTTTATTCTTTCATTTCAGATCTACAAATGTATATATGGCTTTCATAATTCCTCTTCTTTCCTCATTATTTCACTAAGTTTCTCAAATGGTTAATTAACGCATGCAAAATTAAAACTCAACCATAAGTCATTAAAAGATCCGGCGGATCAAGTGGTATCAGAGCTAGTTGACGTTTGGATTTGAGTTTTGCATGTTAGCCAGGGAAAAGCTACAGCGTGGTGAAGGTGAGCTTGTTGCAGAGAATCCATTAATTGGATTGAGAAGAAGAGCTTCTCACAGTGAGAAGATGGCATCGGAAGAAGGGATTTCTCAAGATGAGAAAGAGTTCCGGAAAACATTCCTTGCTATGTCGGAGATGGTGAAAGTTTTGTACGAAGATTACTTGGAACAAAAGCGACCAGTTTTGGGTGATTCTTCAAAGGGAAAAAGTGAAGAGGAAGAGGACCATCCTCAGATTCCTCCTTCACCTCCATCAACACCTCCTTCTTCTCCTTCTTCTTCAAGTTCAAGTTCTAAATCTAGTGGAAAGAAAAATGTTCATAAGAATAAACATGAAATGYYATTKTTAAAACTTGATGTAAAATTTGAGTTGCCCATATATGATGGTGAAGTAAATGCAGAAAAACTTGATAACTGGATTAGGCAGATGGAGGTATACTGCAGTGTGCAACAGATCAAGGATGAGGCCACACGAATCAAGTTGGCATCTTTGAGACTTGCAGGTACAGCTCTTATTTGGTGGCAGAGCAAGCTGCAAAAAGGAACACAAAATGTGGGTAATGTATTTCCATCATGGAAGGATTTCATTTCTGCACTTAGGAAACAATTCTATCCTTTGGGTTATAAAGAAAAAGCAATAATTGAATGGCAA
>ML777833.1:544034-571193 GCA_009831015.1 Picea engelmannii
TCAGTCAAAGTGGCAGGTTTCAAAAGTTTTGGGGTCCATGGGTTTTGAACCCATGACCAACCACTAAGCCTAAGCGCCTTCACAATAGTCCTATAACCAATGCGCCCAAATTTTTTTATGTTATTAAAACCCACAATATAAAACATATTGCATAGTATTATGGCGCATAAAGGAGGGGGCTGGGGGCTAAGCCCCAGCGCGTGGTCGTGTAAATGCATATGACCTTAAAAGGGGGCGCGGGCTCAGAAAAGGGGGCTTATGCCAAATTTTAACCAATTTATAACTATAAAGTGGGTATTTTAACTAATTTTTGGGTTTTAATTAATGTTTAGCCCATTTTTAATGTAATTAATCCATTTTGGGGAGTTATTGGGTAGTTTTGGAGCCTAAATTCGTGGAGGAAGTTGGAGATGGACAACTAACTTCCCAACTATATAACCAAGGCCTGTTTGAGGCCATGGGGACAACTTTGAGGGCATTCAGAGCAGAATGATGCTGAGGAGAAGCCAAGCCAAAGCCAGTTTGAGGCAGAGAAGTTGTTGAGGAGGAGACGTTGTCGGACCATTTCTGGGAGCTCCGGACATCCGTTTTGCGTGCCATTTTTTGTGCATGGTTCTAGATATTTGGGCAAACATGAAAAGATCAGTATTGTAGCCATTTGGCATTGCAGCGATGTACTTTTGAGCTTTCGAACAGAAATAAAGAAGCCTCCCCCATAGAGAAAAAGGCCTGGAGACGTAGGCAAAGTTGTACCAAACTCCGTTATCAATCTGCGTGTTATGTTTTGCTATTTATTCTTTCATTTCAGATCTGCAAATGTATATATGGCTTTCATAATTCCTCTTCTTTCCTCATTATTTCACTAAGTTTCTCAAATGGTTAATTAACGCATGCAAAATTAAAACTCAACCATAAGTCATTAAAAGATCTGGCGGATCAAGTGAGCCACTCCCGACTCTCCCGATTTTCAGTCGCGAACTCAAATCTACCAATATTTTCCGGCTTTCCATTTATGTGTTGAGACGAGGTCTCAACCACCACTCTCATTCTCGGTAATTGCCTTCATTGGGATCAGGATAAGGCTTGACACCCATGAATGTTCTTAGACGGTGCCAACGACTTCTACGAGTCAATTTTGATGCCTCGAGGTTATGCAAATCCTCTTCTGTGACCAAGCGCTTACCCAAAAGGTGTTTCGCGACTTTGCGTTTTGGGTGCTTCGATGTGAGCCACTCCCGACTCTCCCGATTTTCGAACTCACGAACTGGAGCCTAGAGAGCGCTAGCTCCTTTCTTATGGACCCCTCTGATATGACCACCGTTATGACCTAGGGCTTATCTTCAAGGCACTTTGGGACTTCGGGCGCTTCGGGCTTCAGACCTTCGAGACTTTGCAATGTTTCTCATTTTAAAACTCCCAGAGTGAAAAATCTGATGATGCGTGGCTCTTGCTAATTGAATGGTCCATATCTATTTCGGGCTTCGGCCATTGATTTCGGGCCTGGAATGAATCACTCTGAGTGATGTACTTTGCACTCATGGTTGTGGCCTATGGCCCTTGACAACTTTATGTGATAACAACTTCTATCTGCAAATGTGGGTTGACTTGCCATCATTAGTCAAGGAAAACCACTCAAATTTTTCAGTCGGCGTCTGCTCTGTCAGACTGTGCAGACAATCTTCTGTTGTCAGACGCGAGCTCTTCCATCTAGAACTTCTCTGTCACTCGCGAACTCAAATCTACCAATATTTTCTGGCTTTCCATTTATGTGTTGAGACGAGGTCTCAACCACCGCTCTCATTCTCAGTAATTGCCTTCATTGGGATCAGGATAAGGCCTGACACCCATGAATGTTCTTAGACGGTGCCAACGACTTCTACGAGTCAATTTTGATGCCTCGAGGTTATGCAAATCCTCTTCTGTGACCAAGCGCTTACCCAAAAGGTGTTTCGCGACTTTGCGTTTCGGGTGCTTCGATGTGAGCCACTCCCGACTCTCCCGATTTTCGAACTCACGAACTGGAGCCTAGAGAGCGCTAGCTCCTTTCTTATGGACCCCTCCGATATGACCACCGTTATGACCTGGGGCTTATCTTCAAGGGGAATGAATCACTCTAAGTGATGTACTTTGCACTCATGGTTGTGGCCTATGGCCCTTTACAACTTTATGTGATAACAACTTCTATCCGCAAATGTGGGTTGACTTGCCATCATTAGTCAAGGAAAACCACCCAAATTTTTCAGTCGGCGTCTGCTCTGTCAGACTGTGCAGACAATCCTCTGTTGTCAGACGCGAGCTCTTCCATCTAGACCTTCTCTGTCACTCGCGAACTCAAATCTACCAATATTTTCTGGCTTTCCATTTATGTGTTGAGACGAGGTCTCAACCACCGCTCTCATTCTCGGTAATTGCCTTCATTGGGATCAGGATAAGGCCTGACACCCATGAATGTTCTTAGACGGTGCCAACGACTTCTACGAGTCAATTTTGACGCCTCGAGGTTATGCAAATCCTCTTCTGTGACCAAGCGCTTACCCAAAAGGTGTTTCGCGACTTTGCGTTTCGGGTGCTTCGATGTGAGCCACTTCCGACTCTCCCGATTTTCGAACTCACGAACTGGAGCCTAGAGAGCGCTACCTCCTTTCTTATGGACCCCTCCGATATGACCACCGTTATGACCTGGGGCTTATCTTCAAGGCACTTTGGGACTTCGGGCGCTTCGGGCTTCAGCCCTTCGAGACTTTGTGTTTCGGGTGCTTCGATGTGAGCCACTCCCGACTCTCCCGATTTTCGAACTCACAAACTGGAGCCTAGAGAGCGCTAGCTCCTTTCTTATGGACCCCTCCGATATGACCACCGTTATGACCTGGGTCTTATCTTCAAGTCACTTTGGGACTTCGGGCGCTTCGGGCTTCAGCTCTTCGAGACTTTGCAATGTTTCTCATTTTAAAACTCCCAGAGTGACAAATCTGATGATGCGTGGCTCTTGCTAATTGAATGGTCCATATCTATTTCGGGCTTCGGCCATTGATTTCGGGCCTGGAATGAATCACTCTAAGTGATGTACTTTTCACTCATGGTTGTGGCCTATGGCCCTTGACAACTTTATGTGATAACAGCTTCTATCCGCAAATGTGGGTTGACTTGCCATCATTAGTCAAGGAAAACCACTCAAATTTTTCAGTCGGCGTCTGCTCTGTCAGACTGTGTAGACAATCTTCTGTTGTCAGACGCGAGCTCTTCCATCTAGACCTTCTCTGTCACTCGCGAACTCAAATCTACCAATATTTTCTGGCTTTCCATTTATGTGTTGAGACGAAGTCTCAACCACCGCTCTCATTCTCGATAATTGCCTTCATTGGGATCAGGATAAGGCTTGACACCCATGAATGTTCTTAGACGGTGCCAACGACTTCTACGAGTCAATTTTGACGCCTCGAGGTTATGCAAATCCTCTTATGTGACCAAGCGCTTACCCAAAAGGTGTTTCACGACGTTGCGTTTCGGGTGCTTCGATGTGAGCCACTCCCGACTCTCCCGATTTTCGAACTCACGAACTGGAGCCTAGAGACCGCTAGCTCCTTTCTTATGGACCCCTCTGATATGACCACCGTTATGACCTGGGGCTTATCTTCAAGGCACTTTGGGACTTCGGGCGCTTCGGGCTTCAGCCCTTCGAGACTTTGCAATGTTTCTCATTTTAAAACTCCCAGAGTGACAAATATGATGATGCGTGGCTCTTGCTAATTGAATGGTCCATATCTATTTCGGGCTTCGGCCATTGATTTCGGGCCTGGAATGAATCACTCTAAGTGATGTACTTTGCACTCATGGTTGTGGCCTATGGCCCTTGACAACTTTATGTGATAACAGCTTCTATCCGCAAATGTGGGTTGACTTGCCATCATTAGTCAAGGAAAACCATGCCACTTGAAATAATCCATTGGTCGTTCGTAAGGGAGTAGACTTTCTCTCCTATCAAATGACTTTAGGTCTTGGGTTGTTAACTTGTTTCCTTACATTCAAGGAAGACAAACTCTTAGCTAATCATAAGCAATTTTAGGTCTTACGTTAGGACAAAAAAGGTAGTGTCATCCTATATAGTATCTGCAAGAAAGCTAGTATCCCTTGTGGGAATCACTAAGGCTACCTCGAATGGGGTCATGTGTTTTATAGTATCATCTAGCCTTAATCTCGTACATGAGACCAAATACTATCCCTTATTGCAATTTAACCTCATGCCAGGAGGTAACTCAAATAAAATTTATTTGACGCCATTGAAAATAATATTGATATTGTTTTATTAAGTATCTTGATATAATTTAGGAGTAAGTTAAAAAGTGGACAAACTCATCCATTTTGTTTTTGTTAAAATTTATCTCCAACTCCAGTAAGAATTGTGTTAGAAGTTATAGTTCCACTTGATTGATGGGAACTTTGACCATGAAACTTTTCTCGTCAGGGTTTTAGCCTATTTTAAGAAGACCCAAATCATTGAAATTTAAAAAAAATGAGTGAAACGAGACGAAACTTTGCCTCGTCAAAGAAAAAGAAAAGAAAGACTTACCAAAAAGGTTGAGTTTGTCCACATTTTAACTCACTCCATATAATTGTCATGATAGGGTTCGAAGACCACTATTTCTTTATCTCCCCATATCTCATTTCCATTGTTTTTCTTTCAAAGCATCCCCAAATAAGATTATTTTCTCATTTCATTTTCATTATTATCTTTCATTTTTAGGCTAACATTTCTATATTAAGTTGAACAAACAAGTATTCTCACCTTGTAACCAATCAACCATTATATTTAAGAGAAGACTCCCTTATAGTTCTCCTCCTTAAAATAAAGATAAAGATTATGGTATGTGATTATTTATAAGTTGTTGCAGATCCATTTTCACAACTAACATAAGATAACACATTAAAAAAAAAGAGAGAGATTTTATAGTAAAAAACTATCAAAACCATCACAAGTAGACGTATCCCACTATTATTTTACATGTACAAAACACATCCTTAAAAAAAAATATATGAAAATCGAGTAAACAAACATACTTATTAAAAAAATTATAATACTCTTATAAATCGTTATAAGAAATGAAATTATAGTTTGAATTTTTTTATAATACTCTTATGAGTCGTTATAAGAAATGAAATTATAGTTTAAAAGCAAAGATATTAACACATTAAGTTATATAATATAGTTAAACTGTCTCGTAACACAAAAAAAAATATCTGAAGTTAAGGAATTATGCGATTTTAGGAATCCTATTTGTGGTTTCATTTTTCAACCATGTAAAATTAAATTTTATATAAGTGGAACTCGCTACATTTTATCGTACGATACTTGTGCCTTCCCCTTTTGGGATTTTTGGTTTTTATAATATATTGGTATTTTTAATGGGTTTATTATTTAGATTTATTTTAATATTTATTAAACTTTCATAAAAATAAAAAAGGAATATATTAAATAATTTTAAATATGTAATTTTTATATTTAAAGATGATAAAATTGAAAATATCAAGTTTATAGTGATTTTTGAAGTTAAGACTCCATTAAAAGTAATTAGTGAAATTAGACATTATTACTGTTAATTTAGATTTTAATAATATTCATTTTATTTTTAAATTCATAAGATTAAAAAATCAATTTTATTAATCAAAATAAGATTTATTTTATTTTATTTTAATAATATTCCTTTTGTTTTTAAACTCATAAGATTAGAAAATTAATTTGATGAATCAAAACAAGATTTTAAAAATCTTTGTAATATTTCAAATTCTTTAAATTAATGATTTTAATTTCATAATTAATTTTATTTGTAAATTTTCATAAGATTTAATATTATTAATTTGTTTGTTTGTTTTTATTATTAATAGGTAAATTAAATTTTAAAATGTTTATTACAACAATTTTTAAATTGTTTTCGTGGGCAATAGGTTCAATTGCAACCACGGGTAGTATTTGGTCTCATGTATGAGACTAAGGCTTAATTCTACTTGAAAGCATGTAACCCCATTGTTGTAGCCTCGACGATGACACTAGGGGATATTGCCTTTCTTCTTTTCCAAGTAAAAAATCTCACTTTGTATTCAAAAAATGGGGATGGCAGCTAAGGGAAACCCTAGCCGCAGTCACGTTTTCTCGTTGCATCTTCTGCGTCGGCCTTCGTGGCCTCTTTGTTTCTCGTCTGGTGCTCGAGTATGGGGATGGCCCGTGTTCTCCCCTTTGCTAATGCGCCCGTGATCTCTACGTGGATCTTGTATGGATCGTCCTGCTTCTGATAGGTCGTTGGTGGTTCTTATGCTTGCCCTTTTGTTTCTAATGCTCGTGGACTCTTCTTTTATGAGTATGGGATGAGTGTGTAGCTTGCCCTCTCCTTAGATCTAGTGTTGTTTTCACAAATCGCCTATTATGTGCTTGGATTAGGGGTTGTGTTTGTGTTCTTATATTATGTGGGCTTCTTTCCTAGGTGGCTTTGCTTCTCATCATGGGTGTTATTCTTTTGCTTGCAGGTCCGTACCTGGGCTTTGGCTCGCGAGGACCTCTGCATCATCCTTCTCCCTTGCTCTTGTTCCTGTCTGTGAATGCAGATCCAGTTATTCTTTTTATGCCATGGCAAGTTCGTTTGGTTTTTCTCATGGATTATCTGTTGCATATTCTTGTTGGTTTGGCTTGGGTGCCTGATGTCTGTGCAGTATGGATGGTTTGGGACGAGCTAGGTGCCTTCTTTCGGTCAGATCATCTCTTTCTGATCGATCTATTTTCCTCCTTCTGTGTGGTTCACAGGCTCTCTCCTCGGTGGGTGGTCTCTTTCTTGGGTCAGGTTCTCTTCTAGTTGCGGCTCCATTCTCTGGTGGTTCCAATTCGTTCAGGGTTTGATGTATGCTCAGATCAGAGTCCATTTGTGTTGTGTGCCTGTGGATTTCTCTTTCTTTTTCTGTATGAGGGTGTGGCTTGAGCTTTGAGGTCCAGTTTAGGGTGTGCAGTGTTGTTGTGTGCCCCAATCAACACTTTGAGGTCCTTCGTGTGAGCGTGCAGCTCCTTGGTTTCTCTATTGCTCGTTGGAAAGGGTTTTTGTTGGTGTCGTGGTCATCTGGTTCGTTTTGGGGGATCCATACCCCTCTGATATGGTATGTCTGGTCTCCGATGTTTTTATGTGGTGTTCGCTCTCTGGGGGTTCTTCTGTGGTGGGGTTTCTTGAGGCCTCTTGGACTACTTCTGCCTCTCTTTGGGTTTATTTCTCAGCTCTTTATTTTGTTTCTTTTTTTTTTGGTTTTTCAACCATTTTCATGGCCATTTCTGACTTCTTTCTACTACTCAAAGTTTTCACCCAAGTTTTGGGATGTTCTTAAAGCACCTACAAAATGTAATTTGGTTCTCTATGGATGAATAGAATTACACTTTTTTCTATGGAAAAAAAAAATTGGGATACAAAGCACATTCTTCAAGTGTCATAGTATTGAGTTCATCATCAAAATTACATTAGAAAGTACTTGTGAAAATTACACTAGAAAGTACTTGTGAATGACTAGCCACAGACATGTAAGTATCTCAAAATTAAATAAACCTCATCTACGGTCGTCGTGTACCTATCTCTATATATTCTCAACATATTATGGTCATCTAAAATACTCTAAAAATACCTCACCTATTAGTATAAATCCTACACATGATTGTCTAAAAGATATTCAAAAGTTTTGTCTGGTCTTTATTAAGACCCCGTCAAGGTATTATGCTATCCACGGGAAGCCTATATCATGTTTGTAAGTTTGTTTCAACAAATAATCAGCCTCAATGTTTAACTCCCAAAAAATATGGTTGCAAGTAATATGATCATACTATGTTGTGTTCTTTTGTGATTTAGTTACCATTGGTAGCAGGTTTATGTTGTGTATTGTTTGTTCATGCTTCAAACATCTAATAACCAAAAGAGAGTCTCCATATACTTAGAGTTTGCAAACACCTTTGCACAAATCCACCATTAAGAGTGATCAAATGACCATAAGTTCAACAAAGTTGTAGGAACCACTTTCCAAATTTGCTTGAAATTTGAAGTAATGTATATCCTCCAAATATAGTATACCTCCCATACCACACTTATTCTCTACCCCTTGTTGACAAGCACCATCAAAGAGCCCCAAGGGAAATTCTTGTCAATGTATAGCTCACCCAGTCATGTTGTGGGACCCTTAGCAAAATGTTTTTCTTTAAATATTGGAGCAAGGTTGTAATCTATGTTATAACATAGAATGTAGGCATCGACATATGTTATAGCTCACCCAGTCATGTTAAGCTTGAGGAAGCCTTCTGGAGGAGGGGAACAGAAGGAAGGGTTGCTGGGGGAAAGGGGTCGAACGGGAGAAGGTCGATCTTGCAGTGGAGGAGATGGAATCCAGAACCGAATTAAGGGAATCTCTTCTAGAGAGCTGCTATCGACCTCATCGTAACGTGGTTGAAGATGGAGGGTCTCCAGGATGTTACGATAGCATTGATGCCAGCAATGTTTCCATGGGAAGGACATACCTATGAAATTCCTCATGTTCCTTTCTTTCCAGGTTTGCCATAGAATAAATCCCGGAAGGAGTTGCCAGACCCGGTTTTGAAGCGGGGAACGGAAGGCTTGGTCCCTCCAATTAGTGATGGTCTCCAGAATGCTATCTCTGCTACGGTCTGAGGTGCGCATAATAATTGTCGCTTGATCCCATATTTGGCCAGTATAATTGCATGAGTTAAGGAGATGGTTCATTGTTTCCTTTGCCTCTCCACAGAGTAAGCATATCGAAGGACCAAGGAATCCACTTTTCGAAAGGTTATCCCAGGTGAGGATGCTGGAGTGGGTAATTAACCAGAGGAAAAGGGTTATTTTCGGCCAGTGCTTAAGGTTCCAGATCTTGCACCACACTTTCGTGTTAGGGACTGAGACTGCTTGTGCTTTGAGCTGGTATGCTTCCTGTGTGCTGAAGGTTTCATGTGGCCTATGACCCCACCTTAGGATGTCCTCTCCTGCTAATATGGGAATTTTCCGTTTCGCCATCTCTTCGTGCCAAGGAGCTAGATCCACGCCTGGCTCCAGCTCGATGCTTTCCCTGTTCAGGTGCCACTTGTGCCAAGTGTCTTCACGGGGGTCATCCTGCCAATAGTCAGCTACTTTTATCAGGCCTGCCCCAGTGGTTTGAGCACAGATGTCATGGGCCCATTCCTCCTTGCTCAAAACCGGCCATTGTTTCCAGGAATCATGCCAGAAGAGGGTCGTTTTCCCATTCTTGATTTCCCAGAAGGCGTGCTCAGTTACCAGAAGTCGATTCTGCCTGGCTGCTGTCCATATTAAGGAGCCCGGGTTGTCCTCATTCCAACGGATGAGGTTATTTTCTGCCACATTTGGAGCATATTTCTTCCTCCAGAGTCAGGCCCAGAGGTCCTTCAGGCTTTTGAGCCAGCGCCACCAGATTTTGGCACTTAACACCTTGTTCATGACGAAAGGGTCTCTCAAGCCCAAGCCACCTTGCTCCTTGGGCCGACAAAGTTTGTCCCAACTGACCAAAGCTATTTTCTTTCCTGTGTTTAATCCTTGCCAAAGGAAGTTTCTCTGCAGGTTTTTAATTGTGGTGAGAACAAACCTTGGAGCAGCCAGGGCAGAGAAGGAGTATATCGGGAGGGCTTGGAGGACGGCTTGGAGCAGAATGAGGCGACTAGGCAGGTTTAAAGCTCGATAGGTCCAAGAGGAAAGCCTTTTGGAGAAGGAGGACAGGAGGTGCTCCCAAGAGGAATTCCGGAGCGCATTGTCGATCAGGGGGATGCCAAGGTATTTGGACGGAAGGGAGCTTCTGTTAAAGCCGAGGAGGCCAGAGACGTGGCATTGGACCGGAACGGGAGTGTTAAAGAAGAATATTTGGGATTTATCCTTGTTGCAATACAGCCCTGAAGCGTCCGAAAAGGTTTGGAGGATGTCCGAAATGGAGCTAGCTTCCCTGACCGTGGGGCTACCCATCAGTAGGGTGTCATCAACAAACTGGCTATGCGAGATAGGAGGGGAAATGCCATGCAAGGGGAGACCTGTTAGAAGATTGCAATCAATCGTTGCATGGATGGATCTACTAAGGCCCTCGGCCATAATAATGAACAGAAAAGGGGAAAGAGGATCTCCCTGCCTGATTCCTCTGGAGGGGGAGAAGGGCTTCGAAGGGACGCCATTGATGAGAAGAGAGAAGAAGGCCGAAGAGGTTAGATTCATAATTCAGGTTACCCATCGCTGATCAAAACCAAAAGCTAGGAGCATTGCTCGCATGTATTCCCAGATAATCTTGTCGAAAGCCTTAGAGAGATCTTATTTGAGAAGCATACCTGGGGCCTTGGTCTTCTGAAGAGAGTGGATCACCTCATGGGCAAGGATTATGTTGTCTAAGATTTGTCTGCCCTCAACATAGCCCGATTGCTCTAGGGATATAATTGAAGGTAAGACGGGCTTGAGTCTCTTGGCTATCACTTTTGTTAGAAGCTTGTAGATGACGTTACATAGCGCTATCGGCCTGAACTGCTTGGGGTGGTATGCTTGTCCCTCTTTGGGAATTAAGGTTATAAAAGTGGCATTGAGAGCCTGGAGGATCTGTCCAGTGGCTCTGGAATCTTCTATGATTTCCCAAACTTCTGTTCTGATCAGTGGCCAGCAATGGTGGAAGAAGTCGCTTGTGAATCCATCAGGGCCTGGAGCCTTGTCCTTAGGGGTCTCCTGGAGGGCCTGGTCTACTTCCTCTATAGTTATTGGTTGTAGAAGGGAGACATTTTGCTCCTGAGTGACCACGGATGGCACATGCTGGGTAACTTTTGCAATAGCTTCATGTCTGTCTGCTCGAGGCTCTGTGAGAAGGTTTTGAAAGTGGCCTATCAGGGTTTTTTCCATACCCCTGTGTGAGTAAATCAGATCCCCGTTATCTGAGATAAGATGTGTAATCTTGTTGGAATGTCGTCTTTGGATGACAGCCTTGTGAAAGAATTTGGTGTTGCGTTCCCCTTCCTTTAGCCATTGTACCCGCGACTTCTGTTTCCAGAGTATTTCTTCTTGCTTTTTCCTGACTTCTAGCTGCTGACTTAAGTTCGTTTCCTGGGCCTTCAGCTCACTTGTGAATCCTTGCATTCTGATCTGATGTTGGATCTCTTCCAATTGCGCCGAGATTTGCTTTTGGGCATCAAATATGTTTCCAAATGTATTCTGGTTCCAGAGCTTGAGGGTTTGTTTGAGGTTTTTTAATTTTTGCTGGAATTTGTACATTTTGGAGCCATCGGGGACCTCTGCCTCTCTCCACCAGGCCTGAATGTTTTCTTGGAAATCTGGGTGGTCTAGCCAGAATTTTTCAAATCTAAAAGGTTTCTTGCCGGGAATGGCTGGGATGTCCACTCGAAGTTGCAAGGGCCAGTGATTTGATCCAGAGAAGTTAAGGATATCCGCTTCCACAACTGTGCCTTCCATCATGAGAGATTCCGATATCAAGAATCTGTCCAGCTTACAGGCAATTTGGTGAGTGCATGTTCTCCTATTTGTCCAAGTGTGCATACCATTGTTGGTGTCCAAATCAATTAAGCGGAGCTCATCTATGAGAGCATTGAAGTCACTGGAGTCCTTGTCCAGGCGTCTTGAGCCTCCTCTTTTTTCCGCCAAGCTGCGGATGATGTTGAAATCTCCACCAGATATCCAGCTTTTGTTTCGTACTAGGCTAGCCACATAGCGCAAGCTTTTAAGGAAGGTCTGTTTATCCCTTGGGCTTGCTGGGCCGTAGACATTGGTTAGATGTCCCGGCCTATTTGACCCTATAAGCCGATGTTCAGTCGTGATGGACCATTTGGTGGTAATGAAGTTTTCCATAATTACTGCATTGGTGTTCCATAGTATAGCCAGACCTCCAGCTGAACCTGTGGCGTCTGTAGCTACTGTTGATCCTTGTTTCCAGCATTGGGGTAGAATCTTATCAACATCTTCTGAGGTACATTTCGTTTCCTGTAGGAGTACAATTTCTGGTTTTTCTGCTATTATCAGATCCCGTAGAAGTTTTTTCTTGCTACGCCCATTAAGGCCTCTGATGTTCCAAGTAATGATATTCATGATAACGGGGGAGTGGGGAGAGGAGGGAAGTTGTCCGAAATCAAGTTGATTTGCCCTGAGTTCACCATAAAGTTCCCTATTTCTTGTATGAGTTTGTTGGTGGACTTGCGACCTCTTTTCTTTTCATCCTTCTGGGTCTTGGGGGGGGTTTTTTCTTGACTGCCCTGGATTCCTAAACCTTTGTTGGCTCGAGCTAAGGATCCCGTAGAGGAATTGAGGAAAACTTTGTGGACCTTCCGGAGTTGATCTCTGGGTATAGTATAGAGTTTTTGCTGCCTATACGCGTGTTCGAGGTGCTCCAGATCCACCCCAGCTAGATCTTGCTCTTCTAGTTCCATGTATGCCTCCCCTTCTTCTGTTTCTTGCAGATCGAGAACCGAATCAGGGTGGCCTTGGTCAGGCTCCTTGCCTTGGCTCTTCCGTTCTATACCTTGACTAATAGCTTGAGGTACAATGCCCTGAGAAGGTGCATTGTGATTTGTTGGATCTGTGGGGTTTTATGTTTGGTCTTGCAAAGCGGAAAACTTATTACTAGTTGTGGGATCTTTACTTACCTGAGCCGGTGGTCTCCTTCCTCCTTGACGCCTTTTCCCCGCTGGTTGTATGAAGCCGTCCTTGTCTTTGTCGTCTTCTGGGTTCCCTTCTTTTTGAATCGTGTTGAGTGGGCATTCTCTGAAGAGGTGGTTGTGCTCATGGCATTTCCTGCACCAGAATGGGATGTGCTCATAGTCAATGGTTTGAGAGAAATCCTCGTCATGATACTCTAGTGTGATGGACCCGGGGAGCAGCTTGGCAATGTTCAGATACACACAGATTCTGGCATAAGAGGTATAGCGTCGTTTCTTAGTAGCCTCTGAAGATTTGACATAAATGCTTATAGTGTTCCTGATGCCTGCCAAAAATTCTTCTAACCAGAACTCCTGGGGCAGGGAGTATAATCTGAGCCAGACCAGTGCATGGGTAAAGTCTTCTTTCTCAGGGATGAACTTCTCGGTCCAAAACCTTAAGAAAAGTCCTGCCGAGTTGTAAAAGTATGGCCCGCCATCAAAGATGCGATTGCGATCCTCCAGATTGTGAAAAATAATAGTGAAGAAACCCTTGGAGCCCAATTGTAGTTCATAATGCCCTTTCGGCTTCCACCAATGTTGTATCCATTTGATCAGATCTCGCTCCGAGGGCCATAGCCCTAGGAATTTTCCCACCAGCGCATAGTCCCTCATGTATTGCTTCTGTTCTTCTATTCGTGGGGAGCTGATGACATATTTCGGAGCTTGTGGAGCTTGTGGGATACACTTACCCGGCACCCATGGTGATGTCGCGCGGGTTGGGGCCGCCTCCTTCCTTGGATCTATGTCCATTTCTCGGTCTATGATGGATCCCTCCGCCAGGAGCTCCGCGCGTAGGTTTGGAGGCGGCTCAAAAGACGGCCACTTCGGGCCTTCGGTGGGACCTCCATTTGCAGTGATTCGGCTGTAAGAGGCGCCCGGTGGTTCCCCCTCCGATCGATTCATGAGCCCCAGCAGGGCGTAGAATGTGGCTTCGCAGGACAGGGCTTCAGGGATGCGCTAAACCCTAGTTGCAGAGCAAAAACCCCACTTCCGTTAATACCACTTAGTGCAACTATAATTATCATAATAATAATAATAATAATAATATATTTTTAAGGTCATGGCACACCAAATTATTGTATGAGAACCTCTTGTTTGTAGGACAAGGGACCCCCTTTGCTTAGGCATTTGACCGGTAAAATCTAAGAAAGTATATATACCTTACCCCCTCTAAATTTGAGCTTGTGACCTCTTAAGAAGAAACACATGTTCTTTATCGTTTAAAAATAAACAAAAAATATAAATTTATGAAATTTAAAAATGAATCTTAATAATTACATTTCAAAAAATTATTTATTTAAAAGTAATTTGAATTAAAAAATAAGTTAACTAATTACAATATAAGATATACTTAAGAAAAGAAAATTAAAGTGTGTGATATTATGATTAGAGCTAATTTTTACTTTAAATAAAACCAAAGTCAAAGTTGTAAACGTATTTGAAATTTCACTCTCTTCACTGAGATAAAAAGGTCGGGTATTAAATTTATAGTAGATAGTTTAGAGGAGTGGATAGGTTACACAAGTAAATTTACTCGGAAAAAAATTAAAGTAAATTAAAGGTTAATTGGTTTAAATATATGGAATATTGTGTATATATAATTTTATATAAAAGTTTAATGGAATAATTGAAATGCTTAAATGTTTAAGTTTTATGTACACGATTTTGAGGTTGATCTTTTAAGTTAAATGTATTGTTTAATGTTGTGATTAAATTGGTTATTGTAATCCATATCGATGAGATGAAATTTATATTTCACTAGAGCACCAAAGCTAAATAAAAAATAACACATACAAGATTACCTAGAACCAAGGTGGGTGTGTTCCGAGAAAGCATTAAAATCCCAACACCATGTTTTCACCTATCTACAAACCAATAAGAGCTCCAAACCTTTGAAACATCTTGTTCGTCCTCATATAACAAGCTAATTCTCTATTCAGATGAGTGAATTTTGTTTTTCATCATCCTTCCTCATCTCATCGAGGAATAATGACCTCAATGGCTCATAGTGTCATTCCTTACCTGATCTTCCCTCCTCTTTGCATTCCTGATGAAACACGACATGTGCCGCTCAGTAGCCTTGGCTTCCAAAACCATTATGTTATCCACTAGTGGGAGGAGTCCCATACTCCCTCCCTCATTTGGAACCTCCCTCCCCGTGCCATCAATGCAATTCGTGGTGGTGATCATATGACACATGAGAACAGTCACCACCCCACCCATTAACACCCAATTCAAGTGGGCATGCATTTTGTATTGATATACAAGTAAATAATGCATTAATAGACAAGTTAATTTGTTTAAATATATGAAACATTGTATCTATATAATTTTTGTATAAAAGTTTGATGGAATAAGTTTTGTGATTAAATAGTTTAAATTTTATATAAAAGGTTTTGAAGATGATCCTTTAGGTTAAATATCTTTATCACATATTTCATTTAATGTTTTTATCAAATTAATTGCGATAATCATTATCAACAAATTTAATTTGCATTTAATATGGAAATAATATAAAATTAATTATCATAATCAATATTAACAAATTTATATTTAATATGGAAAAGTAATATCAAATTAATTTCATAAAAAGAATTATCATATATAAATATAAGATTACTATATATATGTTTTTTTTTCTTATGAATAAAATTACATTGTGTAGATACATGATGAGGTTATGCATATTGCATCCTTGTGAAGACAAAAAAGTGGATAGAAACACAACTTGTGTCATAAATAGAGTTGTGATATAATTCTTCAAAACAAGAAAATCTATGAGGTTTTCCCACCATAAAAAAAGTCTAAAAAACTCTGTAGATACATGATGAGGTTATGCATATTGCATCCTTGTGAAGACAAAAAAGTGGATAGAAACACAACTTGTGTCATAAATAGAGTTGTGATATAATTCTTCAAAACAAGAAAATCTATGAGGTTTTCCCACCATAAAAAAAGTCTAAAAAACTCTCTAACCATATCGGTATTCTTCAGACATTACATAGAATATATACAGAATATAAAGGATAACACCCGACCAAGAAAAAAATAAGATGTCCTTCTATAAATGGCCAACATATAAAAAGTATAAAACACAAGAAAGTTTGAATAGAAATTTGTCTTCAATGAAATCATGAATTTGTGGTCATTGTATTGCCAAAGGGAGGGAGCTCTTCAATGAAAAGTCTGTGATAGTATTCATAGAAAAATTGATTAGTGATTTCCACATTATGCCACGAAACAAAGTGTAGTTGAATGCCATTTTTTGATTAAAAATCTACTTTATTACAAATGTTTTATATATTTATTATTTAAAATTTTTTTTTTAATGAATATGTTATTTTATTTTAATTATCAACAAATTTACATTTAATATGAAAAAATAATATCAAATTAATTACAAGAATCAATATCAACAAATTTACATTTAATATGGAAAAGTAAAATCAAATTAATTTCATAAAAATAATTATCATATATAAATATAATATCACTATATACATATGTTTTATATATTTATTACTTAAAATTCAAATTTTAAATATAATATCACTATATACATATGTTTTATATATTTATTACTTAAAATTCAAATTTTTTTAAATATGTTGCTTTTTTTAAATCATTTATTTTTGCGATTGAGTTATTTATGTGATTAAACATTTTTCATAAGAAAAATTATCATATATAAGTTATTTTATATATTTATTATTTAAAATTTATATTTGTATAAATATTTTTTTTTTTTTGCAAGTGAGTTATTTATGCATTTAAAATTAAGTAGAAATTTTAATGGATGGGAAATAAGCATTATAATCATAATCTTCCAAATGAAATGATTTTTTAAAGTATTGTAATTATATACTATATCAATAAAAGGTAAGAGCAACTTTCACAACTATACAAGTTGGATTCTAAGAAGTTTTGAAGTCAAATTCTAAAACGCAATACTAAAGAAAATAATAGGATTCCCTTAACGGACTGGAATTCCTACCTTAAAAGTATTTACGAGTTCCTTAATGCCATGGACACCATTCCTATTGTCCCTACAAAGGAAGAAGTTTTTTCTTTAGATGACATAGAGTTTGGGGTTAAGCGGCTCGCAAATGGAAAAGCTAAGGACATTGAAGGCTACCAAGCTGAAATTTTTAAAATCGGAGGGCCAATCCTTATCCCTCACATACACAAGCTCTTCAATTTAGCAGTCAAGCAGGGCTTCCCTAAACCCTGGACGCAAAGCCTCATTGTTCCTATTTTTAAAAATGGGGATAAAAACATTCCCTCTAATTATNNGACCATTATGATTAGCCTGATTTTAGCCAAGCTTTATGAAATTATTTTGGAAAAGAAGATTAGCATTTGGCTAGAAAGTCACGGTAAAAGAGCTAAAGGTCAGGTTGGGTTTAGGAGATATCATTCAACTGTGGACCATCTTGTTACCTTTAGGATCATTGCAGAGGAGTTATGTAATACTAAAACCAATCTTTTTTGTTGCTTTGTTGATTGTCACACACCCACTACGGCATAATAGATTTTTTGCCTTTTTCTTTCTCCTACTTTATCGAGGGACAGAGTCCCGAATTCCTACGAGGTCCTAGTGTAGGCTAGGTCTTCCGATCGGGACCTTCACTAAACCAATCCATTGGTTCTTTCATTGAAAATCTGTCGTGTACAACTCAAGCACCAAGCGCAGGCTTCACCTCCATGTGATCATCGGTTATGACCCCAGGCTAAGCCAAGAGGCGCCTTTCGCATTTCACGACTCAGCGATGCCCGAGAGTCGAGTCGTTTGACTCTTCAAACCCTGAAACCCGAAATCCTATTCACACTAAGCCGACTCAGAGTTTCACATACCGGGATTTCACATGATTTCGCAACTTGCGAAGACAAGGGTTCATACCCCTGGGTTTCCCGGGGGCCGAAACGTCGAAATCATTTCACACTACACTGCTTCGGGATTTCACTTACCGGGTTTTTGCGTACCGATATTTCACAATATGCGAAGACGAGGGGTTCATACCCTTGGGTTTCCCGGGAGCCGAAACTCCGAAGCCCATTTACACTAAGCTCTTCTCGGGGTTTCGCAAGTCAGGACTTCGCGATGTACGAAGACGAGGGGTCTCGCACCTAGGCTTCCCGAGAGCCGAAACTCCGAAGCCCATTTACACTAAGCTCTTTTCAGGGTTTCACAAGTCGAGACTTCACGTTGTACGAAGATGAGGGGTCTCGCACCTAGGTTTCTCGGGAGCCGAAACTCCGAAGCCCATTTACACTAAGCTCTTTTCAGGGTTTCGCAAGTCGAGACTTCGCACTGTACGAAGACGAGGGGTCTCGCACCTGGGTTTCCCGGGAGTCGAAACTCCTAAGCCCATTTACACTAAGCTCTTTTCAGGGTTTCACAAATCGATACTTCGCGATGTACGAAGACGAGGGGTCTCACACCTGGGTTTCTCGAGATCCGAAACTTCGAAGCCCATTTACACTAAGCTCTTTTCGGGGTTTTGCAAGTCAGGACTTCGCGATGTACGAAGATGAGGGGTCTCACACCTGGGTTTCCCAAGAGCTGAAACTCCAAAGCCCATTTACACTAAGCTCTTTTCGGGGTTTCGCAAGTCAGGACTTCGTGATGTACGAAGACGATGGGTCTCGCACCTGGGCTTCCCGAGAGCCGAAACTCTGAATCCCATTTACTTCGCGACAAGGGCAAGGTAAACTCGCAGATTTACTACAATGGTAGTCTTTTCAAGGGGCTCACTCCGACTCTGAAATGCGAGAGAACTTTCTCGAAAAAGGGTGCCTTTGGGAGGATAAACCAGGGCATAGCACGAGTCAAGTTAGATGGGTCAATCCTCAAGGGAACAGGCTCATATCCTGAACTTATACATTCTATACATTAACCAATTTGTAGTTATATCAGTATAAGCATGCATCCATTATTTCCAATCAAAGCACAAGGCAAACACTTCATACAGAAACTATTTACGAGTGTATAAAAATGAGCATGTGATTGTGACATTCAATTCCAAAT
Organism: Picea engelmannii; assembly: GCA_009831015.1. Lineage (NCBI taxonomy): Eukaryota > Viridiplantae > Streptophyta > Pinopsida > Pinales > Pinaceae > Picea > Picea engelmannii. The sequence continues at coordinate 562,769 of ML777833.1, forward strand.
GCAAGACATAACACTTATCATAAATTTCGGACGTGATGTGAATGCTGAGAGGGGTGCTCGTTTCCACCCAACCGTAGGCTCAGTGATTCCAAATGGATCTTTCATTAGCCACCCCCGAGCTAGACCACGATGCTTGAGGTTCAATTTTCTACTTCCGGCTCAACAGAAGTCAAGCACAAAGGTTACTCTCCTCCTCCTCTGTTCAGAACTCCATTTGTTTCTGGAGTTTCTCCAGTTCTTCCCCGCGATCCTTATCGCGCGCATTCTCCTCTCTTTTTTTCTCCCCCCCCCCTTACCACACTTCCTCTCTTGTTGCCTTTTCTCTGCAAGATTGCATGTGGCGCGAATTTCCCCATCCACGGTTAGGTCTGGGAGCTATCACGGATGGGTGGTTCACCCCCATCCCCTCATTAACTCTTGAGGAGCCTCCCCACCTACCAATCTGACAGGAAATCCATTCCAGGGTTAGAGAGTTGCTTTGGTTTTTGAGCAAGTAAAACCAGTACGGTACTGGCTCGGTGGAAGTTAACGCAACCATTCCAGGTCCCTTTCACCACCTTTCATTAGCCATCATGGTCTCTTTTAGCACATCCCCCTCCCAACAGCCATGCAACACATATTCATAACATAATTTACATTCATCGACCTTTCATAAAAAGGTCTGTCAAATCAAACATTCACATCTTTGAGTTTGCCATAGTTCTTGGCCAATATAGTTATTTTTATAGACTGGGGAAAACAGGGTGTTACAATTCCCTCCCCCTTAAAGGAACATCGTCCTCGATGTTCTATTTATCAATATGATGTGTAGGTATAGAAGTAAACAAAATCGGATATGCATGTTTCATGGCATCTTCCATTTCCTAGGTAGCCTCATCTGGGCCAAAATGTTTCCACTCTACCTTGACCTGTGCAATGGTTCGGTTCCTGAGTGGGGTTTCCTTTCTGTCCAGTATGCATTCAGGTTATGGCAGGAATTCTCCCTCTGGTTCCACCTGGATCACAGACTAGTCAATTATATGATTAGAACCATGTACATATTTCTTCAATAATGAAACATGGAAAACATTATGTGCTTTTACTGTGGGAGGAAGTGTTAGCCTATAGTCTACAAGTCCCACTCTATCTAGAACTTCAAAGGGTCTGCAATACTGAGGTGCCAACTTGGAACAAGCTCCCATCCTTAGGGAACTCTTCCTGGGCCTAACTCTGAGATATACGTGGTCTCTTGTCTTGAATTCTCTTGGAGTTCTCTTTCGGACGACGTAACTTTTCTGTCTGTTCTGAGCAACCTTCAGGTTTTGTTTTATCTGAATCACTTGTTGTTCCATTTCTTTCAGCATGTTGGGTCCAATAGTAATTATGTTTACAGGGTTACTCCAACTGACTAGAGTGTTGCACGGTCTACCATAGAGGACTTCGAAAGGAATCGTCTTCGGGGATTGTTGGTAGCCGTTATTGTAGGCGAATTCCACTAGTGGCAGGTAATCTTCCCACTTCTTGGGTTGATGCATTACATGCATTCTTAGCATGTCTTCCAATATTTGGTTCACGCTTTCCGTCTGTCCATCAGTTTGAGGATGATAGGCTGTGCTAAACAGTAATTTGGTCTCCAGACCAACCATCAAGGATTTCCAAAAGTTGGAAGCAAATTTTGTGTCTCTGTCAGTCACGATCTCTTTAGGCATACCATGTAGTATGAATATCTCCTTCATGAATGTGATGGCGATATCTATTGCCTTGCAAGTCAATTTGACGGGGATAAAATGGGTGGACTTGCTCAATTTATCCACCACTACCATGATGGCGTCATTTTATTTGGTCGATGTTGGTAATCCGGTGATGAAGTCCATGGAAATGGTTTCCCACTTCCATTCTGGGATTGGTAGAGGTTGTAATAATCCTGATGGGTGTCGGTGTTCTGCTTTAACCTGTTTGCATTCTAGGCACTTAGCTAAATAGTTAGCTATGTCTTTCTTTAACCCAGGACAATAGAATTGTTTCCTAGTGGTCGTGATCATCTTCTGATATCCCGGGTGACCAGCATATGGTCTTTTATGCAATTCATCCATTATGAACCTCTTCAAGTCGTCACAATCTGGAATATACAATCTATTTTTGTAAGTTAGCAAACCTCCATCTGTCATCTAGTAGCCTTCATACTTTATTCTTGTGGGTTCTTGCTCCAGGTACGAGGTCACGGTCTGGAATAATGTGTTTGTTTCTTGTGCATTCCTGACACTTTCTTTGACATTCGTCTCGCAGGTGCTCATCGCTGCCAGGTGAATTGTTTTCATACTTCTGCTAAGGGCATCGGCCACCTTATTTTCCTTTCCTTTAACATGTTTGATTTCAAAATTGAAATCGCTAAGGAGGGCCATCCACCTAGCTTGTATGGCATTGAGCTTTGGTTGGTCGAACAGATATCGCAATCCACAGTGGTCTGTCATAAGTATGAATTTTCTTCCCAGGAGGTAATGTCTCCACATTTTTAGGGCATGTACTATGGCGGCCAGCTCTAGATCATGGGTCACATAGTTGACTTCGTGCTCATTCAATTTTCAGGATTCATAGTAGACTACACTTCATCCTTGCATAAGGACTCCTTCAAGCCCTTCCTTACAGGCATCTGTGCACACGAGGAAGTTTTTTTCGGGATCAGCGATCTTCAGCACGGGTGCATGGGTCAGAAGGTGTTTCAGGGATTGAAATCTTTCTTCACATTCTTGTGTCCACGTGAATTTAGCTGCCTTCTTCTAGAGGGCAGTGATTGGACAACCAATCTTGGAGAATCCTTTTATAAATGTCCTATAGTATCCTGCTAAGCCCATGAAGGATCTGATATTCAAAACGTCCTTTGGGGTAGGCCATTCCATGATAGACCTGATCTTGTCAGGATCTACTGTTACTCCCTCTTCAGATATGACATAGCCCAAGTAATGTATTTGCTTCTGGAAAAAGTCGCACTTGCTAAATTTGGCATAGAGTTGATGTTGTCTTAGTACTTGAAGCACAAGTCTAAGATGTTCCTCATGTTCCTCTCTATTCTTGGAGTAAATTAATGTATCGTCAATAAAAATCAGTACAAAATTGTCTAGGAATTTGTTGAGCACATTGTTCATCAAGCACATAAAAGTGGCAGGGACATTGGTCAATCCAAATGGTACTACTACAAACTCATAGTGACCATATCTCGTCCTGAAGGCAGTTTTGTGGATGTCTTCACCCTTGATTCGGACTTGATGGTATCCAGATATCAAGTCAATCTTTGAGAAGATGGAAGCACCTCCCAATTGATCGAACAGGTCATCGATCTGGGGTAAGAGGTACTTGTTCTTTATGATTACCTTATTGAGTTGTCTATAATCTATGCACAGTCGGAGGGTACCATCTTTCTTTTTCACAAACAGGACTGGTGCTCCCCACGGAGACACACTGGGCCGGATATAGCCTTTGTCCATCATTTATTTTAGTTGTAATTTAAGCTCAACTAGCTCGGGTGTGCTCATCCTGTAGGGTATCCTAGACACTGGCACTGCTCCTGGTGCAAGTTCTATCGAGAAGTCAATGTCCCTTCTCGGAGGTAAACCCGGTACCTCTTCCGGAAATACATGCCTATATTCTCTTAGTGTGGGGTGGTCTTCGAGGCTTGGTTTGTCATCTTCAATTGATTCCAACACCTGTATCACATATAGTGGACATCCCTTTCTGCAATACTTTCTCATTTGAAGGGCTGATATTCGTCTCACCGAGATAGGTTTTTGGATCCCTTGAAGGGTTATCCTTCTCCCTTCTTCACTTACACATTCTAAGGTTTTATGGTAACAGTCTAGTCTGGCTTTATATGTGGCTAGCCAGTCCATACCAATCAACAGATCATACGATCCTAGGGGTAATATGTTAAGGTTTGCTTGGGTGGGGAATTCACCCATAGTGAATCGGCAAGATGGTATGACTTCCATTACTTTTATTTTGGTGTCGGTGGCTAACTGTACCAACCATGGCTTGGCGTGTTTATGTGGCAGTAATTTACACTTATCAACAGCCTTAGGAGCTATATAACTCATATTTGAACCAGGGTCAATTAGAATAGACACTAGATGGTTGGTGATCATACCTTCCATCTCCACCACTGAAGCTTGGTGGTCAGCTTGTTTATTGTCCACGACTGCATAAATTTGTGGCATAATCCTGGCCACGTCATTGACGGTGGTAGCTTCTTGAACGTTGTAAATTCTCTGACTGATCTGTTGTTGGTGCGGGTAGTCCCTCAGTAGATGCTCTTCTCCACAACCCCAACATTTCAAGGGTTCTTTCTTTGGGTTATCAATCCTTCCTGGGGTAGATCCAAAAGGTTTATTTCTGCTCTGGGAGGGGAAATTTTGTTGGTGTACACTTCGGATTAGGAAGCTCATCCTTGAGTCCTTTTTATAATTTTTAAATCTTGAAGATTTAAACCTCTTTTCCTGGAATCCCGAACTATTCTTCTTCTTCCAGCCTTCATGAGGTTTTGTCTGATGCCCAAGCTGTTCATAACAATATCTTGCCTTTCGGATAGTGTCTTCTAGGGTCTTTGACTCATCAAACTCAATCCTGTTTTGATAGTCCTTAGGTAGTCTGTTGATGAATCGTTGGACCTTTGTCGTTTCTTCTTTTATATAGGGTACGTACCTCAACAATTCGAGGAATCTACTGACATATTCCTCTATGGTGTGTTGCCCCAGCTTGAGTTCATAGAATTCTTTAGTCTTTTCGTCGAAATATTTTTCCGACAAATACTTCTTCCTGAAGTATTTCTCAAACCATTCCTAAGATAGGTCTTCTTCGTGAATCCCTTTTACGTTCTTAAGGTCTTCCCACCAAATTGAAGCCTTCCCATTCAGATTGAAAGTGGCTACTCAGGCCTTCAAATTTTCTGAGAAGTCATGGACTCTGAAATACTTCTTTAGTCCAAGCAGTCAGGCCTCCACTTCCTCTCCCTTCTTTATTTCACCGTCGAAAGAGGGTGGTTTGGCCTTCTTGAATTCTTTGAGATTATGATTTTTGGAATGATTTCACTTCTTCCGTTTTCTTTGGGAATAAGAACTAGTTCTGCTACTAGAAGATCCCTTTGAGTCGCTAGTTTCCTTTCCAGAGGAATCGTCCGACGCTTGTCCCTTATCACTGGGGTGAACCTTTCTCGAGGTGCTCCTCCTAATGTGGCCACTTAAAGGACCATGTTTCTGTATCTCAGGTGGACTTCGACTTTTCTTTGTCTGTCGTCGGTCCGCGGGACTAGTGTCAGGTTCATGCTGCAATTATCTTTGTATGTCGGATAAACTCTGCAGTAAGACTGCATTAATTTCCGTTTGCTTCTCTTGCTCTTTTATCATCCTCTCGTTGTCGGCGTTGCAGCTCTGTAGTTTGACCATGAGGCTCCTCATAGTCTCAGCTAGATATGGAAGGGTCCCTACCGCCCTCCTTTCGTTAGACTCTTCGTCTCTATTGTGGGAGCCATCTCCCACTTTGTGGTGAGTCACCATTCTATGCATCTGCAGTTTCTCGCGGTTGATCTTCCGCTTGTGTGCAAAAGAAAAACGCTTGTTGTTAGTCAATATTTATATTCTTTCATAACCAGCACATAGTTCATATTTTTCACATGCATACACACAATAGGAGTTTTCATTCTTAACTTCGACTTGTGATTAAGGGGGTTAAGATAGAGGGTTACTCATTTTAAGAGTACTTCGAATGGAGTCTTTGCGCAACCCATTCATGAGCCCAAGTAGGCCAAGTGTTGTAACCATGCTCTGATACCAATTTGTCACACACCCACTACGGCATAATAGATTTTGTTCCAATTTGTCACACACCCACTACGGCTTTGATACCAATTTGTCACACACCCACTATGGCATAATAGATTTTTCACCTTTTTCTTTCTCCTTCTTTATCGAGGGACAGAGTCCTCGAATTCCTACGAGGTCCTAGCGTAGGCTAGGTCTTTTGATCGGGACCTTCACTAAACCAATCCACTAGTTCTTTCATTGAAAATCCATCCTGTACAACTCAAGCACCAAGTGCAGGCTTCACCTCCATGTGATCATTGGTTATGACCCTGGGCTAAGACAAGAGGCGCCTTTCGCATTTCGTGACTCAACGATGCCCGAGAGTCGAGTCGTTCGACTCTTCAAACCCCGAAACCCGAAATCATATTCACACTAAGTCGACTTGGAGTTTCACATACCAAGATTTAACGTATCGGGATTTCACAACTTGCGAAGACGAGGGTTCATACCCCTGGGTTTCCCGGGGGCCGAAACGCTGAAATCATTTCACACTACACTGTTTCAGGATTTCACTTATCGGGTTTTCATGTACCGGGATTTCACAACTTGCGAAGACGAGGGGTTCATAGCCTTGGGTTTCCCGGGAGCCAAAACTCCGAAGCCCATTTACACTAAGCTCTTCTTGGGGTTTCGCAAGTTGAGACTTCACGATGTATGAAGACGAGGGGTCTCGCACCTGGGTTTCCCGGGAGTCGAAACTCCGAAACCCATTTACACTAAGCTCTTTTTGGGGTTTCGCAAGTCAGGACTTCGCGATGTACGAAGATGAGGCATCTCACACCTGGGTTTTTCGGGAGCCGAAACTTCGAAGCCCATTTACACTAAGCTCTTTTCAGGGTTTCGCAAGTTGGGACTTCGCGATGTACGAAGATGAGGGGTCTCACACCTGGGTTTCCTGGGAGCCGAAACTCCGAATCCCATTTACACTAAGCTCTTTTCAGGGTTTCGCAAGTCGGGACTTCGCAATGTACAAAGACGAGGGGTCTCACACCTAGGTTTCCCAAGAGACGAAACTCCGAAGCCCATTTACACTAAGCTCTTTTCGAGGTTTCGCATGTCGGGACTTCGTGATGTACGAAGACGAGGGGTATCGCACCTGGGTTTCCCGAGAGCCGAAACTCCGAAGCCCATTTACACTAAGCTCTTTTTAGGGTTTCGCAAGTCGGGACTTCGCGATGTACAAAGACGAGGGGTCTCGCACCTAGGTTTCCCGGGAGCCGAAACTCTGAATCCCATTTACTTCACGACAGGGCCAAGGTAAACTCACGGATTTACTACAATGCTAGTCTTTTCAAGGGGCTCACTCCGACTCTGAAATGCGAGGGAACTTTCTCGAAAAAGGGTGCCTTCGGGAGGATAAACCAGGGCATGGCACGAGTCAAGTTAGATGGGTCAATCCTCAGGGGAACAAACTTGTATCCTAAACTTATACATTCTATACATTAACCGATTTGTAGTTATATCAGTATAAGCATGCATCCATTATTTCCAATCAAAGCACAAGGCAAACACTTCGATACATAAACTATTTATGAGCGTATAAAAATGAGCATGCGATCATGACATTCAATTCCAAATGCAAGACATAACACTTATCACAAATTCAGGACGTGATGCGAATGCTGAGAGGGGTTCTCGTTTCGACCCAACCATAGGCTCAGTGATTCCAAATGAATCTATCACTGGCCACCCCCGAGCTAGACCACGATGCTTGAGGTTCAATTTTCTACTTCCGGCTCAACGGAAGTCAAGGACGAAGGTTACTCTCCTTCTCCTCTGTTCAGACCTCCATGTGTTTCGGGAGTTTCTCCAGTTCTTCCCCGTGATCCCTGTCGCGCGCGTTCTCCTCTTTTTTNCCCCTTTACCACACTTCCTCTCTTGCCTTTTCTTTGCAATATTGTGTGTGGCGTGAATTTCCTTGTCCGCGGTCAGGTCTAGGAGCTGTTATGGATGGGCGGTTCACCCCCATCCCCTCATTAACTCTTGAGGAGCCTCCCCACCTACCAATCTGATGGGAAATCCATTCCAGGGTCAGAGAGTTGCTTTGGTCTTTGAGAAAGTAAAACCAGTATGGTACTGGCTCGGTGGAAGTTTACGCAACCATTCCAGGTCCCTTCCACCACCTCTCATTAGCCATCATGGTCTCTTTTAGCACATCCCCCTCCCAGCAACCATGCAACACATATTCATAACATAATTTACATTCATCGTCCTTTCATAAAAAGGTCTGTCAAATCAAACATTCACATCTTTGAGTTTGCCATAGTTCTTGGCCAAGATAGTTATTTTTACAGACTGGGGGAAACAGGGTGTAACATTGACTTTAGAAAAGATTTTGACATGGTTCCTAGGAAAAACCTTTGGAATAGGTTGGAAGAGATAAAAGTGTCTCTCGAGTTGAGGGCTGCTGCAATAAGGATGTATGAGAATGTTATTGCTAAGTTTAAAAACATGGAGGGCTGGTCAAAAGAGATTAACTGCAATATCGGAGTCAAACAAGGTTGTCCCTTGTCCCCTACCCTTTTTGGCATATACATTGATAAATTAGAAGAATGCTTGGAAAAAGCAGGTTGTGTCGGCCCTACTCTCACTGGTAT
>ML777833.1:578073-600626 GCA_009831015.1 Picea engelmannii
AGTGTGTTGTTAAGCCACTCCGTGATGTTAAAGTCACCGGTTCGAAACCTGCGGGGACAAAAAATCCAACCATGTTAAGGGTTGGTGTGGCTCAGGCCGGGTGCGATCCCCGGGTGATTTTGACGGCTTAGATGACCCTGAGTTGCGGTTTCTCAAGCCACAGGTTAATCGCGTAGCCAACAGGTCCCGCACAAATTAACAAACAAAAAAAAAAATATTAACTATATAAATTATTGTGTTAAGAGATATTTTTATTACAACTCCAATATAGAAGAGATTTATAAGTTGATACATGGTATTTTTTTTTAAATCAATTTTGACCTTAAATAAAATATCCACTTTATGTGTAGTAATTGAAAGTGTTTTTTACAACCTAAATTGAAGGAGGTGTATAATTCATTTTGTATTCAACATAGAGACTACACTTTTCATTTAAATAGAGACTACACTTTTCATTTTAAAAAAGTATGAATAACAAAAAAATGTTATTTTAATATCCACTTGAAGTAAAAATTTCAATATCAACTTTACACACACAAAGTAATTGAAAGTAAAAAAGTTATTATTGCGTCCAGAGACTCTTTTTACAACCGAGTATGAGAGAGATGTGTATTTCCTTCCATACTCAACATGGAATTCACAAGTGGCATTTAAAGAAGATAATAATAATAATGAATGTCGGCCAAAAAAAATAAAATTCAATATGCTAAAATAAGAACAAACTCTCACAAGTCCCATAGTGAAAGAGGGTGTTGGACCATTCCTAAAATGTCATGGGTGGAAATAATTAGTCATCTCTATGACACTAAGAGGGTTGAAGATGAAAATCACTTTCTCTTAAAATGTCATGCATACACCCATGCCGAATTTCAATTTCAAAACATTTGTTACAATACCAACCTTCGTAACCTTTTAACTTATAAAAAATATGGTGATTTAGGAGTGCTTTATTAAAACTTTTCAAACACTCTTTTTTTTTTTAAAGCAAACTAGGTAATTCCTTAGCTTTTTTTAAAGGTTCCATAGATCAATGTTGCTTTGAGTGAGCATTAATAACCATTATCATCATCATCATATAAAAAAAATCTTGTGGTTAAAATATTTATGTAGTGTGTTGCACAATATGAGGGAGATGTGTAATTCCTTTCATACTCAACATAGAGCTAACGTGTGGCGCGCGCACACACACACACACACATATCAATGTGAGAAAATCATTAGGAGATATATGATTTCACTTAGGTGGGGATCTGTGAAGATGGTGATCGAGGGTTTTTAGGGTTATGTAGAAGGCTCGGTTAGCTAGGGCGGCAAGTGGCTTCTTTTGGTCGTGGGCCCGTTAAGATGGATGATTATCTACCGTTGGTAGATTATTCAAAGGATGATCTATCAGAGGAGCTAATTTTTGCAAATTTGTTAGTAGTTTCATCATGTGATCCGCCCTTAGTGGATGTCAGTTCTCCTACATCGAACAACTATGTTAGATGCTCTTCACTTGAAATGTGTCTAGATATGGTCAGATTAGGTACTTTCTAGGATTCTTTGGGAAAATCCAATCTAGTTCCAGTACATTCTATTGAAGGTTCTAGGGGGGAGGTCTCACACGAGCCCTTGGGGAATCGAGAGTAGGTGTATATTGGATCTTTTCGGTCTGGTTCTGCAATTTCAAAGTCTAGAACAATTAATATGCATGTGTAAAGTTATGGAGGTGAGGTTCATTTAGGGTTTCTAGGAAGGAGTCCTGGCAAGGATTTAGGGTTTGTGTGAAGGAGTCCTGGCAAGAAGTGCAGGAAAGTTGTGAAGTCTCACGGGGGAGGTGCTTCACTAATGGTGGGGGAGGACTTGCAGGTCAACCAAATTGCTACTCTGGATGGCCAAGCTATTGTGGGAAAGTTTTGTGGAAAAATAATGTCGATGGGTACTTTAAACTCTTGGATAAAAGTGAACTGGGTATCTTTAATTGGTTATTCCCTAATCTTCCATCTTCTCTCACGTGGATGGATCGATTTTATTTTTCAGTCATAGGAAGATGTTGTGGATATTTTGGCAAGGATTTGGTATCGAGATCGTCATTTATTATGTGTTAAGCCTTGGCACCAACTCTTTGATGCCGGGGAGGAATCCCTATATAGTATGCCTACCTAGATTAAATTACTCAATCTCACGCTAGAATGTTTTAATGGTGATGGGTTAAAGGCTATTGGTGAGGCTTTAGGAAAATTCATCACCTCATATCCTAGTTATTAATCTCATAATTTCATAACTATGGCTCAAATCCTTGTCGAAATTGATGCTCGATGGGGTCTATATGAATCTATTGATCTGGTGCCAGGGGAGAAATATTATACACGGCCATTGGATTATATCAACATGCCTTTTTGTTTCTCACACTTTCATCAGGTGGGTCATATCCTTATGGACTGTACTTTGTATTTTTGCAAAGAAAATATGGAGTAAAGAACAAGGTATCAATGGCTAAGGCTAGTTCTCCTTCGGTTACACTAGAAGAAATGGACCCCTTGTGTTGCACTTTTCTCAGAACTTGGGTCTAGGGGAAAATAAAGAACATTTTGTCGGATCAATTATGTCGACTGACAAGAATGATTTTTGTGTTGGTGATATTCTTATCTCTCTGGTTAACGGGGTTAAGGATAATGTGGAGCGTTAGTCACACTTGGATCTTTTTGGGGGAGATTTGGATCTTACACCCTCGCAATGGAGTAGATTGGACACACTTTGGAAAAATAGCGCAATGCTTCCACAGGCTCCTGGTAAGAACATTACCTCTAGTTTTTCAAATTCAATTTTAGTTATCGTTGCATTAGGTAATCCTAGTTGGGGGTGGGAGTTTGTCGCAAGTCTTGTTGTTTATGAGGGTTTGAAATCATGCACCGTTGTACTTGGGGGATGAGTTGTTGGGTCCTTTTTTGTTGACCTTAAAAAGGATGTGGAGATCTCCTCTCTTAGACCGTCAAGAAATGATAAGGTCCACTCTTCAGAAACCACCTCTAGCTCGTTGGTTAGAGAACCATATTTTGTAAGTTTGAGGGCTTCTACTAAGGGGAAACCTCCATCTAGGGGATTAGGGTTTGACTCTATAAAGTACATAAGGAAATTCAAAGTAGGGTGCAAATCCACTCTAAAACATGCACATGAATGTGCTTCCCATGAAGTGTCACAAGGTTATCAATGCCTTTTCTATGTGGTCCTTAGAGCTAGACTAGCCCCTAAAGCGGGCTCGCCATGATTATCATGTTATTTAATGTGAGGGGCCTAGGGGGGAGGGCCATAAAAATTTCCCTAAGACGTCTCATTGATTTGGACAGACCGAACGTTGTTATGATTCATCAAACGATGGGTCATAGTGACCCACTCATAACTGAGATAATTAAACTTCTCTCGAGGTGGGGTTTCATTGTTGTAAATTTGGATGGAAACTCTTGTGGTATTATCACGTATTTTTCACCTTCTTGTGGACTTCTAAATTGTTTCTCCATTGACTCAGGTCTATTCACCAAGATCTACTGCAAGGAACTGGATTGCAACATAACCTTTCTCAATCTCTATGGTCCTTATGAGGGAAAGGAGGTCTTTGGAACCAGATATTTTCTCTCAAGTTCCTTAGCTTTGACAAGGAAATTATTGGAGGTGATCTTAATTTTACAATCAACTGGGATAAATTATGGGGGATTTCGGCATAGGAAGATTGACTAGCTAGTTTCTTTTTAGATAATATTGAATCGACAAGCCTAATGGATGTCAAGCCCATTCAATTAAGGTCAACTTGGGTCAATAATTGGACTAGGAATGAAGGGGTCTCCAAAATATTGGATCTCTTCCTTGCACATATTTATATTCTATAGAATATTGGCTCTTATCGATCTTGGGTGGGCTCAGTTCACTGCTCTAACCATTTCCCATATTTCTTGAACTGGGACAGTCAAAGGAAAAGCATGGATTTCCTTTCAAGTACAATTCTTCGTGGGAAGAACTAGAGGACTTATACTCTCTTATCAAGCACAATTGGATTACCTTTTCAAGCTGGCATTGCTTCTACAACTAACATGTAGTTTGTTAATGCTCTTTGAAAGCTAAAAGAAAAGGTGGTAAAATGGGCTAGAGAGTGGAGGAAGGTAGAAGATATGACCTTGTAGTTTTTTGAACTTGAGCTTGAAATCGATTAGATATGTTTGCAGGAAAATCAAGAGGATCATGGGGCCATGGAGGCAGTTCTCTCTCTGGAAGGTCGTAGATGTCATCTCTTGCTAGAGAAGGAACAATCATGGTGGCTAAAGAGACGGGCTCTTTGGAATTCGGTTGGGGATTAGAATACAAAAAAAATTCAAAACTTTGCAAACTACAATAAAAATATGAACATGATCTAGGAGCTTGAGGATTTACATGGTCATAAAAAACATGGATTCTCTAAGCTAGATAGTCTTGGTGTGGATCATTTTAAAAGTCTATTCAAGGAGTCAGAGAAAGTCGGGATGGAGGTAATCCTCAATTAAATTGCTCTCTTTCCTCAGCTAATTGATGAAGAGACCAATTAGGATTTGCATCGGGTTATTACTAAAGATGAAATTCAGGCAGTTATCTCCAACTTTAGGAAGGATAAAATTCCAGGGCCGAATGGATGGACAACATAGGTTTATGAATATTTTTCTAATATCACAGGGGATGATCTATTGTTATTGGTTGAAGAAATTCGATCAATGGGTAAGATGCCTCGAATTATCAATTCCACCTTTCTTATAGTTATCCCAAAATCTGACCATCCCATTTCTCTTGATGACTTTTGTATTATAACTCTCTGTAATAGCATATATAAGATTATAGTGAAGATCATTGTTATTCATCTTAAACATGTCCTCACGAACATTATTTCTCCTAAACAATTCAGGTTCCATCATGATAGGCTTATTCATGAAGCAATTGGTTATGTATGGGAGGGTCTGCATTCTACAAAAATTTATAAATGACCCATCTCTACCATCAATATTGATCTCCCTAAAGCCTATGATAGATTTTTGTGGCTCTATCTTCGTCTTTCACTTCTAAACATTCAATTCGAACTTCCTTTATTAAAGTGGATCATGTCTCGTGCTACCACAACTTATTTTGTGGTTCTAATTAAAGGAGCAAGGTCTCCATTCCTTAACTCATCTAGAGGACTTCGTTAGGGGTCTCTACTTTCACCGTATTTTTTTTCCTATTTGTTGATAGTCTTTGTAGAGCATTGGTGAAGGAAAAAAGAGTGAATAAATCTCAAGGTATTTGTATGGGGCGTCATGAGTGACTATATCACTTTCCTTTTGTGTATGGAATGCTAATATTTTGTTTTTGGATAGAAGCATATGGTAATATTATAAAGGACATCCTAGCGTAGTTCTATGAGGCCGCAAGAATTTTAATCAATGTTCACAAATCTACTACTTACCTTCTATATAGTTGAATGATAGGCTCAAGTATTTATGTTTTATGTTTAAACCTAATAGTTATGGCATCATAGTCTGGAATTGGCTACTCTATAGAGTCGAATGACATATAAATTTGTGGTGTAATCGCTAGATTTTTAGCGGAGCTAGACTTGTTCTTATCAAATTAGTGATCGAAGTAATTATTATTTATTGGCATTTCCTGGCAAGTATCCCGAAAGGAATATTGATTTGTATTTGGAAGCTTTGTTTTAACTATTCAAGGAAAGGCAGTTCTTATTACATGGGATATCACTTAGCGGGATGGAAAATTCTCTCTATGCCCAATTCTTTGGGTGGATGGGGTTTAAAGGATTTACCAACTTTTGGTCATGCTCTGGTGGTCAAATCATTGTGGAAATTTTTAACACGAGATAGCCTCTCATGTTGAATTTTGGTAGATAAGTATTAAGTATAATGTTCATGGGTCTATTATGGATTGGATCCACTTAAGGAACAAGTCTATTGTTAATTCCTCCAATCAATGGCGAGCCTTAACTCATGTCTTTCCGATTATCTATTTGTATTTGGCATGGAAGATTGGTTTGGGCACAAATATTCAGTCAGGGTAGGATGCCATCATTGGGTGTGGGAGGGGAATATTTCTTCCAAAGGAGTTAGTAGTCGTACTTCAGGAGATGGGGTATTCGCCTTAAATTGGATCAGTGATCCTCATACTACATCTATCTGAGATCAAGGATGGTTCACTACAAAGGATTTTGGTTTGGATATTATCTAGCATTAGACATGGTCTATTTTCGTGTTAGAATTAAGAAAGGCTCATATCTATCTCATGGATTATGAGGATGAGTTGGTTTGGCAATTCAAAAACTCGAGAGGACAATATTCAACGAAAAATGGCTATCAAGTTTTGATATTTGAGGGAGAAAATAATATAGATTGGTGGTACAAAAAGCTATGGCATTTGAGCCACCAAAAGGAGTAATATTCTTTTGGATTGTATTAAAGGAATTGATGCTTACTTGGGATCATTTGCAGAAAAGAGGTAAACGAGGGTCGAGCATCTGCTATTTGTGTATACAATTGAATGAAACAAACTTTCATTATTTTTTTGGATTTTCAATTTACTTGTCAGGTCTGGCAAGAGGTGGAAAATCATTTGGGTTTGTCTCAGGTGTTGGAAAAAGGTTCTTTAGTTGATAGTTATTATGAGTGTTTTCATGATCCTTCACTGAATACTTTCAGGAACCTCCCTATACTGCTAGCTTCGGGGGTCTGGTTGGCATGGAATGTGTGCATATTCAAAGATAAGACATGGCCCTCTATCAAAGTTTCTCAACAAACTCTTTCCCTGTTGCTCTTGTACAAGAGTTCATCAACTCGAAAGGCTTCGTTGGAGGTAGGTAACGTGCCCATAAATAAAAATAAGGCATGGGGTTATTTTGATGGTGCTTGTCAAGGGTCGGGAATGGATTGTGGTTTGGGGTTCTTATTACATTATTCAGATTCTCACTACATTGCAAGAAAGGTTAATTTGGGTTCAAGCAAAAACAATAAGGGAGAGCTCTAGGCCTTGTTTGCATTACTCAAATGTGTAGGTGAGTGAAGTGTCTCTGAT
The DNA here is from genome assembly GCA_009831015.1 of Picea engelmannii. NCBI lineage: Eukaryota > Viridiplantae > Streptophyta > Pinopsida > Pinales > Pinaceae > Picea > Picea engelmannii. The sequence goes on from ML777833.1 coordinate 585,130, forward strand.
ATTCAGGTTTATGGTGATTCAAAATTGGTTATAGATTGGATGAAGGACTCTCTTCAGCTAAAAAACTTGGAACTTCATTAACTTGTCTTATGGTTAAAATCAATTGTTGTGTCTTTCATATCGATTTATTTTCAACATGTTTTTAGAGAAATTAACTATGAAGCTGATTCGCTTCCAAAAGTTGCCCTACATTTACCATTAAATAAAATGGTTATGGAAGCATTCCTTGATGGAGATATGAATTCCTATCAGAGAGGGTGACTTTTATCTTTTATAATGAGTTATTCTCAGAGGTTAATTATCTATTTTAGATGGTGGACATATCTATGTTGGAACCATTTTTTAATCTAGTTCCCTTTTTTGGCTCTTCTATTGTCATCCTAATGGCCTCCCTTTGGAATGGTTTTCAAAGTCATGTACATAGAAAAATATTTTGACTGTGTTATGGTGCCTAAGGATTGTAACCTCTCTCTCTCTCTCTCTCTCTCTCTCTCTCTCTCTCTCTCTCTCTCTCAGAACGAAGCTAAAATTAAACTCAGAGATAAGATGATCATTATAAAACTCATGAAGAACAAAATCCCCATCGACCATATGTAGAGCCTCCTTAGATAGCAAATCATCATCTTCGCTTAATTCACACAAAATATGTTTACAATTGAACCAATCCATGTTTGCGATGAAGTCTCTTATCTTACTCATTAGAGGATGAAGCCTTCTAACATGACAATAAGTTAAACCATTTATCCAATCTATTACCACCCGAGAGTCCCCAAAAACTTGTAGTTTGTGAATTTGTAAATAATATGCCTGAAACAACAAAGCCCAAAGCACTGACAACTTTGATTTGTTATTTGTGCCCTGTCCGAGAGAATAGCATATAATGTAATGATGATTTTAATTGATGTATAACTTTTCCCCAGCTCCACATTTTGCAGGGTGTCCTTGACCGACCATGTCCAAAAATCCCCCAAGGCACCCCATCCAAGATCATGGGAATAATCGAAATTTTGGGTTTCTTCACTTTCTGAACTAGTTTGTGTTCACCCACTAGCTTGATGACTAGTCCAGCCACCACCTCAACATGAATAATTGTAACTTGGAAAATGGCACTATTGCATGCCCACCAGAGAAAACATACAAAGAAAAGGAGGTTGAGATGTAAATTTTGATCTTTGAGTTTTCTTTCCACCTTTTTACCCATATTGATAACAAATCTACTAAACGCAAACCATGTAAATTTAGTTATTTTTCAATGGTGTCCCATACCCACTATGAAAATGGGCATTCAATGAACAAATGTCATATTGTCTCGGCATTGCATTTGCATAGAGAGCATTGATTCGGACCACACCATCCTCTCTTCACACCATTATCCCATGTTAGAACTTTGTTTTCCATCGTTACCCATAGAATAATTTTGCATTTGATCGGAACCATATGGTCCCAAATGAACTTCCACCACCACATCACATCCCCTTCAATTGCTTGCTCTGCTAGTACCTTGTACCCTTTCTTTGCAGAGAATATTTCATGTTTATCATCCCTCGACCAAAAGAGAGAGTCTTCTTCCCCTTCATTAAATAGAATAAAATTTGACTTAAGAGCTATGATATAAGTTTACCATATGTCCACCTTGACACCTTCTAACTCCAACATTTTAAACACTCTTCCAATCGCTTCTTCCTATCATGTCCAAGTTTTCTATTGAGGCATCCTTTAAAGAGAAAACCCCTTGATTATGTAACTTGTTTATCATAGAGTTTGAAAACTTGAAAGCACTTCCAGAACCTAACCATAGATATTCCCCTATTCTGACATGTCTACCATTTCCAAAACTCCAAGTCAGATAATTTCCAACTAATAGAAAGGCCTCGACAAGATCTTTCCACACTATTGAGCAGTTTTGAGTGTTCTTTCTTGGTTGTCTTATCCAATCAATTTTATTCCTCCCCTGTAAGTACTTTAAAGACAAAACTCTGCCCCACAACATATCATTGTGAATAAAGCACCACATACTCTTAGTTGTTAAAGATTTGCTAAACCATATCAAATTCGTAATTCCCCATATGCCCATAGCCTTTGGCATAGCCAACTTTGTCCACCTAACCAATGGATAACTCTTATTTTCTGTGTTTGCAACCCATAGAAAATGAAAACAAATTTTCTGGATTTTATGAAAGATGCCTTTTGGTATTTTGGCTATTGAGGCCTAATATACCGGAATATTGTTCAACTGTAAGTTCAAAAGGACCAATCTTCCTCGATGAAATAACCATCGATGAGCCCAAAAAGAAATTCTCTTCTAGATTTTAGTAAAGAGCCATAACCAATCACTAAACATATAATCATTGGGTTTTAGAAGGAAACCCAAGTACTTGATTCCTTCTTCTAGTGGCCTCTGGGTGAAGGGAAAAAATTCATTCAATGTTTGATCTTATGTATCCTTTAACCCATTTACTAGAACAACATACTTGTGTTGGTTTATTTGCATCCCTGTAGAAGTACAAAAAAGATCGAGAATGTTTTTAAAAACTTTAATAGACCATCACACATGGCCTCTTTGATCAGTAGACTTAACCCATCCGCAATGAGCAGGAACAATAATGGTGACATGGGACACCCTTGTCTTAGACCACAGGAATATTGAAAGCGAGGAGAAGGAATTCCATTCATCATAATGACAAAGGAAGGATTTTCAATATAGCCCATTATCTAGTTTATTGTTTCTAGATTCATCCCAGGTTGGATCAAAGAGAGTCTTATGAAATCCCAGCTAGCTTTTTCATAGGCTTTAGAAAGGTCAAGTTCCATGACAAAAAAGGGAATATTTTTCATTTTTATAGAATGGAGGACTTATTGAATGAGGGAAATGACATCGTGGATTTGGCGGTTAAAGAGGAAACCATATTGTTCTTTTGTAATGAAATCAATGAAAATTTGCTTCAATGTACATGAAATGATTTTAGCAATGAGTTTTTAAATTAGATTGCAACATGAAATGGGCCGAAAATCCTCGAAAGATGTAGGAAATTGGGATTTTGGTATAAGTGACAGGTTAGTGGTGTTGAATGACTTCCAGTCTTTACCCCTCATTTTCGATTCATTGACCACTTTTGGTAGATCCACTTTAGGTAGGTCATAGAATCCTATAAAAAATTCAACAATGAGCCCATCAAGGCCTAGACTTTGGCATTTTTGAAAATAAGATAAGACTTGTAGCATTTCTTTTCCGGCTATCTATTCTAGGAGTGCAATGTTCATTTCATTTGTAATGATGGTATGAAAGAGAGATGCCACCTTTAATATTTTAGTTATTGGGCATCCCATAGGTTCCTTAAATAGGCTAGAGAAGGAGGATTTTCCGACCTCAACAATCTTATTGTGACCTGTAACCATTTGTCTGTTTGAGTCCTTAATTTCCCAAATTGAGTTTATCATTCTACATAAGCTAGCAAATTTGTGGAAGAACTTTGTATTATTTTCTCTTTCTTGTATCCATACGACTCTACTTTTTTGTCTCCATTTCGATTCCTCAACTCTAAGCATCTCATGTTTTTTTACCAGAAGCTCCTTTATAGTTTTCTCTTCTTCACATGTTAAAGATCCCTCTGCACTATTTATCAAAAAATCTCCTAACCTTGTTTCCACTTACACTATTGCCTCCTATTTTTTCCTATATTTTTTTCCCATAGGGAAGTTGCTTTCTTAATTTTTCCAATATTCTTTGAAAATTGTTGCATAAACGGAGTCCCTACTTCTTTGGATAAAGGAAGCCAATATTTATTAACCAACTTGCAGTAGTCTTCCTCTTTGAGCCAATCACTATTAAATTTCAATGGAACTCCTCTCGAAGGACTTGACTTTACTGCTTCAAAAACAATTGGCATATGATCAAACAGACCCCCAATGAAAACCCTTGAAGACATCAACCATAATTTCTAAATTAAACCTTCAAAGATCATAATGTGATCAATCATTTGTGCCACCAACCCTATCCCTTTTCTGTCATTTCTCCAGGTAATATAGTTACCAACTTAATGAGAATTGTGACCTCAAAATGAGAACTTTGGCCCAAAAAACCATATTTTTGCATAAAAAAACATCAAAATCAACCCCCAAATCAAAAAGTGGTGCTACTAGTAGCACCATTTTTTAAAACGGGGTCAAAATCACAACATTTTTTAAACATGGCCTTCAAAACTTAGACAGTGGCTTAAAAAAACCTTAAAATCAACACCTAAAAACAAATAAGATGTTTTTTATTTTATTTTTCTTTTCAAAACGTTAAATTTTGAGATCATTTGAAATCGTATTTTTATCACTTGGTACCATTAAAACCAAAACCTCAAAATCAACCATCAAATTGAAAAGTACTGCTACCGGTAGCACCCATTCTAAAATTGGGGTATTAAAATGACACATTTTTATAATGTGGTAAAAGAACTCATCATTATTGTAAACAAAATCATAAAAGAAACCCTTAAATGTTTACTTTTAAAATGTTATTATCATGCAAAGCACAAGGTAATACATAATGCCATGAAAATATCACAATATACTTTAAAAATTCAATGTCGTTTTGTAATATTTTTTTCTTTTTAATAATAAAAAAGTAAATACAAGTTACATTGAATGAAACATAAATAATTTCTTAAAAGTATTGTTATATTGACCATATTCAAAACATATGAGCTAATAAAATTTATCATATTATTCATAATAAAAAAACATATCATTCATAAAACATAACAAAAGATTCATAACTTCGTGTAAGATCATATGTAAGTTCAATGCTCTTTTTTAGTTACCATACAAACATCATATAGATCAAAAATTCTTAAAATGCTCCATACACTTATTCAGATTGACTCATGGTTTCTGAAATACCATCAGATTCTACATTGTCTTCAGATGAATGTTTTGATGAAGATGTAGATGATCCATACTTTTCTCAATTGTCGATGAATGCACCATTTGAATCTACGTGCATGCCCAACATTTCAGATGTCAAATGCCTTTTAGATCTACAACTAGGTTGAATAGACTCCCATCTTGCATTATTTCTTGCGGCAACAACCTCTTGATAATGTTTGTTGTCTTGGAGCGAAGAGTTCTTCTCTTTGTCAAATTGAAGTCATAAAAAAGTATGTCAACATCGTCTAATTTTAAGAGGTTAGTGCGACGATGAGTTGTATTTTGACCCTTTCTTTTTATCTTTCTATTGACATGTTTCTCAACCACCATCTCTAGCTTGTACACACCATTGAATGGTTGTGTACTTGTTGCATACCAATGCACTTCAATTGCAACAACATCGTCATTTTCTTTCTCAATATTTATAACATTTCCTATCCATAATGGATAACCATGTGGATCCTCAGTCACTAAAACTGCAATCATGCTACCCTCCTTAATATCTTGTACTAAACCCCTGTAAAGGTCTTCCATGGCTTCACGTTGTGCACGTGACCTTCACGAACCAATATACATTTCTCTTTCCTCTGTTTGCGTAATCTCAATAGCACCTTGAGATTCTTGAACTTCAACAATGTTTGTTTCTTCAGATTCGTTTGGCATATTTTGTGGCCAATGAAATGGAATCCTCAACATTGTATCTTCATTTGTTGACCTTGAAATTATGTCACTTTGACTATTGAAAAAAGACTCCCACCAAACAGAATCAACAACATCAAAGTACTCATATGTATCCTTAATGGACTTTTTAATTTCTTCCAGGCATTCAGAATAATCTACATCTCTATTACGCCTTCATGCATTATGGTTTTCAGCACCTGATTGTAAAAATAATAAATTTGATGCAAAAATTGGATGATCTAGAATGAACTTCAAAAATGATAAACCTTATGAAGGCCCCCATTCTGTAGTAGTTGAATATTGCTTTCCCCATATAAGTGTTTTCCCATCAATTTTTTTGAAACAAAATTGATGTTGGAAGCTAATGTCATTAAGTTGCTCAATACATTTTTCTTCACGGTGCAATCCCTGAATAAATCTTCGCATGTCAACAGTTTCTTCTAATATATGAAAAACAGGCTCTGTAGTGTATGCTTTCTTGATACATTCAATCAATGATGGTAGACTTCCAACATTTTTCCTCTTCAATGTTACGGAAAAACGACTGAACATTTCATCAATATGATCATGAGTGTGTCCAACAAGAAGGAAACCAACTTTCACCTTTTGAAATATTCTCATTTCAACAAGCATGCTTAGATATCCAAACACAATTTGATTTTTATTTTCACGACTAGTGTTGTCCAACTGTAGATAGAGAACTTGAGGAAGATTTCCAGACCAGTGAGTGAGCACATGATGAATTATGGTGATGGTCAGATTTGCATCATTATGAATATTTGGAGCTGTGAAGTAAACTCTTGGACACATTTTTCCATTGAAAACCATACAACCAACCAAGTGAAACTAAATGAAATTCTCTTCCTATAAATTTTTTGGTGTACAGACAAAATGTGGTAGAAGTGTTTTTTTATGGTCCATGCCATCAATTATCATACCTAAATATTTGTTTGGAGCATCATAACACTTCTTATGATGTTTGTACAAATTTTGTCTTTCACTTGATTGTTGATTCCGATGTTCTTGAAGTGATTTGATTATGGAATATGCACGTGACATAAAATGGAAATATTGATCATATGTTTTCATAGTTGATAACTATTCAATTTAAAAAAAAAAAAATGGTAAATACATACCTCTTTTGGCCCCTTCATATTTATCTCTTCTTGATTTAAGAGTAGCACATATACTACAAATCCCCATCCTTGACTTCTTAGGAATACGAACATTGTTGAATTGTTTCTTCCATATTCTTGTAAAATATGCATATGTAATATAATTACCCTTTCCTTCAACATCTTCAGCATATCCTTTGTACAAGTTGTAGATTTCCCTCCTTGAAAAATTATCTGGAATATGTATTGTGTCTCTATCTGGCATACACTCTCCATGTTTGGAAAAGAAATCATGCACCCATGACAATGTAGTGTTTGTGAATGGCCCACTCTCTTGTCCATGATACATTTGAATAAAATGATGGATCTTTTTCCAACCTTGTCTAGATTCTTGATAGACAAAGATTACCAATTGAGTGAATTTTTTTGAAAGCCTTTTTGCAAAGTAAAATATTGCCAATGCGATAATCATATACTGTATTGGTGGATATCATGCACCCCATCAAATATGAATTTTTCATGCTCTTATTCATTAACAAATATGTCTTCCTTTTATTCAAGGCATACATGTAGTCCATGCTTTTCAAACAATTATTTTGACAACATTCACTTGAAATCAATTCTTTTATGGAAATTGATTTAGTGAGAAATTCTTTCCTAGACCTTGTATAACTAGAATGCTTTGGATCGATATAAAAAGGTCTAATCTTGGTCCTAGACACAATGTTTCTTTGCAATGTCTCCACTATTTCATCATCCTCACTAGAAGATTTTTCCTTATCACCACAAGGAGTATCAAGCAAAACATTGTCAAGAGACTAAACTAGAGAATGTTGATCACCTTCATTTGTTGCAACTAAATGTTTGAGAACATCATCATCAACATAATCATTTAGACAAAAATAATCATCAACATTATGTCCACTATTGACATAATCATCTTCATTGCTTTCAAAATCCCCACTTGAGTGAAAATTTCCACCATCTTGCTTAGTGCCTTGAAAACCCTCATCAGTATCTTGAAAATCCTCACTTGGAGGAAAATCAACATCAACATTGTTTCTTTTTAATTTATCACTCGGGAAAGAGTGACCACCAATGGCGTAATCATCTTTGCTACTTTGAAACTCGCCACTTGAAAGATATTCTTCATCATCCTCATTACTAGCTTCAAAATCCTCACTTGGAGGAAAATCTTCATTATCATCATCGGTACCCTCAAAATCCTCACTTTGAGGGAAATCATCAGCACCAACATTGTTTCTTTTAAATTCCTCATTCGAGAAAGATTGTCCAGCATTGTCATAATCGTCATCATTGCTTTTAAAGTCCCCACTTGGGAGAAATTCTTCTCCATCCTCATTCGTGCCTTGGAAATAGTCACTTGGAGGAAACTCTTCATCAGTACCTTAAAAATCCTCACTAGGAGGAAATTCATAATCACCAACATTCGTGTCTTTAAATTCTCCACTTGGGGAATTTGGTCCACCAGTGTCATAATCATCTTCACTACTTTTAAAATTTCCACTTGAGGCAATTTCTCCTTCATTTTCATTGGTGCCTTGGAAATCTTCATCGGTACGTTCAAACTCTTCACTTGGGGGAAACTTTTCATCCCAATCATTTAAACGTTGATCATAGTCTCCACTTTGACCTACATTTTGATTATTTTCATTACTATTAAACTGCTTATTAGATTTATCACCATCATATTCCTCCTCTTCATCATCGGTGCCTTCAAAGTCCTCTGATTTAGGACTTTCATGAGGAACATGTTGTAAAATTGCTTGCACCATGATCAAAATTATGACTAGCTGAAAAATACGACGCTTCATTTGCATTACAAACATTCCTATGGCATTTCCTAGTCCCAACATAAGAGGTATGCGAAGAATTTGTTGATGTCTCAGAAATACAATTTGTTTTATTTGATGAAGCCGTCCCTTTTCTCTGCGAACATAGAATGATAGAAATGCTCATCGTCCCTATGACATTATTATAACATGCATAATGAGCTTTTCCCTCTAAATACCTCCCCCCCAAAAAAATATAATTTCCCTCCAAAATATTCCCCAAAATTCCACCCCAAAATATTCTCTCCAAAATTTCCCCCTCAAATTTTTCCCTCCAAATTCTCCCCCCAATTTTTTTCAGTTATTTTCCGTTAAAAATTAAAAACAATTTTTACTCTTTTATTTTGTTATTTACATGTTAAATAAAATATTTATCATGTTTATCTATTTATCTCACATTTATTAAACATATTGATGATCCATATAATTTTAGGTATATATGTAGACAATATACCTAATTTTTGTTTATCCCACATTCGTTATACTAACAATAATTTATATCATATGTGTTATATATACACAGTCTTGTTTTATCTTTTTATATTGTGTTATATCTTGGGCAGTATTTGTTCTAGGATTTGGAGCAAGCTAAAACATCGAGAAGACATCCGAGGAGAATCTAACAAACAAAGAGGAGAATTTAGCATTTCAAGGGTTAGTTTTTTGTTAAATTCTTACATGTTTTCTACTTTTTTCTAAAAAATACCCAACTTTTTAAAACAATTGAGATTTTTTTCAGAAAATATTAACAAAATCCTTAAGATTTTTTGAAAAAAAAAAGTTAAATTTAGATATAATTTTTTAACTTTTTTTAGCTTTTGTCTAGTTTTTTATGGTTTTTTAGGTTATATAACCTATAAACTATAACCCTATAACCTAGGTTATAGGTTATAGGTTATATAACCTATAACCTATAACCTAGGTTATAGGTTATAGGTTATATAACCTATAACCTAGGTTATATGTTATATAACATATAACATATGTTATATGTTATATAACATATACCTATGTTATATGTTATATAGCATATAACATATAACATTACGGGCATCGCCCTAGCCCCACGGCCAAGCCCTTGGCGCGCTTGAGGCTTGGTCGTGGGGGCTAGGGCGATGTCGGACCATGCCTTTACCGCGGGGGGGCTGAGGCGATGTCAGGCATTGCCCTAGCCCCACGGCCAAGCCTCAGGCGCACGCCCGAGGCTTGGCCGTGGGGGCTAGGGTGATGCTTGTAACAACATATAACATATAGTTATATGTTAAAACATATGTGCGCCCGAGGCTTGGCCGTGGGGGCTAGGGCGATGCTTGTAACAACATATAACATATAGTTATATGTTAAAACATATAACAATATTGATATATGTTATAACATATAACTATATGTTATATGTAGTTATATGTTATAACATATAACACATATTGTTATATGTTTAACCTATAACACATGTTTTATATGTTTAACATATAACACAACATATGTGAATTGAATTTTTGTTACATATAGGTTAAAAAAATTTAATCGTTTTTTAAATTAGCTTTTAAAATGAATGTTATGTTTTTTAGTTGATTATGATTTGAAAGGCCTAATTTATTTTTTTATCTTAATATAGGAAAATGTCAGGAAAGAGATTATATATCAATATATCTGGATCACGACCTGCAATAATGGCATCAAAAAATGAAACTGGAACCTCCATCAATGTTAGGCAACAAAATGATAGCTTAACACCTGAGCTATCAAAGGCAATGAAGAATGTTAGAGAGTGGAAATCTGTGGAAGGTGAAAACAAACAAGAATATTCTTGGTTTGTTAAAGACAACCAAGGAAACAATGGAGATCATATATATTTGTATTGTGTCGATTCAGAACACGTGCAAGGAAATTATCAGGCACTTGGCTTGTTACGAGATATATGTTTGGTGCCAGCCACAAATATTGTTTATGCACTTGTCAAACAAGGGAGAACTTATATCAAGTTTAGATATTGTTTCAAATTGAGCAATTATAACAAGAATGAATGTTTTTCATAATTATGTGCATCCATCGTTGATGACATTGTGAAAGGAAATGTAATTTTTTTATTTCTATTTTTGTGTCCTTTATTACTTTTAGTATCATCGTAATGTTTTAATTTTATTTAACATGAAAATGTTATATTTTATTTTTACAGGATTTTGTTGAACGACTTTCACATATGTTAGTGGGGATTTACTCTACAGAGAATGATATCATAGATGTCATCAACACTTTTCATATTGAAAAGACGCAAGAAGGAAGGAAAAAGAAACAGAAAGTAATGGAGCTTGAACCTGCAAGAGTAGACAGAGAAGAACATGAAAGAAGAAAGAAAAATCCTCATTCTAGAAATCCTAAAAGGGTTACATTTGAAAATGAGGAAACTCCAAATGAAGGTTTTTTTGAGATTGATCCCAATGAGGTTATCACTCCTTCTCGCAAAAAGAACAAACAAGATAAATGCAAAAGAGCAATGGTTGAGGATGAGTCTATTCCTATTGATTATGAAGAAATCATTGATTTAGATGAAACACATTTAAATCATAAGAGGAAGAAAACAAATGTTGATAATGTTCAATAATCCATCGTTAGCTCGGAGTATTATAGTGAAAGTTCTAAAGATAACAGAGAAATAATAACACCAGGTGCTGATCTAGAGGATGGTATTATGAAAATAACACAAAATGCCATTCGAAATAGAATGAGGACGAAAGACTTAGTTGATGATGGCCACACATTTCAGTTGAATGCGAAACAACTTTATAAACCCACAGAAGGGCAAGAAAAATATCAAATTAGAAAACCACATCACTTGCATATTCACAATTTGAAAGCATTGATTAGATACAATCGATATGCACATGTGGTTGACTACCTAGTTCTTGTTGACCCAATGGAAGTTCCTACGAGGGAAGAATTTGATAGATCAAAATGTTTTGACTACAAATATTATGTGATTGGAGGAAATCATTCTGCAGAGGCTATAAGAGAATCGATGCAAGAATATCCCAATAATCCTCTTTTTGAGATAGTCAAATGCATAATTTATGTTGTTTTAATAGATTCAGAAGAAAAGTTACTGGCATGGGATCATAACACAAACAATGAGTACATAATGTCTATGACCTTCATTTAAAGGGTGAGATTTATCCACAATGAATTTTCTGAAATATGCCACGGGGAGAGATCAAATGTTAATGTTAAGTTTCATAAGCAATATTGCATGGAAATAGGATTCCTACTTGATGATGAAAATACAAAAGAAAAATATCTCAAAGGAAGTGATATATTTAGATCTGTGGATAACTATCTTCAATTGGGATTTAGAACTGGACAGGTATGGGATTTGATAGATGAGGTCTTCACCCTATGGGAAAGTGTTGGTATAAAGAATCAAAAAGTTAAGAAGGTTAAACCATTGATATGTGGCACAAGTAAGACAACCCCTGACATACAAAATCTTCATGATGATATGACTATAACACCTCGGAGATCAATACAAGGAGTGAAGGATGATAAACTTATCATAAGTATAGTATCACATGTTAGGTCGGGAGAATTTTCAATGGAAGAAATGTGTGATGAATTTAAAAAGTAAGTGTGTTAAGTTATTTTTATTTATGTTAGGACAAGATAATTAATTTTTTCAGTTTAATATCAGTTTAACATTATTTTTGTTTTATTTAGTCACAAGGTGTATATGAAAATACAAGAGGAAATGGTCAAGACATTGAATGAAGAAAGTTGGGATGATGTTAAACTCAACTATCCAGATTCAAGCTCTTTAGCAGTATTGAAACATTTTTTTGTTGCATTCAAAGAGGTCTCTTGATTTATTACATTCATATTATTCATTTGTAAGTTAATTTATTTATATTTTAATAGTTATAGATATATAACTATATGTGTGTTTGTTTCATTAAAGATGTCAAAGAAGAATGCAGATGGAGTACCTGAAACTTTCAAAAGTTTTATTCAAAAAGCCAAGTTTGAAAGAGAAAGAAATAGATGTGTTCAAAATGTTCAACTTGATGACACCCTTGATCACTACATTTGGAATGGGCTCGACACTGTTCAATATAAAGTGATATTAGGTGATTGTGAAAAACTTGCAAGTATTGTTCCTAAAAAATAATACTCCCTAGTTATTGTGGATATCCCTCATGGTTATAATATCTCAAACATTGAATATGATACTAAGCCTTATACTTACCAAGCTTTCAGTAAAGTGGTTATGGGATTTATAAAAGTTACAACATCACCATTTTGGAGATTTCTAGTATTTCATTCATACACACAACAAGGATTAGTACAATCAAGTTTCAAAGGGAAAGAAAAGACAAGGAAGCAGTTTAAGTGGAGACTGATCAACTTTGGTTTCCCATCCTGGTTTGATCCCCACTAATTTTCCAATGTTATTTGTTATCGCCTTGAGAATCTCCTCTCTCCAGAAAACTAAGGAAAGGTTAGGTAAAATCTCCCATATTTTGGTTGGTGGTTGAACCTCTCTCGTGGGGTCAAAGGTGACAGTCCACTCTTTCAACACTAGTCCAGAAGGACCTCATCCCCAGTTTTTGTGTAACATCTCCATCATCTCCTCAGGGTGGTTGAAAACGAAACAAATCCACCCTCTTGCGAGGATGTGGAATATAGGACAATGTCTTATTACAGGTTTCCAATTTTTCTCTATATAGGATTTCATTGAAGAAGGGGATACCACCTTCCCGCAAAAATGCCCTACCAGGATCCTTCCAACTAGATTTGTAATATCACCTATGCCGACCTCCCCCCCCAAAACCATTCGCCTTTTTTCTTTGCATGCCTTCCAACATTTGCTTTTCCTGAATGTTCAATTTTTTTGGTTTGTTGACAGGGGATCGCTCTCTCCCTTATCACACAAACCTCTGGATTCCAACTTCTTTGTTGCTTGCTCTGTATGTAGCTTCTTCACTTTTTTCGAGAGCAAAGATGCATGTCCTTTTTCCTTTTTCTCGATAATCTTCCTGTCTACACTAATTATTGGCTTGAATGTTTGTTTGGCAACCTCATTCAATGTACATCCTCGATCCTGGAGCGGTAGCTCACGATTTGGATTGTGTGGGCGATCTGACGAACCTAAAGCCTCCATGTTGGTTTCCCTTTTAATGTGTTGGAACCTTACAAAATCCTCCTGAGAAAAAAGATGTCATCCATGCCCCAACCATCGTCATCGAAATCCATAGCCTCTTCACCCATTGAATGAATGGGCCCTAGGAAATGGACCTCGCACGTTTCCCAGATTAACACATCATGCTTGATCTGGCTATTGAACACCTTTTACATCACTTTGACAGGGTAATCATTATTATCGCCTCCATCGATCGTAGAACCGGAGCTGAACCCCCTTCTCCATTTTTTCTATATTTTTTTTTTTTTTGCTAGTTTGTCCGTGACCTGTGGGACTAGCCTGTGGCTGAGAAACCGCGACTCAGGGGCATCTAAGTCGTCAAAATCACCTGGGGATCGCACCCGGCCTGAGCCACACCAACCCTTAACATGGTTGGATTTTTTATCCCCGCAGGTTTCGAACTGGTGACTTTAACATCACAGAGTGCCTTAACAACACACTTCATCACCAACTGTCCTACACCTCGGGGACCTCCCTTTTTTCTATATTAAACAAACTCTATATATATATATATATATATATATATATATATATATATATATTTCAATGTTAATCATAAATAATATATTTCATTATCAACTTTCTATAAAATACCAATATATTAATAATGTTGTACTATCAAATGGTTTGGTACATCGATTTCTACTATATATTGAAAAATAATTTGATTCATTATTTTTTAATGATTTGGTGCATTGATTTCAATGACAGTGCACTTCAAAATGAACAAATTTAATCTAATTAAGCAATTATTTGGTAAAGGTATCAACGTTATTATGTTAAAGGTGGGGGTGAATTACATTACATATTGATATCAAACAACATGGAATAAAAATAAAACGTGGATAAAATGAATGTCGATCTAATAAACATATATTGTTAGAGGCAAATATATGATGAACACAATTATTAAATGAAATTATATAATGTGAGAGATTAACAAACTCAATTCTAATTTTCTAAGTAGTTGCATGTGACAACTCTTCATTTCACACAGTTAGATAAACTGAGATCATATACGTTAGATAAGGAAGGGGTATTTCCTATCAACTTGCATTTACCAAAGATATTGATATTGATGCAGTATAGTGCATCACAGATGCAATCATAATAGATCCATCTTAACTTCGAATTTATCATACGTTAAGAAACATTAAATTCCTCAATGTGCAAACATTTTCTCAAGTTTTTCCAATTTCAAAAAACAATCATCTCAAAAAATTTGATCACACTCAATGCATAATAAATCTAAAATTAAAATAAATTTACACAAATATTATGAAATACAAAAATACAATTAAAATTATCTAAAATTTAAACTTATTCTCGAATCATGGGTCTCTTTCACTAATTTTCTTTTGTTGCAATGATGATAATTAATATCATGTTGGCGAGTTTAAAAACTACTTAAATGTAAAGTCTTATTCAAAGTGATAGAATAAGTGATGTTCATATTCTTCCTGGGACATGTTAAGGTAAATGAATGGTCTATCTCTAGATTTGGTCACTTCAAAGATTCTAGGGATCATGCGAAATTTTAGAATCTCAGTCGTGATTTCATTTCCATACAATGCATGGTTAAGAGAATTTTAAACTCGAAGAGATTCAGATTTTTTTTTATAAATTCAATATAAGTGGAATTCCTTTACATTTTATCATAATGTTTCGGAGGATACTTTTGCCCTTTCATATATATATATATATATATATATATATATATATATATATATATATATATATATATAT
>ML777833.1:600676-623666 GCA_009831015.1 Picea engelmannii
AATTTTACTATATTATTCAAATATAAAAATAACATATTTAAAATTGTTTTATATTTGAATAATATAGTAAAATTGAAAATAATATATATATATATATATATATTAAATAGGTTATTTTTATATTTGAATATAGTAAGGTTGAAAATATTAAATTTATTATAGTTTTTTAATTTAAAAAAAAAATCAAAAATAATCAAATCATAAAATAAAGTAAAGTTGTCTAAATGGGTTGGATTTAATGGTAGAAAGTGAGGAGTTTTTCATCATTGGGTAAGGTTCAATTCTCGTGAGGGCCTAATCTGGAGTCATGGGAGCACCTTGAAGTAGTGGTCAAACATGTGGTTGCACTTAGAGATATTATATTAAATAATATCGTGACCCGTGCACACATGAGTGGATCAAAGCCCACCCCCATGCCCTCCAATTTTGTAGTCAATTCTCGCTAGTTCAATCGGTTAAGGTGTGGGTTTTATTTGTTAGGTGACTCGAGTTTAATACCTTTACGATGAGTTTAGTCGGGAGGAGACACCCAAAAATCAAGCCATGATAAGGGTTGGTGCGGCCCAAGTCGGGTGTGATCCCCTTGTGATTTCGACGGCTTAGATGCCCCTGGGTT
Source organism: Picea engelmannii (assembly GCA_009831015.1). NCBI lineage: Eukaryota > Viridiplantae > Streptophyta > Pinopsida > Pinales > Pinaceae > Picea > Picea engelmannii. The sequence continues at coordinate 601,293 of ML777833.1, forward strand.
GTGGTTTCTTAGCCAATGGTTAAAAATGTTGGCCTTGTAGGTTACACACACATTACTAACAAACAAAAAAATAGATAAAGAAAAGTTAATAAGGAACTTATTAAAGTTGAAAGATGAAGTGTTGTAAGTGGATCACATCCCTTTGTGGCTAGGGTTTACCGTAGCCATCACTCTCGCGATAAAGGAGGTCATTTTCATTGTTAAGCAAGGAGAAGTGGTCGAAATCCACGATTTGCAAGTGTTGTGAGAAAATCTTAGTCGTTGGTTGTCGCAGGAGAAGACAGTGTCGTTGTTTTTGTAGGGGTTTGAGGTCGTAAGGTTCATTGCTTGGGTAGACTCTAAACACCAGTTGTTTCTAGGGAAGACGTCTCCACCGTTTCTTGCAAGGATTGAGGTCGTACAATTATGGGAGATGAAGGCTTTCAACTCTTTGGTTCAAACCGTGAATCCAAACAAACAAAATCAACCTCAATATCAATGATTTGTAAAACAATTGGATGTCATCCCCCAACTGGATCTCTCGTCTCCAGAAGCAAGAAGGAAAGCCCCCATTATGTCTGAGCATGCCTTGGTTGACAAGTTTATAGGTCTTTGACCCAACCCAAAAGCCGTGGAAAATTGGGTAGAAGAGCTATGGTCCCCCAAGATCAATGGACAAGTAATCTCATTTTCCTATGGTCGTGGTTATTATGTATTTCTCTCTTTTAGTATGGAAGAGAGGGACATGATCTTCAAATTTGGTCCATATTTTGTGAGAGCCAAGGGAATGTATCTATCCCTGTGGACCCTTTACTTCAATCTAGAACAAGAGATTACAACAACCCCGGTGTGTGTTAAATTACCCCACCTCTCGCTAATTTTCCAAGACGAAAGCTCCCGGAGCGATAGTAGAAACAAACTAGGTTGTTACATTAACTAAGCAGAACCAAAAGGAAATATTTATTCTTTTGCGAGAAAATGCATGGAGGTAGATTTGGAGAAGGAACTCCCAAAATCTTTGCAAATTAATCAAGATGGGTGGAGACAACACTAAATGCTAGATTATGAACATATTCCATTCAAGCATGTTGTATGTCATGATTATGGACATTTTGCTAAAAAATGTCCAAAAACCAAAGAACATTAGCCTTCTACAAAGCAATGGTTAAGGAAGGAGCTCGAGTACAATATAGTTCCGAGAAACCGCTAAAATTCTTTGTGTAAGGGGGCACCTCACTCAAAGCCAACGCAAGAGGCTCCGCCCATGTCAAGCAATCATAAATTTCAATTTTGGGGGAACTTAGATGGCTTAGCAAATCCCAAAGATACATAGACAAAAGTTGAAGAGGAGTAGACAATAGATCTCAACTCTAGACCAACTCATCCTAATAATGGTACATATCCATCCCCCGAGGATCTAGTGACCATTGCCCAATAAGAAGAGAAGGAAGTAGAAGAAGAATACGAAAATGAAGAAGATGCAAAGGAGTCATATGAGAAAGAAGAAACAAGGAAAATAAAGGAAGAAGAAAGGGACTTGGGTCAAGAAGAGGAAAAAGTGACATAACCAAAAATGTATGCCCATCCTAAATCCTCTAAATCCTTCTCCTTTGTTAAAGTCCTCAAGAAAGTTCAAAATCCCCCCTCCTTTCATAAAGGGAAGGAAATCCAATCGAGACCAGATAACTTATGAGGCATAAACAAATATCTCTTGAAATGTCAAGTAACTCTTCAAATTCCCTTCATTAAAAATAATATTTCTCTATAATAATTATGCTTTGTTTTTATATTTCACTATAATCAATTTGTGAGAATTCTATGAAAAATGGTTGGAAATCTACAAGATCCCCCATCACAGCCAACATTGTTTGTGCTCCTCTTATTAACTATGCTACAACTCTTTTATAATAAAATATATTTCACACTAGCCATAGAGACGAACATGGCGTGAGAAAAATTAATCACAGAGACCTGTATTAACAATCCATAGTAAGGGATAACAGATAATAAGACTTTTTTTTCCTTGTTACGGAGCGGCTACTGCATGGCTCTGCAACCCTGCTAATCTATGCGCACGCACATTGATGGCTCCCTCTCTAGGAGGGGATCCGCCTCCGGATTCCCCGTCCCCTGACATGCAGGCCTTCCAAACCCTAGTTACATCCTATGCCAAAGCTCCCAAGATTCTGCCCTCCTGTTTCGTCAAAATGGCGGCTGAAATCCCCAAGGTCGCAGTCTACGCACCCTCAACGCGACCATTGGCTCTCGGGCTAGTAGATCGAGGTTTAATCAGACAATTTATAGGTGTATGGCTATCTCTAAGAGCCATGCACATCTGGTTGGAAGCAAACTGGTGCAAACTGATCAAAGGGAAACTGTCGGCAGCCTTTTGCAGTAAGGGATTCTTCTCCTTTTTATTTGAAAAGAAAGAAGATAGAGATCTGATCTTTCATAGCAACCCCTATTTCATGGGGGGCAGAGGAATGTATCTAAATAAATGGACTCTAGACTTTAGCCCATAAAATGATATCCCCTCTGCAATCTCGGTTTGGGTCAGGCTACCCTTCCTTCCCCTGCACTGCTGGAATGATGAAACAATACGAAACATAGGAAACACCCTTGGCAAGTTCATCGATCGAGTCGAGCCAAATGAAGGCCTTCATGCCTGTTCTAGACTCTATGTAGAAGTAGACCTGGAAAAGGGTCTTCCAAAATCAATACAATTAAATCTAGATAGTTGGACCTACATTCAGTAAGTGGACTACGAACAGATCCCCTTCAAATGTAAAATCTGCCACGAATATGGCCACTTTGCTAAATCATGTCCCCAAGCCAAAGATACTCAAGACCAAGATCCCAAGCAAGACCAATGGCAACAACCCAAAAGGAAGAAACCCAATGGGAAAAATCAACAGATCCCACACCAAAATCAAAGGGAAAAGACCACAAATCCAAAAGAAAAGACCTTTGGATCTCCCCAAAAAGGAGAGTCAAGTCATAATCGCGTGGTAGATCTCAGCCATGACGATAATCCACCTAATTCCATGGAACTCCAGGAAATCAGTGGGAAAGGAATAAAAGCATAACAAGGAGGAATCGACGCACCCCTGGAAAAGAACAAATAAGTTTTGGAACTGAGCAAAGACCCTGCCCAATCTCCACACATTCAAAACCTGAAAAACCCATAAATATCAGAAGAAGAGGGTTGTGAATCCTCAGACAGTGAATCTGAAGAGGAATTATCCCAAACCATCAACAACAAGAAACCTGGAAGGAAATCTTATCGAAACAAGAGGGAATCAACAGCGGATAGGGAAAATGAACTAGGGATTCAAAAAACCATTGAGGAATCCTTAAAGAAAGATGGAAAAGCCGATAAGAACAAAACAACCTAGCACAGGGGAACAAGCTCTGAGCCATCAAGAGGGGGGGCACCCAAACACCCTGTTAAATGATGAAAATCGTCTCCTGGAATTGTAGGGGATTAGGCAGTAGCCATAAGAAAGAAGACCTCAAAAAACTGTTACAGGTAGAAAAACCTTCAATCCTCATGCTCCAGGAGATGAAACTGGGGGAATTGGAAACCCTCAATGACCTCCAAAAAATCTGGCATAACTGTGATGGACGCACAGTGAGCTCCAGAGGGTCCTCAGGTGGAATCAGAATTCACTGGAACAGGGCAAATTTTGCCCTGCAAGAGCAAGCCCAGACTCAATTTTGGATCCGAGTGAACCTTCTTAACAAAACCTCAGGTATGCTCTATTCCATCATCAATGTTTACATACCAAATAATTACAATGAAAAAAATTGAATGCTGGCAATCTCTGATAGACCTCGCCAAAGAAAATCCCCCCCAAAACCTTATCATCGCAGGAGACTTTAACACGACCAGAGCAGCAATGGAAAAAAGAGGAGGTTCGGTAGTTAGAGATCAATTCTGAGAATGGTTGGAGGACCTCATCTCAGACCTGGACCTTTATGATATCCCATCCAGTAAAGGGATCTACACATGGAATAATAGAAGAGTAGGGCCCAGCCATGTCGCAACCAAACTAGATAGATTCCTGATCAGCAGTGAATTGTTGGCCCTCCTTGATAAGTCGTGCTAAAAAAACCTCCCCTGGGCAGGATCAAACCATCGCCCCATAAGACTGACCTTTGAAAAGCAGCAGAAATGGGGCCCAATTCCCTTCAAGTTAAATCCCATGTGGCTGGAAAGACCATAGATCCTTCAATCCATTGCCCAAATCTAGAACCAGTGGGTCATAAGATCCCCAAACTTCATATGGGAGCAGAAACTCAAATCAGTCAAAGATATGCTAAAGAGATGGGCTAAAGACAATCCGTGCAGCAAATCTCAAATCAAGAAGGACCAACTGGAGGCCCTCCAAGATGAAATGCAAAGTGCAGAGATCCCGCAGAGCCTCCTCACCCACGAGCAATCCCTCCACAAAGACTATATCTGAACCCTAGCAGAAGAAGAAATGGCTTGGCGGCTAAAATCAAGGAGCATCTGGCTGAAGACAGGCGACCAAAACACCACCTTCTTCCACAACCAAGCCAAAGTCAGAAACTGGGCCAATCAAATCTCCTAGCTTAAAACTCTTGAAGGGGAAACACTTCAGGACTTTGACCAAATTAAGATCCACACCTCCTCCCACTTCCAATCCCTGTATACAACCTCTGGAAAAGACGACGATCACCTCTCTGATCTTTTTCTCCAGCATATCCCCCCTAAGATAACCGAGGCATACAACCACCTCCTAGACCGACCCATAAAGGAAGAACAAATTTGTAGAGCCCTGAACCACTTTCATGGAGACAAAGCCCCGGATCCGAACGGCTTCACTCTTCACTTCTATAAAAAGTGTTGGCCCATCATTAAAAAATATTTCACCAGAATGCTTCGTTTCGCCCATAAAGCCAAAAAATTGGGTGGAGCAATGAATTCCTCCTTCCTAGCCCTCTTCCCAAAAGAACATGGAGCCTCCTCCCTCAATAGATTCAGGCCCATTTCTCTCTGCAACATTTCTTATAAGATCCTGGCCAAAATAATTGCAAACAGGCTTAGTCCCCTCCTCAGTGCATTAATCCTCCCAAACCAAGGAGGTTTTGTCGCAGGACGCTAGATATGGGATAACTACATCCTCGTCCAATAAGCAATCCATTCTAGCAGCACTAATGGGGAGTCTGGAATGGCAGTAAAACTTGACATGGACAACGCTTTTGACAGAGTGGAGCACAACTTTCTCTTCAAAGTCATGCACAAGTTTGGCTTCAGCCAAAATTTCATGAATTGGATCAACTCATGCATCGAGTCTCCCTGGATAGTGCCCCTCATAAATGGTCGACCAGGCCCCTTCTTCAAGACGTCCAGAGGCTTAAGGCAGGGTTTCCCTCTCTCCCTTATCCTCTATGTGCTCATGGCAGAATCGCTAAACAGAGGTCTCGAATGCAAAAGTGCCTCTGGTAATATTCCTGGCTTAAAAATAGCCCAAGGAGTGAAAAGACTAAACCACTCTCAGTTCGTAGACGACACAATTATACTGAGCAGTGCTTCCAAAATTTTGGCCAGAAGAATCCTTCGAGTTCTGGACACCTTTCTCACCGTCTCGGGAGCCTCTCTAAATAAAGAAAAATCTCAGATCTATACCTGGAACGTCTCGACAGGCACCAGGGCCGGAATAATTCAAATTATGGGCTTTGCTATTACCCAAGACTAGAAATCCTTCAAATATCTAGGCCTCCCCCTCTGTCTCAAAACTCTCCCCGGAGAATTCTGGCACATCCTCCTTCAAAAGTTCAGGGGGGAAATGGAAAGTTGGGGAGCACGATGGCTAAACCCAGCGGGCAGGGTGGTGTTAATAAAGTCTATCCTTTCGACTCTCCCCGTGTTTCAATTCTCCACCCTCCTCGCTCCAAAGGGAATTCTTCGAGCAATGAGCCAGCTCATCCGCAAATTATTATGGCAGGGAGGGGCCTCAAATCACAAAAAACTCCACCTCGTAAAGTGGGAAACGGTCACTCAGCCGAAATCCAGGGGAGGCCTGGGCATCTGAGACCCCGAAATCACCAACTTGGCAATGGGAGCCAAATTTATGTGGAGACTGATCACGGGGGACAATGACTGGTGGAAGCAGGCGCTCTCAAGCAAATACAGGCCAGGGAAAAGAATCAGAAGCATGGATAAACCGCACCTCAACCAGACAGGATCCCAAATCTAGAAACTAATAAAGGGAGCCTCCCCCTTCTTTAGAGAGCACCTCTCCTAGATTCCGGGAAATGGAAAATCAATAAAAATATGGCAGGACAGGATCTTCGGGGTAACCTTCAACCCTAGTGATGAGAACCTCTTAGATCTAAAAGGTTGGATGTTGGGACAGGGAAAGCGTACTCTGTTCGATATCTCAGCTTAGAACGACAATGGTAGTTGGAAAGACTGGAACTTGGGGAATGTACCCCAACATTTAGCAGAACAGGCTCAAGGCCTGATCACGCTTCTAAAAGGGGCAACACCCATCCAAAAAACACGTCCAGACAACAGGGGTTGGGGAAATCAGGGGTACTCAGTCACAGCAAGATACAGCCAGCTCGATAACACGGGCGGGCATCAATCCCCAACAAAATGGAAAAACATCTGGAACCGAGACTCCCTCCCAAAAATTAACTTCTTCAATTGGACTTTAGCACATGGCAAGATATTAACAGGGGAGAACCTCATGAAGAGAGGCTTTCTTGGGCCCTTCAACTGCCTGCTTTGTAACAACAATCAAGAAGATATCAACCATCTTCTATGGGATTTCCCCTTCACAAAAAGTTGTTGGAACCTAGCCTATGGGGACCTAGCCCATTTTATACGTTGGCAATCTTCCCCCCATCCCAGCCTAGGGAACTGGGACAAATACTATCGGGGCTCCTTCAAAGACAAGCCGATACTAAAACGAGTGTGGCGGGTGCTAGCAAAATTTCTATGCTGACAGATCTGGAAAACAAGAAATAGGAAAAAATTTCAAGGCAAGATCACCCCCCCTCAAACAGTAGCAGCTAAAGAAAAGTTGCTACTCTCTGAAGCTTTATGTTCTCGACCTTTGAAAATTGAAGATACAACAAATTGGAATGGCTGGGAAAAGGAATGGATGGCAAGCTTCAATCTCAGGACCATTAAGTACCCTCAGACAGCCCCAAGATCAAGATGGTAGCTTCACCACACATTTAACATGGAACTTTGGATCCAGAAGCAAAAAACCCACACTCTATGCTTCAATGGAGCCTCTAAAGGAAACCCAGGGGAGGCAGGCACAGGGGGGATCCTTTATGATCCCGGGGGGCAAAACAGAGTCTAGGTACCATTGGAATCTAGGGACGGACACCAACAACAAAGCTGAGGCATACGCTCTTCTCAAGGGCGTTCAACTGGCCCATTCCAAGGGAATAAGAAATCTTGTTGTCCTAGGTGATTCTCTCACCATAATAAGACTGATGGTCAAGGGAACAAACCCCAAAGATCCCAGCTTAAAACAGATTCTGGACAGAACCAGGCTGGCCTCCAAAGAAATCAAGACTACCTTCTTTCACATCCTTAGAGGCAATAATAGCGAAGCAAAAAAGATGGTTAATGCAGCCATCGGGACAAATCCCGACACTCTCAGCATCGACGGAGTTTTAACCCCAACCACCCTTTATTAATGAACTTCCAAGAGCGAGTTCTGGACAGCAAAAGGAGTTCCCCCCCATGGGGCTTAAGCATCCCTCACAATCACATGGATAGGAACAATGACAGCTCCACCCAAGTGCGGAAAAAAGGAAACATCCTCAACCTCCTCAGTCGGGGTCCACCGCGTGCCCGTAAGGATAGTCACGACATGGCTAGGTGGACGCTTTCAGTCGTCCACATGACAACCTGTCGTCTCAACATTTGGCATGTGTCATGCGAGGACTCTCTACCTCGATCGTATTGGATGATATCTTCTCCAAGCAGTGCGAAATCTACTCCTAGCATGGGAAATCCGGTGTACCCGGCTCGCCTGTGTGGACATGATGGCCAGGCCTCTCATCTCCCCCTTCGATTCGGCTCCCCTGATGTCAATCGTCCCTCCATGGCGACGCTCAATACTGTGTACATGACTCTTCCCACAAACTAGTGGGTTCATTCGTCATCCCCCTCCTCAGCAAACTTGTAGTCCTCCTTGCTCTATGCATGGCCCTCGTGGGAATGCCACTCTGCTCACTCGCCTCTCCTGACCCCCCAGGTTCTTATTACGGCCTCCTCGCCACCTTGTAGCCATTCCTGATTTCCTCATAGAGCTCCTTGGGTTGTTCGGTGCTGTGAACTACTCATTTACATATCTTGGAGCCTTCATCCGCTCCTGCCCCCCCTTTCACTCCCTGCTGCACAGTCTCTTAGTCGTCCCCCCTCGCGCTTTCCTTTACAACTGGGCCCTATGCAGAACCGGCCAATTCTGGCCTTTCCTCCGGTGACAGTGAAATGCAACAGGAGAGTACAGTGCAGGAAGACTTGGACACCTGGCCAGAAGACAATTGGGAACTTGAATGTGGAGGATGCAGCAGCCTTCGAGAGCAATTGGTAGCGTTGAGTGCTAATAGGAATTTCGAGATGGAAACTCTCTCCCAACATCGTTTTTTGATCAGTAAACTACAGGATGAAAGCGAGGCGCAGAGAAGTCAAATTGCTACCAATCGGGAGCATATCGACACCCTTCAGCTCATGATGGACCAGCTTGAGGACACGCAGCCCCCTACAAGCAATACAGAAACTCAACAAGGATATTCGAGGAATGTCCAGTCCAATTCGATTAATCAGGTACCAGATCTGAATGTGCCCCTCCCTGACTTCCAGAGAAACGAGCAGCATCCCAAAGCGGAGAAAAACGTCTAAACTAATCGGTCTTGCTATCAAACAACTCTATGTTTTGTCGTATAGTGTATTTAAGTGGCTCCTTCTGCAGAATATATGTACAAAATTCACCACACAGTATTTTTTTGTAAGCAAAGGGGATATATGAATACCCCAATTTTTGTAATCATCCTAAAAGAGAAGAACCCAGACACAACCTCTCAGGGTTGTTTTTCTTTTTGTAACCTCAGTGGATTTATCCACACCTATTAATATATTTTTACCAATTCTTGTTAAAATATATATATATATATATTAAATATAATAAATAAAGTTAAAATAAATTACTCTCCATCCTTAATTCATTTTTTTCTCCATCCTTAATTCATTTTTTAATTATTTCAATAACCAAGTGTATTATGGAAGTCACGAATATTGGTCTTAATTTATTTATTTTATATTTCAAGTGGCAACTTTTAAAAAATAATTTGATGACATTACATTGGAAAATATCTTTATAACGTTTTTATTTTTTATGATTTTATTTTTATGCCTAAACTTATTTTTAAACTTTAAACAAAGTGTATTATGGAAGTCACGAATATTTGTCTTAATTTCAATAATATTTATTTTATATTTCAAGTCTCAACTTTTAAAAATTAATTTGATGACATTACATTGAAAAATATCTTTATAATATTTTTATTTTTTATGATTTTATTTTTATGGCTAAACTTATTTTTAAATTTTATTATAGTATAAGATTTAATGATATCAATATTATTAATTTATTTCATTTTTATGTTTTAACTTTAATTTTTTTAATGCACTATGACCTGATAGTGCATTTATGAAATTTAAAGATGAATCTTCATGATGACATTTCAATGACTTATTAGTCCTTGCCGAAAGGTCAAGGGCATAGATTATAGTGATGAGTTCATCATTAGTTTGATATTAGTTTAGGGTTGACTTTAATTTTTTTCAGAAATTACAATGTTTAACTTAAGAAGTTTGTATTCATATATTTAAAATATATATATATATATTTGTTAAAATTTTATTGGCTCATAGGTTTAAAGTGTTATTGTTGGCTTCACTTCTTCCAATGCTTTAATTAATGTTTAGAGTTGTCGGCTTTCATTTTCCCAGCTCAGGACTCGAGTGTGTACGGCGGGAATTTAGCTACATCCAACTGCCACCACTCTACTTTGAACCTAGTGCTTATTGCCATCTCATAAATGCCCACTACTTTGATAGTGATTGCCATTCAGTCATTTTCCTAGCTCAAGACTCGAGTGTGTACGGTGGGAATTGAGCTACATCCAACTGCCACCACTGTGCTTTGAAGTGCGTACTGCCATCTCATAAATGCCTACTACTTTGAACAATTTGTTGTGTATCATTCTATGGGTGTGAATCATAGATTGAAGCAATGGCTACACTGTACACCCACCTCCTTTGTACGCAAGATCATAGTTTCATGAGAAAACATGTAAGAATGAAGAAACATTAATTCATATTCATTCATTTCATGAAGTACAATATTGAAAGTTCAATGAATTGCTCACAAAGAAATAGCCATTCATTTAATTAAACACTATATCCAAAGTTAGTGAATTTATTGAGACATTGTGTCATCCTTTAAATAGGAAAATGGAAATATCAAAAGGAGGTTTTCGTTAACGAGATGGTTAATTATAATTATAATTATATTATTCGAAAATTGGTATGACTTGTCTTATCATTTTCAAATGGTGTAAATTTGTGCATTTTGAAAAGAAATGGAATAAATTCTAACATAAACAAAAATTTTGAAAGTAATAATAGATAACAAATTTGTACGGAGGATATCACAATTAAAATATCAATTATTAGCATAAATAATAATATTTTGATTACTAATTCAAATTATATAAAAGCTAACGAGAAAGCAATTTAAATAAAAGTAAAATATATATATATATATATAAACAAAAATAAAAGAATCATTTATGACTTCTTGGACACATAAATGATAAATTTTCCATTTACTGTGAATAAATTGTCCACAGTAGCCTGAAGAGATTCACGTTGTATCCCCCATACAAAATTATTGCCATAGGAGGTTATTGCTTGTTGATGAAGTCACTATCTTGCCACCTTTTGCCAGAACACCCTTCAATAAATGCAAAGAAGGGTTGGTAGTAAACCTGCAAAGACAAAGATCCAACAGTCTAGTTCGTCAACATTTGTCATAACAATGATGGAGATAAAGTATGCTTGAAAATAAATGTAATTTTATTGAGCCACTGTGTCCAAAGTTTGAAAATAAATGTCGACCTAGATGTTTGGGAACACCTGACGGTGGTTGAATCTCTACATAAACTGACCAGAACAATGACAGTGGCAACAACGAGTTCTCTTGACTTATTGCATGAATAGTCCAGTGTGTTGGCGCCCAGTCATCAATCTTTTCATCGTTTCCAGGTCTCATGACTGTATGAAGATATTCTAATTTATTTATGTGTTTTTCTTAAGGAACGTTTATTTCTTTCCAATTTCTATGAAGCTATTCTTTAAGGGAAGATTTTTTAATTGCTTAAAATTAAATTGTTTAAAATTATTATATGAAGATCTTTACCATTCAATCTCTACTAATATCTTGAAATGAATCATAGATACGAATACACTTAAAATCTAAATTTAAGTAGTTAGGGTCATTACCTTGAGAAAAATTGGTAAAGGAAGACTCCATCCTGGTAGCTCTCCTTAGCACCAATCTTCATCTTCTCATCATTAGCTCTTGATAGTGTACCATTTAGTTTACTTTTCAGTTGCAGGTCTCAATATTTCACAAAACAGTCCAGAAAATTATTCAAATCAAATGCATACCTGGATACTCCCCCATATTTTGATGCACCCCTTGAAAATCCACTATTCTCCTTGAAAAATTAATCAGAGCAATTGTTTGTTACTGCTTGTTTTCTTCTTATGTAAAACTAAATTGATTCATGAAAAAAAAATCGGCTATAAACATTTAACACTCTATGGCTTCTATTAGTTGTCCAGACAAAGCAAAATGTTGAGAGAAATTTCAAAACAAGGCTAGATTATGCATGGATCATTGTTCTAAAAGGACCTTCTTTCGACGATTACTTACATCTCCCCATTGGGGTAATGCTATAAATCCAAAGGATTTATGGCCAAACCCATTGTAAAACCAACAACTCATTTTTGGTAGCAAAAAAAGGTTCCAGGAGGAAAGCACAATAGGGATGGTATTCCTCTTAAGAGGAGTTTTGTAAGCTTGATTTTAATACAAAAAATAGCCAAGAAAGGGAAAATGTACTTACATGGAGAATAGATGGTTTAGGGGGAGGGCATCTGACAGGTTGATCCTTTTTCGGGGGCTCTAGAGGATGTTCTATAGGCTTGAATTCCTCTGTAGGTTTAACTCCATGGTTATTTTCCAAAGTGTTCGATGAGTCCTTGCCAGATGGGGTACCTTCCTGCTCATCGTGCAACCAAATCTCACAAATTAAAAACAATAAAAAGAACAAAAAAACAATCAAAACACTACTCTCCATCTTAGGTATTGTTGCACAAAAATTTTTAGGGATTAATATTCCTTCTTTAGCTATTTTTTCCAAAATTTTTGAAAAAAAAGGTTCTGAATTCAAATGAAAACCGGCCCAAACTACTATACCATAAAATAAAAATATTTTGCTCCAATAAACACCAATTTTTACTATAAAGAGATACAAAATACTAAGCAATTGAGAAACATTTAGATCATTTTTTACATCATAAAGATTATCTATACGGGTTCTTTAAAAAGGTTTCCACTGTTGAAAGGCCATAATCATCGCACTATTGTGACTCCTATGATTTAAACTAGTGACCTACATTGAACCTAAACCCTTTTTCATCAGAAAAGTTTGTTATCCCATTCATCTCATCTAAAACAAAAACAAAAATTCTGATGTAAAAAATTAGGGAAAAAATGATACCAGATAAAATATTGTCCTAGACCACTTGTGTTTAAGGTCTGGTTTGTCATTCATGGAAATTGAACCACTGACCTCCCCTAAACGAGAAAACAAAAACCTATTTTTCCAGAAGAATAAAGGTTTTCAAATAGAAATAAATTTGATTGAAAAAGGATAAGGATAAGGATACAGATCCACACTCATGGATAAGGGTGTCCATGACAAATCCCCGTGCCTAGTAACAAAGAAATTTTTTGCAGATTCGAAAGAAAAAATAAAAACCAAAAAAAAAGAAAAATCACCATTTCCTCAAAAACCCAAATGCATATACTTTTTTGGTACGTAAAAAGAAAATGACGAAGTTGACGTGGTAGCGTATAGTTGAGGCCTGAGGAACATTGGAATAAAAAACCTATTTGTATTGGTCAATCTTAATTCAAGGAAGGAAACCTTTGTGATTAGGAATGGGAAACCAAAGCGTTTTTTGCAGTGCATATACATACATAGAGTTGTGGTGGAAATTTTCAATTATATTGAATCCAGCGTTAACATAAGATTATACAAAAAGTTTATATTAATATCCCCCGACGAGTAGGCAGTTATTTCCTACTAGAAATATCGTTATTGCCTACTCGAAATATCGAAATATTGTTTACAGATGGTGAGTAGGCAGCTATTGTTGTAGACTCTAAGACATATCAACTAGTGAAATTCTTTGTCGAAATTACATTTAGTGTAATCCTAAGTGTAAACAAACCCCTTCATACACAAACCAGAAAAAATCCCAACACTGTGATGATAATCTTGATAAGGAGATAATAAGTCAGTTGGGAATGGGCTTTTGTCCTCCTCGAGATGTTATACAATTCAAAGTAATTCGCATTATTGGATGGTAAATAATAATAATAACCGTGTGTCAACGTTCTGTCTAGTGCGCCCATACTTTCTAATGTAATCCATGTTGCCACAAACATAAAATTATTCGGGCCTTAGTGACCAATAGTTGGCTTGCTATTGCATCTCATAATCTTGTGCCCATGAGACTGTAATATGTTTTTTTATCATCCATCCAAACAGTTTCTAACGATGAGCATGTGAATCAAATGACATAACTTCTCAGTTCTACACAACCTAGCACAATATGTTCATTAAACGCAAACCCTAAAACAACTTAATTAGCCTTTCAAACTACTTCTCAGATCTAGACAACCTAACACAATATCTTCATTAAATTTAAACCATGCTACAGCTCAATTAGCCATTCAATATTAACCTAATTGGAATACCATTCTACTATATCCCTCCAACATCAAAACAACAAGACCGTGGTAGTGAAATAGCAACATAGCTTTTCAGTTCTGCACAACAACCTGAAACATCGTGTTCACGAAATAGATGCCCCGCCAAGATAATAAAACAAAATGCAATTTTCCCTCTACTTAAAAATATAAACGACTATAAAGTAACACAAAATCAAAACCCCAAAGTGGAAGTGATGCAAATTTTAACCCGATACAACCACTTTAATAAATAGTAATGAGACATTAATAATAGGATGTTAAAATATATTTACAGAATTTAGAGTAGAGCTTTAAGGTTTCTGCACATCTCTAATTCCAAACACTAGAGCTATAAACTAAAACTATGTCAAGATTAATCTACGGCTCACCTCGAAAGCTATCCAGTGATTTGCATACCCATTGAGTCTGAGGGATCATGTACAATGGGAGCCAAAAGGAGTCTTTAAATTGCCTAAGAAAAAAATTATAAATAAAATCTCTCAAATTCGAGCTCCTCCCGCGAAGAACATTTAGTCAACATTGCAGGAATTCTACAAATATTGTACAGGGGTTTGGAAAAAAAAATTTACATTAAATGGATACCCTACGTGAAAATTCTTTACGATTAAGATTCCACTGTTCGAAAACCCTTGCAATTGCTTTCATATTCAAATGGAAAATCAATGGCAAGTGGTAGATGCATTGTTGTCTCCGTCTCCCCCTCTGTCTCCTTCTCCGTCTTCGTCCCCAATGCTCTTTTTAGAAAAAACCTCGACAACATCTTCATCCAAGACAACATTATCCATTGCATGGTAGTTAGTGTTGTTGTTAACACAATTATTGTTGTTAGTATTGTTATTAGGGTTAGAAGCACTACACTCCAGATGTTGTAAACATCGTCTCATGTCCTGCATTTCTGTAAGTTTTAAACCTGTGAAGTAAAGCAATGCATATAGATTCTTAAGCAAAATAGAAATTAATCAATGGCTCATACACATAGTATACAGAGATTTATACCGGAAATCCTCAACCAGGGAAAACCTTTCTTATATTCATTATATTGAATTTCACCATTCACCATACAATATATACAATGTTTTTAGGTATTCTGTAGATACCAAAACCCTAATCCCTTAATCCAGTATTAATTTAGAAAACCGCTAAAAATAGAAAAATCTACTAGAGGGATCGTCAGACGCAGTTGTCGAATCTGACACGCCCACACACACACATGCAAAGAATATAACATATACCCAACATTCTCCCACTTGTTGTTTTCTTTGCATCCAGGGGTCCACATGATTATATAGTCAACAATCCAGGGCACCAATGCCCATTGTTACTCTACACCAGGAGAACTTTTCTGTGCTCACAGAATTTGTCAATGAATCTACAACATTTTTTAAAGTGTCAACCTTTTCTAGCAACACCTTCTTTTCTTCAACCATGTCTCTCACAAAGTGATACTGAACATTGATATGCTTTGAATTCGAATGATAAGTTGGGTTCTTTGTCAGAAAGATTGCACTCTGACTATCATAATGTAATCTCACTGCTTGTTTTACCAACCCAATACCTGAACACAATCTCCGTAACCATATTGCTTCATTGCTTGCATGAGTGGCTACCATGTATTCAAATTTTGTAGTTGAGAGTGCCACTACAGCCTGTCTTTTGCTCATCCAACTAATTGCTCCTCCAAATAGGTTAAACACATACCCACTTGTAGATCTTCTGCGATCCATATCTCCAGCACGGTCTGCATCAACAAAGCCATGTATGTCCACCACTCTGTCCAATCTCGGTCTTCCTTGGTAGCACAATCCATAATTGGTAGTGCCACGCAAATACCTGAAGACCCTCTTTATTGTTGTCCAATGCTCCTTCCCTGGTTTTGACATATACCTACTTAAAACTCCCACTGGATGTGAAATGTTTGGTCTAGTACAAACCATTGCATACATCAAACTGCCAACTGCACTGGCATATGGAACATGGGACATGTCTTCTTCTTCTTCCTGTGTCTTGGGACACTAATCTGCAGATAACTTTACACCTATAGGAATAGGAACCTTGACCGGTTTACTTCCATGCATATTAAACCTCTGCAATATCGTCTCAACATATTTTCTCTGATTCAACCAGAGTTTTATGTTTGCACGATCTCTTTTAATCTCCATTCCCATAATGAAGTTAGCAGCACCGAGATCCTTCATGTCAAATTTGGAGGATAGCTGTGATTTCACCTCCTTGATAACTTCCATGTTATTTCCTACCAACAACATGTCATCAACATACAACACTACATAAATGAAGTGATTACCAACCTGCTTGGAATATACACAGTGATCAGCCCTGCTTCTCACAAATCCCAATCCAAGGATGTATCTGTCAAACTTTTGGTACCACATCCTAGGTGATTGCTTCAGACCATATAGTGACTTCTTTAGCTTACAGACCAGCTCTTTCTTTCCCTTCACTACAAAGACTTATGGCTTCTTCATGTAGATTTCTTCTTCCAAATCCCCATGTAGGAATGATGTCTTCACATCCATTTGTTCCACTTCAATATCAAAAGCAGCAGCAATAGATAAAAGAAATCTAATAGATGTTAACTTGGAAACAGGAGAAAAAATATCACCAAAGTCAATTCCCTCTAGCTCGAAATAACCTTTTGCTACAAACCGAGCTTTGTATTTCTCCAATTTACCTTCTGCATTAAAATTCTTCTTAAACAACGATTTTCTACCAACAGATTTTCTTCCAGCTAGCAACTCAACCATATCCCATGCCTCGTTCTTATCCAAGGCATCCATTTCTTCAACCATAACCTTTTTCCATAGTTTACTATCCTCTGAATTCACTGCTTCCCTAACAGTTTTGGGATCATCATCAGTAATAGATAAAGCAAAATTAGAACGAAAATCAGGTGGACTATACCTTTATGGTTTCCTTCTTTCCCTCACTAATCTCCTCAATATTGGGGTATGAGGTTCTTCTTCTTTTGCTTCATCTTCTTCAGATGATTCAAATTTTGCATCATCCAACTCCAACTCCAACTCCATTTTCTTAGGTTCTTCTAGCCTTGGTAGGAATTCATGTTTGGAAACATCTTTTACCTCTCTAAAAACAACATCTCGACTGTAAACAGTCTTCTTAGTTTCTGGGTTCCAAATCTTATAACCTTTCACACCATCTTTATAACCAATAAAAATACACTTTTCAACATTTTTATCCAGCTTACTCCTATTTTCCTTTGGAACATGTACATAAACATCACAACCAAACACTCTAAGATGTTGAAGAGAGGGTTTCTTTCCAGTCCTTACCTCATGTGGAGTTTTATCATCCAACGTTGATGAAGGTGATCGATTGACCAGGTAACATGTTGTACCCACTGCCTCTGCCCAAAATTCCTTTCCTAACTCGGCACCGCTAAGCATGTTCCTTGCTTTTTCCATCAATGTCATGTTCATCCTTTCTGCAACTCCATTCTGCCGAGGTGTGTATGGAGTAGTCTTCTACCTTGCTATACCACACTTCTTACAAAATTCTTCGAATTCATTTCCACAGAATTCTCCACCATTATATGTCCTCAATACCTTTATCTTCTTCTCTGACTGATTTTCTACGAGAGCCTTAAACTCTTTAAATTTATCAAATACCTCAGATTTCTTTCTAAGAAAATAAATCCATGTGTGCCTTGAGAAATCATCTATGAATGAAACATAATACACATATTTACCTAGGGATGGAACATGAACAGGTCCAAACACATCGTTGTGTATCAACTCTAAGATCCCCTTTGCTCTTGTAGCACTAGATGGGAATCTTACTTGATTTTGTTTTCCATATATGCAATATTCACATAAATCAAAATCCAGAGTGCAATTAGACATACCTTCAACCATACCTTTACCGTGTAGTGTTCAAAGGCCCTTTTCTCCAATATGCCCCAGTCTTTGATGCCACAACATAGTCTTCTTTCCAAGGACAATATTGGTCCTGTATTCTTTATTTTTCTGCTCATGGACAATAGAACTATTACACCCATTAGTATAAGTGCTTCCCAACAGCTTGTACAGAGTTCCACACCGAACTTCCCTCATCAACACCATTGCTCCTCGTACCATCTTGCAAGTTCCCTTTCCAAATACAGTATCCATTCCTGCATCATCCAACTTGCTTACAGATATTAGGCTCCTGGCTAGTTTTGGAATGTGAAGAACCCTAGGGAGAGTTCTAATCCTTCCATCTTTTAGAAGCAACTTAACCCTTCCACGTCCCAAGATTTTGGTTGTCGAGTCATCTCCTAGGAATACATCACCACCATCGTATTTTTCATATTCATAAAACCACTCCATGTGAGGAGTCATATGGTATCACACACCTGAGTCGATCAACCATACATCGCAGTCTGCATGTGTACCTGTAGATGCCAGGTAAACATCACCTCCTTCTTCAGTGGAGGTTTTTGCCTCTGTGGAAGAGGTACTATCAGATCCCTTTGGTTTATCAACCTTCTTAGACTTGCAATCTTTCTTATAATGCTCTGTTTTACCACACTTCCAGCATTTCATCAAATATTTTCCTGGAGAGTTAGATCTACCTGTAGATTTAGGTCTCCCCCCCTAAGACTTACCAGGATTTTTTTCTTGGGTATGCCCTTTTACAAATAAAGCATTTGTGCTATGACCATCCATGCTTTTCCACCTCATCTCTTTAGATAACAAGGATGCAATTACATGCTCATACTTCAATGTAGATTGAGTGGTACTACCAATTGCTACAACCAGATTATCCCAAGAGTATAACAAAGAACATAGCAAATTAATACACTTATCTTCTTCTGCAATTGTAATATTAACAGAGACAAGTTGACTTACCAGAGTATTAAAGGAATTTAGATGTTCTGTCACATAATATCCATCTTCCATCCTAAGATGATACAACTTCTTTTGAAGAAACAACTTGTTTACCAGGGACTTTGATTGATACAAATTCCCTAACTTATCCCATAGTTCCTTGGTTGTAGATTCTTCCGAGACATTCAACAACACCGAAAATTCCAGGCATAGTCGAATAGTACTCCTTGCTCTTCTGTCCAACTTCTCCCAATCTTCCTTTGACATACCAGTAGGTGGTGTACTAGTAGTTTGTGTACTAGTAGGTTGTGTACCAGTTGCATGTGTGCTAGTAGACGGTGTACCAGTAGGTCGTGTACCAGGATCCACAACGATCCATTGTTCTTTGTTTACAAGAAGGTCCTCCATCTTGAGCTTCAATAGTTCAAAGTTTTTACCATTGAACTTCTCTATCTCAGTTCTAGATGAGCTCGCCATTCCTCTTTCTATACTCGAATCTCCACTGCAAAAGCCCCCACTAAACCTAGGTTTATTACAGACCCAAGATAAACTTGATCTATCAAGACCGAGCCAAACCCTCAGCAACAAAGGCGTCCCTCTGAAGCTAAAAATGAGCTCTGTTACCACATGTAAGATTTAAACATGTGAAGTAAAGCAATGCATATAGATTCTTAAGCAAAACAGAAATTAATCAATGGCTCATACACATAGTATACAGAGATTTATACCGGAAACCGTCAAATGGGGAAAACCTTTCTTATATTCATTATATCGAATTTCACCATTCACCATACAATATATACAATGTTTTTAGGTATTCCATAGATACCAAAACCCTAATCCCTTAATCCGGGATTAATTTAGAAAACCGCTAAAAATAGCAAAATCTACTAGAGGGATCGTCAGACGCAGTTGTCGAATCTGATGCACCCACACACACATATGCAAAGAATATAACATATACCCAAAAATTTCCTCGTCCATCAAAAACAATGGTTCCTTCAACGTGATGTTCTCTTCTTCCAGGCGGGCTAGCTGGCTTTCCTGGTCAATAACTCTAGTTTATAGCGGATTCGAACCATCGAACATGGCCGATGACATGTAGGGGTCAAGTACTCATTACAACCCTGCAATAAATGAATGGAGCTGGAAAAATCAATAAGAGATATTGTTTATGCGTGCAACAATTAATGGAGTCTCGACAAAGTGAGTCCTCCTTCAATTTGTTGAGGACCAAGTGTCCACATGCTAGTCCCAATGTTCATTGAGGTTGAGCGGTGTTATAGAGGTAACTTGCAGGATTTGATGTGAAGCTGATTTCACAGTGTATCAAAAGAAATCGGTATTAGTTTTCTAGAAGACATGATCATTGTGCATGAGAACGACGTTGAGATGTGAGCCATCATCTAATTGCATTGATAAGTATTAAAATAAATGAGAATAATTCGTGGCAATTGGAGCAGGTTCTTCCATACCTTGAAAGATCTATAGCGATTCTATTGCGATACGTGGTAGTTGACAGGGGCATTGAAAATTTATGTGCTACCAAAATGCATCGAATTATTTCCCACTCAACCTTCGATATTGGTAATTGACACGTGCCTTGAGAATTTCAAGGCCACTGAAATTCATCAAATTATTACCCAACCTGTGAATCTAACAAACAGAGAGGAGGGAAGCACAGGGTGAGTGCTATATTAATCAACAAAAGGAAGTAAAATTATCGAGACTACAAGGTACAACGAGGTGAGTTTTAGTTTACAACCGAATGCATGCATTTTCCATGTCGAGACGAGACGAGTATCCCTGTATTTTTTCATTACCACTCTGCGCTAGTATAATCAACCAGTGTTGTATACTAACCCAGGAATGAATCTCCTCTTTTTTAAACGATCATTCATACTCCCTTCAATTTTAATTTCGAAACTTTTTGGAAAGCTACAAAAAAAATTATGAGAATGTTTTTTCTTTTTCTAAATATAGTAAAATAAGACATACTATCTAACTTTTTGTATGTTTCAAGCATTACAGAAACGGATGGGAACAAAAGCACTCAAGCTCGAACGGTTGGAGATAAAATTATGGAGTTTATGGCTATAGAAATATCTCAACTTTTAGTGACCATTCTATATATCATACGATTAACAATATTGTAAATGGGATGACACGACCACAATACAAGATAAATACAGGAAGTTACATGTCATTAGATATTTTAGATAAGGAAGTGGACAATAGTGCATTTGGAATAATTTTTAGCCCACTGTGGAGCCTCTAGACTCTTAGATTTCCACCGATAATTAATGGAGCTCAGAAAATTGATTACAGATGTGTGCAATAAAGAATCGTTCACTTGAACATGCCAATCAGTGGGAGTACGGGCCCAATGTAATAATGAATCACATTTATTTAATAAAGAATCATTCACTCCAGATGTTGTAAACGCCGCCTCAGGTCCTGCATTTCTTGCTCCATAAAAAAAAGTCGTTCCTTCAATGTGAGGTTCTCTTCTTCCAGGCAGGCTAGCTGACTTTCCTGGTCAATAACCCTTTGTAATTAATCAAGACAATCCAGAGGATGATCAATTAAAGCTTGAGTTATGTCTAGTTAGTACTATTTAACACTGACAATGTAACTAGTTCCATGAGGATTTAGTTCCATTTAGCTTAGAGTTCATTATACATTTTGAATAACAAACAACCCTCAATTATTATCTTTTGACAAAAAAATTCATTACTTGTGCATTTAGTTATATTAAGTTTCATTGTTCAACATGTATTTCCCAACTAACTTGGCAGGGACTGCGTTGTCATGCAACCCTTGTTTAATTAAAAGTAATTTGATACTAAAGAATATTTCAATGACTTATTTAATTAACAATTATTTGATATTAAAAAATAAGTTAACAAATTATAACACTAAAAGATATATATGTAAATTAAAGTGTAACTAATTATTATAGTTAGTTTTAATTTGAATAAAATGAGAATTAAAAGTATAAAAATTAATGATGATAATGATTATAAGAAGGTAATCAACCCTAATTTAGAAGAGAAAAAATATCTCTATATTTTGACAAGGTAAAGAAAAAATAGGCATTGCTAAAATAAGAATATTTTTTTATGAGTTCCATAGTGAAATTGGGCATTGGTCAATTCCTAAAACGTCGTGGGATGAAAGAGTTTGTCACCTTTGTGACACTAAAAGGGTTGAAGATGAAAAACACTTTCTCTTAGATTGTCCATCATATACCCGTATTAGATCTCAATTTCAAAAGATTTGTGTAACACCCTGTTTCCCCCAGACTGTAAATATAACTGAACTGGCCAAGGACTATGGCAAAAACTCATAAGTATGAATATGTGATGTAAATGGACCTGCAGGAAGAGGTCAATGAATGTAAATGATAGTTTGAATTTAATGCA
>ML777833.1:630915-678412 GCA_009831015.1 Picea engelmannii
GAGCATCGGGTTTTCCAAAGGCGAGGAACTCTTGCATATGGAAATCGCGATCCGCGATTTCCCGACGCGATCATAACCGTTAGCCTGAGGGACGCGTGTCCAAAGATCCTGTAGAGATCGGGGTTCGGCATTTCGGTACTCTCAGTGACGAGAAACTCACGACAGGAGAAGTCGCGAAATCCCGAGATGCGACGGTCCCACAGTCATAGCATCCCAGTGGAGGACAGGTGTCACTCCATGCCATCTTAGGGAGTGGGGGCCATAGACGCCAGAGCAAGGGACAGGTGTCGGAAGGCCAAGCTGGGTCGTGAGTCAACGCCAAGTGGCATCGGGGATCGGAGGTTCGGAATTTACGAAGGCCTGTGCATCGCGGCATCATAAACCCCGAAACCCCGATGGGTAGCTATAAGGCTGCGGACATATGGTAGCAGGTCCTGTGGATTCGGGAGCTGAACCAAGAGAGCTATGCGTAGAGGAGCGCATCAGAACTCGGGGAATCGCGAGTCTTGAGGGTGAATGAATCTTAACACTAGAAACCCCGAATTCCCGATATAGAACCGGGGATTGGTATTTCGCTAATACGGGTTTGTGGAGATTTCTCATGTATGGGAGATTAACCCAAAGTTTTTTTTTAAATAATGGTAGTGGGTGTGTTACAATTTGTCACACTACCAGCCTTCCTAACCTTTTAACTCAACAAAACTATGGTGATCTTGAAACGTTTCTCTTAATGCTTTTCGAGCACAGAAATAAAATTCTAAAGAATTCCAAGCAACCCCTTACCTTCTTAAGGTCTCATAGACCAATTCGATCTCAGTGGACGTTAATCATCATCATCGTCAATTTGAATAAAGACGTTATATACATATTTGAAATTTTATATATGTATTAAAAGTTTGTGTCTTATCGTATTATAGGTTTGTTAAGTTCATCTAAATTATATTAAATTTGGGTTGTTTCAGTGTTAAAAATACAGTTTAATTATTATTAATGGTTTAATTATTATTGACTATTTAATTTCTTAACTAACGAATTATTATTATTCTAATAATTTTATTAAATTAATTCTTATTGATTATTTATTTATTTTCCAAAAAAAACCTTGATATTTGAGATTTTAAGTATGACCTATATTGCAACAGTCCTCACCTCTCTCCTATACCTACATATTAAGTCATCCTAGGCTCTATTTAGGTAGTCTTCAAACAAAAATTACAAAAATATTTTGCAGCCGTAAAGATCAAAACAATAACTAAACATAATAGAATCGAAACAAAGGACTAGAATCCTTACACCTCCATCATCAATAAAGAGATATTTCACCATTTGAAATTTGAGTCCCTTAGATAGGAACCCTTCCTACATTAATATAGTTTCTTTATAAAGTCAATCTACCTTTGTGTTGAACTCTATATAAATGTGCATAAAGGAAAGCTCCTCAAACTTCTTTTTTACCTCCATAACTTGATTCATAATTAGGCTAGCATCATGATTTTAATTCTACATTTATTGTTTGTCCATTCCATTAACATCTTGGAGTCCCCAAATACCTATAATTGCTTTAAAAAATTTCCTACAATTGTTTTCAGAAAGAACCATAATGCATAGAACTAAACTCTATTATTTGAATCTTTCCCAACATCATATTGCAAATAAATCTCGTGAGTGGATTCAAAGAAAATAATAACCCCTAGCCCACACATACATGGGGTTCTTTGACAAGCCCCATCGAAAAAGCTCCAATCCTTCTCATAATCAATATTTGCCTCTTTTATAATTCTTTAGGTCTTTTATGATACAGGCTTCCAACATCCCTCCAAAGAAATTATAATTGTGTGAGCTACTTGTGCAAGAGTCATGTCAATTCCTTCAAAAAATCATTCAATTCTTTGAGATCTAAACCCCACATAATATAATGCAAGGCTAAGCCTTAAAGGATTTTTATAATTTTTTTGTTATCCATGAATAAAAACAATCTACTAGAGACATTTGAGCCCATTTATTTATCCCATTTAAGATTTGTAATACTTTATTCCATACTAATATGGAGAAGGAACAAGTGACACATATATGCTCCATATATATTTTCACTAATTTTGCACATAATACATCTCCCTAACACATGCCAACTTCTCTTTTGACCATTTTCCCATGTTAAAATGTTATTTTCTAGAGGAAAATTTTATCTTTTAAAGAGTTCTCTAACTTCCAGACCATCTTCCACAACGATTTTCTTTCTCCAGCCTGTAATTATTCTGTTTTGGCTGAAAATCCAAATTTAGTTGTATACTCCTATGTGCCTTGGCTCTTTGACCATCTGATTACGTCATCTTGCTTAGATAGTTTTATAGCACTATGATTCAGTAAATTCACATATTGATTCCATTTGTCTGCTTTTTCTCCCGATAACTCCAAATCATCTACCGATTTCCACTCCTCAAACTATCTATTCCTTCCAAACTTACTTACCACATCCTCTAGTGAGAAACAACCCATATAATGTAGGTCATTTAGAAGAGATTAAGATAACCTAACATTTCCTTTGCATTCAATCCAAGGATATTCCCCCACTCTCACTTTGTTTCCTCTTCATATCTTCTAAGCTACCAAATTTCCAATTAAGGGAAAGGCCCTAACAAGGCTTTCTAGACAATTGAAGCTCCTTGGAAGCTTATCCTTTCCCTTCTAGTCCATTCTTCCATGGACTTTCCTTTTAAGTGTTTTAATTTCATCACTTTACCCCATAATTTTTTATTACATGTTAACCCCCACAGGCTCTTTGTTGTTAATGCGAAGTTGAAAACATCCTTCATCTCCCATCCTTGTACTTCCTTTAGGGTTTCCACTCTTGAATATTTAACTAGGGGGGTTCCTTCCTTTTCCCTTCTTCCTATCCATAAAACATTTTTTCCTGATTTTGTTGAGGGAACATTTATGGATGTGTGCAACAGACATCCAATATACCAAAATGCTTTTTAACAAAGACTTGACCAATACTAGTTTTCCACCATGAGATAACCATATGTTGCACCATACAAAAATTTTGGCTTTAATTTATTAAATAGCCAAAACCAATCAACATATTTGTAGTAATTTAGCTTTAGCTTAAAACCCAAATACTTTACTCCTTGTTCAAGGTCTAAATGATTCATAAGAAGCAAGTTTACCACTTGATTTTTTACCTCTTCTTGATCCAACTTATTAAACAACATTGAAGACTTCACCATATTAACCTCCATACTTGTTGCTAGGTAGTAAATGTCTATTATCTCATTTATGATTCTTGATTCCTTGATGGAATCTTGACCAAACATCACAATGCCATCAACAAAAAGCAGATGTGAGATAACCACCGCGTCATAAATTTATATCCCTTTCAATGCCCCTTTCCTCCTTGCATAATTTATTAACTTACTTAACACTTCTGGAACTAAAAGAAATAAGTAAGGTGATAAGAGACAACCTTGACATAGCCCTCTAGAGGCATTAAAAAACTTTGATGGAGATCCATTTATTATAACTGTAATATCCCCAAGGACAAGCCCCAGTTGTATTTATAAATTGTAAACATGTTTTGTAGGCTGGTGAGCCGAGTTATAATAAGCTAGGAGGCTTATTTGGTGATTAGGCTGGAGAGCCTAGGTGTTAAAGGCCAGGAGCCTGATTTTGTATATGTAATTATGCAAATCATTAATATAATATATAAACATCGTTGTGTGACGACCGACCACGAAGAAAGAGTGATGGGGGACTAAGCTTCCACAGAATGGGTAAGGGAGAGGGGGCTGAAAGGTTGGAAGAGGGGCTAAGCTTGAGGGCTTAAGTCCTTGAATAAAAATTTATTATTATTCCAAAGTAGTGTGAAAGGTATATTTTTATCCTAAGTTCCTAGAAAAGGGAACGCATACTTGATGGAGTGCATGTAGCTTCATGGGCGACATGTGTCGGTCCATGCACATGCAATTTAACCCAAGAATTGAGCCGTGATGGGGGTTCGTCCTCCATTCTTCCATCCATTGTCTGAACCGTGTGTGGTGGGCGTCTGATCTCCGCATACCCTCACGCAACTCTGAAACCAGAAAATTGTGATGTTTTCCTAAGAAGCAAATGCATCCTTCGTCTGAATTGTTTGAGTCTGCATTCGACCTTTGCGTTGTTTCCTTGTCATGCACCCTGAAAACCAGGGGCAAACCCATGGACTAAGCCATGTCTCCTATGTTTCCTGTGAACCCAATTTATCCACACTGCAAATCCGAGTTCGTGCTTAGTTGTTTGGGTTGTTGTCTTTTGTGAAACCTCAGCATACCGTAATTGTCTATGTTGTGTGTGTTATAACTGTGGGTTGTTGTGGCCACGAAGTCCCTTGGCTGAGTGTGATTGGATACCGTCATTTGTTCCTTGTTGAGCCTTACTGTTGTCCTCCTTCTTATGGAACGAGGCTGAAGAAGCAGGTTGTCAGGCCTGTGTGCAACACTCTGTCCAGGGGAGGGAGGTGGTTGTGGTTGAAGAGGCAGGTTGTCGGGCCTGTGAACGACTGTCTCCAGGTGAGAGAGTGTGCGAAGGAAGTGAGAACTCCTAAAAAGGGTCTTGTAGCTGCCACAAAGCTTGAACAATTCTAGTCCGACCTGTTGCTGAAGCCCAAGGCAAGGGAGGTTTAGCAGCCAAAGGACTGTCCTGGTGACAATGAAGGTGTATACTCCTGGGGTGGGACAGGGATGTGGGGAATGAGAATCTATGAGCAGTGGGCATAGGTGGCTCCTGGGAGAGAATCCATCCTCATAAAATGTGTGTCTTCTTGTTGACCTTGCCTAGCCCAGGATTCCCTTGCCCAATGGAGCTTAGTCCCAGCTTGTGGGTGACTTACTGCTGAGAGTGATGAGCAACGCAGTCTATGGCTTGGAGGTTCATGGAAGGTCTAGACGCAGTTGGTGGTGTTATTCCAGATGAAATATAAGTATAATTTATCTGCTTAATTTTATGTTATTCATAATGCTGGAATGTTATCATGTGTTCAGTTGCATGTATGAATTGTTGTTAATTCTATTTAAATCTGAATGGTAACAGTAACTCTATGTTAAAATGTGTTAGTTTGATTTAATGCATATTATATTTATATGTGAATATTCCGCAGTAGTGGCATTGCTCGATCTTTGGGGAGGGTCAAGGATGCTACAGTTTGGCATCGCAACTAAGTCAGAGCTGAGTAGTGGCATTGCCCAGGCCTGTTAGTGGCTGGGGACGTTAAAAAATTGGTATCAGAGCCAAGGTTTTCAACACTGAGCCTGGATGGGCATGTGAGTTGAAAATGAAGAAAAAAATTCGGAAAGAATTGTTGTCGAAGTAGACAAAATTTGAGTTCAGACCCATGGTTTAAAACACTGAGCCTGAATGGGCTAGATAAGTGGTCATTGGACCCAAGGTTTCAAGAGGAAATTGTGTATGGAGGACCAATTTCGAACCTCGGAACCTTCCTGAGTGCCAAGAAGTTACCTTGGCCATGTTACGAAGCTGAGGAGGACTAGCGGTGTTGTAAAACCATTATAGAAGTGGTGTAGGGCTGCAGAGTAATGTGGACCTTAGGATATGTTCAAGAGAAGGAGAATCCTTCACGATCGTCGGATCTGGTAATGTTACGAGGTAGTTAGCCGTGAATTCCTTTGGAAATCCGTAGAGTAATAGAGTTTGTTCTGCGTCATAGGATCTATTCGGAAGAAAGGGAAATCCCTTACGACCGTCAGATCTAGGGAAGGTGCATAAGGGTTAACCTGGAAGCCCTTTGGACTTCGTGACTTCAGTGAAGTTGATGTAAAATAAGAGAGAAGTTCGAAGCTCTGAAGCCCGAAGAGCCGAAGTGGTGAGTCATGATGACATCACCTGGAGGTGACGTGGACACATGGGATGTGTGCCACGTGTCAATGGGTTCTAAAACCGTGGAAGTTTGAAATGCCATATGGAACGTGATGTGTGACACCCATCTGATTGGGCCACGAGTCAACCGCTAATATTCCGCCATGTGGCTTGCCATATGAGCAGGGCTAGTGGGGTCGAGGTTACATAACGTAGTTAAAGGTCAGAGGACCCACACTGGCGTTGATCACGATACATCAAGATCGACGATCATGAGGCATTGTGGGAACCTAAGTTGCATGGGAGTTAATTCTCCAAGGCGGTCCCGCAATCGAAACCGCGGTTTCACCGAGGGGTTACGTGTTAGTGTCAGAAGAATTGTGGGATGAAAGGTGGCTTACTCCAAACCACCGTTGCATGGCCCCGCAATTGGAAAACGTTAAGTGATGTGATGTAATGATGTCACCAAAGGTGATTGGGAATGTTCGGAGATTAACAGTTCAGATGCGCAGATGTAAAATCCTCTGAAGTCTCGAAGCTTCGAAGTTTCGGAACTCAGACGCCTGATGTTCCATAGTAAGTGTTAGTCGTCGGATGCTAAGTAGACGTGGATGGTTGATCCGCCCTACTTCGCGAGTTCGGTAATCTGGAACTCCGAGAGATTGTTGTGTGGTGCTTTGAAATCTTTCGAAGGCTCGAGTAAGCACCTAGTTTTCTAGCGTTTGGTCATGGCCCATGATCACATGGATTGGGCACCGAGAGAAAGGGGCTAGTGCCCAAAAATGATGATAGAGTAGAGAAGAGCTCGGAAAGAAAATGAAATCTGAACGTTTTCTTCAATCAGATTGCTCTGAATGCGTAAACTGGTGAAGTATTGAATAAGTTTCAATTGTTTCTCTTCTTTGAGTTTTTGAGTGCAAGCAATGCACATTGTCCACAAGGAGTGTGTTAACAGAGGTAAGTTAACCTCAGATAAGCTCGGGAGAGATACCGTTGAACCTTCATCAGCAACGGTGCAAGGAGTGCACAGGAAGAACTCTGTGTTGAGTTCAAAGAAGGATAGAGTCACTGAGAACTCTGTAGGGCTCTGCCAAGCGGGCATCGAGCGAGTACAAGTGTGCACAAAGATAACTCTTTGTCAAGTTCAGGGAGAGGAGTATTAGAGGAAGATACTCACAGAGTTGTTGAACACTATGTAGAAAACACTCAGCAAGGTGTGCTTTGAGCAAAAGGTTGCCAGGAGGGCACAAATTTTTCCTTTGTAAGGAAACAGAAGGGTCGAGACCCTTAGGAGACTGAGTAAATGGAAAAGCTCTGAAGAGATAATGCAAGGAGTGTGTGGGGGACAGACTCATTCTAAGTCTTAAAGCTCAAAAGAGATAACGCTTATGAAAGGGAAGACGATATCCAAGAGGCAGACTCGTAGGAGAAAGGTCAAAGACCGAATCCTTTGAGCACTGACAAATCTTCCAAGGCGGAAGAAGTCAAAAGCTCAGGAGGAGGAGCGACAACATCCATCGGATCAGTTGTGGGGAGGATCCTGGACCGTTAGATCAGCGTCCAACAGAACGAAGGAAGCGCAGAGGAGAGGAATGAATCCCATCTGTTAGGTCTGAGCGCAAAGGACCAACAACTGTTGGATCCAGAGGTAAGTGCACGAGACTTAACCCTAGTGTGCGCAAGAGAAGTGGACTTGTCAAAGTCCCGAAGTCCCAAAGTGATTTGGGATCATCCATCGTCAAGGAGGACAAGTGGCATAAGATACACAACTTCAGAAGTTTGTGGACAAGGAGGAGGAGAAATAGTCGAAGTAAATCTTGTTCGTTGACCTGAAAGTGGACGTGTGGCGCCAGATTTGGAACTTCAAGTACAGAGCACTCCAGAGGAAAGCAGAGGATAAAAGCATTGAAGTCCCGAACGAGATCTCAATCATTGATCAAGGAGGAGGTCGAAGGACCGTTGATCTAGTCTTGGTTGGAAAGAGCCGAATTTATGAAGAGAATCAAGGTCGTGGATTTGGAGAGGACATGTGGCAGAAGATCTGTCACTCTGGGGAAATTCACTCCAGAGATTTGTGTGTGTGGAGACGTGAGAACTCTCGAAGGCTGGAGAGTCGTAGTTCATCAGAATCGTCCAATTGTTGAGGACATGTGTCATTAGATCTTCCACTCTGGAAGATTTCCATAGGGGAAGAGCAGATAGTTGAGAGTTGAAACTCCCGAGGGCCGGAGAGCTGGAACCAATCATAGTTGTTGGTTTGGAAGGGAGTTATGTGTCGATAGGTCGCGGAGATCTGAGATCGTGCATGAAAGGAGAAAAGGTTGTTGATTGGACAGTTGGCCAAAGGCAGGTAAAGGATAGATAACAACCGTTGATCACAGATCATTGCCGAAAGCGAGAGATCGACGGTCGGGAATAATTGCAGGGCCAAAAGTTGCTCAGATGTTGAAAATATGAGAGCAGGCTGCAATTTATACCATGGTTTTAACAAAGTGATACGTGGCAGCTGGAGGTGAATTGTGGGGCGAAAAGCGGGTTGGTCTAAAACCACTCTTTCCCACACCCGCAATCACACTCTTATGTGAGGTCATAGCCCACGGTCTTATGAAAGAAAGGGATAATGAAAAAGGGGCTAGCGCCTGAAACTTAGAGTTTTGGAAGCGCGCAGGAATAAGTCCACGGGTCTGTCAGGACCTGCACATAGGAGAAAAGGGGGGCTGTGTATAATTGTTTTGGGTTCAATCACGAGCCCGAAGAGTCAATTCGACTCAGAAGATTGAAAGATCCTTTGACCAGGAGGTTAGCAGACCTCGTTGAAGTAGGGGCACTGGGTCGAAAGTGCTCAGGGTAGAAATAGTCATGCACAATGACTACAATGAGAGCACAAGAAGATTCAGGAATCCAGGAAGAATTGAAGACGTCTAGATTCGACAAGGAAAAGTTGCACACAAGAAAGAAGTTGCTGCAATTTTTGTGGCAGTAAGTATGTTATGGTTTGTTGGGTCAGCTAGAGGAAAGAATGCTTGCATGTTTACAAGTCTTGTTGGTGATGTTGTTGCATAAGGAGTGAAGCAACAAAGAGCTAAAGTGTTGGTTATAAGTTTGATAAAAGAAGCATGAAAGCTTCTACTGCCATCAGACTTTTAGGTAGTATAAAATTTATTAATGGCAGTCATGCAGGTATGAGTTTTTATCACTCTTTTTGCATAATAGCTGAAAGGAAATTTTGGTAAGAATTTCCTCAACCAAAGTTATTTTATAAAATTACAGGGTTATATTATTGAATGCATACCACTAGATGTGGTAAAGGCTGGAGGCATGTATTAATTCAAAGCTTTTTAGCTTCTGAATGCACACACTGACATTGTAGAATGTCATGTTAATTTGGTTATGGGGTAATAACCAAATAATTAAAGATAAGAACTGGTTATAGGAATGAATGCTAGTAAGCTAGTCATGTATGAGACCAGGACCTGGTTGGATATGGCAAGGTATGGATATGGAAAGCTTTTGAGCCACACAGGTACTAAAAGCTTCCTACTTTTAAATAAAACTTGGGCTGCAACCTTTTTGCTAACACTAATGAACACCACAAAATTATATTCTTGGTGTAGTGTTCGGGTCGAAAACGAAGGCATCCAATTAATTGGGAAGACAATAGGAAGTGTGTGGAGAATGTGTCAACACATTGGCCAGAATTCCAACTTATGGATGGTGAGATACATGACTGAGATCAAGAGCATTATGTAAATCAATACAAGGGTTCATTGAATAAATAGGCATTGAGAGTTGTACTTGTGTCTAGAAAGGGGTAGAGTTGCACTCATACAAGATGGAATTGTATACTTAAATGCACTTTGTTGAATGCATTTTGTGAGTGCATGTATATATGTTTTGGCATGGAAATAATTATACTAATGGATGAAATGTTTCTAACTCACGAAGTTGAGAACATTTCAGGAACTGTTAAACATTGCAACAGAAAAGTTGCAAGCCAGGTAGTCACAGGAATAGAGACCACAACAAAATTTATGTTCAAAAAATTGAAATAATAAACTCATTGTTATTAATTATGAACATGCATATGCATAGAATGATGAGTCATTCTATTTGGTTAAGTTGTTTGGTAATGGTGATTGAATTGCTAGGTGCAGACAATTCTAAGTTCGCTGCATATGGTTCTGTACATATTGCAATTGAATTATGATGTACAGGAAATACTGACAATTGTTGGCAGTATGCAAGATGAAGCCTTGCAGGAAATAGTATGCAGTTTGGTGCTTGTGGAAAACCACACTGAAGGTTGCAATCCTAATTTGGCAACAACCAAGATGATTTATGAAATAGAATTTCATGTTTTGGGGATAAAAGTTGAATTCCCTTTCGAACTAATTGGAGTTCCTAAATGAATTATTTTATGTTTTCGCATGATAACTGCATGTGGGTGATGCAGATGAGATGATGTTGATTAAAGTTAGAATGTTGACTACAAAGAGTAGCTCGGGGAAGATGCTGATTGGAAATCTCTAAGGGCAGTTGGAACTTTGGGAGCCACGGTGCTCTAAGACTTATGGTTCGACCTGTTGCTGAAGCCCGAGGAAAGGGAGGTGTAACAACCGATGGACTATGTGACAGTGAAGGTGCACACTCCTGGGGTGGGACAGACATGTGGAGAAGGAGAGACCATTGGTTGGAGTGCTGCTGAGGTTTGGTACCTTGGTCTAGACCACATGATATGGAGGTCTTCTCAATCAAAAGATAAGTACCAATTCTCTATTTATTGTATGTTGTGTATGTTGTATATAGGTTATAATGTTATTAAAATTGTCTGTATATACATCTCTCTCTCTCTCTCTCTCTCTCTCTCTCTCTATATATATATATATATATATATATATATATATATATACACACACACGCTTGCATTGCCTGCATCCATGACTGTATATAATGTGTTTCATATTTCATTGCTTAAGAAATATATATACCTGATGCTAATCATGTAATCGATTGGAATGTGATTCAGGTGGAGCAAGAAGGTGTCTTGCAAGTGCATCTGGTGCACATATTGGACCAGAAAAGCAAGCAACTCCGGAATCAAGCCATAGGGCTTGTAAAGGTCTAGTGGACCTGGTACGGTCTCGAGGACGCGACATGGGAGCATGAGAAAGCTATGCTGGTAGAATACCCGCATCTTTTTTTTTAAGATTTTGGAAATCTTGTTGATGCCGTGTGAAAGTTGCATTGAGGACAATGCAAAAATAAGGGGAGGGGATTGTAATATCCCCAAGGACAAGCCCCAGTTGTATTTATAAATTGTAAACATGTTTTTTAGGCTGGTGAGACGAGTTATAATAATCTAGGAGGCTTATTTGGTGATTAGGCCGGAGAGCCTAGGTGTTAAAGGCCAAGAGCCTGATTTTGTATATGTAATTATGCAGATCATTAATATAATATATAAACATCGATGTGTGTTGACCGACCACGAAGAAAGAGTGATGGGGGACTAAGCTTCCACAAAATGGGTAAGGGAGATGGGGATGAAAGGTTGGAAGAGGGGCTAAGCTTGAGGGCTTAACTCCTTGAATAATAATTTATTATTATTCCAAAGTGGTGTGAAAGGTATATTTTATCCTAAGTTCTTGGAAAAGGGAACGCATACTTGATGGAGTGCATGCAGCTTCATGGGCGACATGTGTCGGCCCAGGCACATGCAATTTAACCCAAGATTTGAGCCGTGATGGGGGTTTTTCCTCCATTCTTCCGTCTGCTCTCTGAACCATGTGTGGTGGGCATATGATCTCTGCATACCCTCACGCACCTCTGAAACCAGAAAATTGTGATGTTTTCTTGAGAAGCTGACGCATCCTTCATCTGAACCATTTGAGTCTGCATTTGACCTCTGCATTGATTCCTTGTCACGCACCCTGAAAACCAGTGGCAAACCCTTGGACTAAGTCGTGTCTCCTGTGTGTCTTGTGAACCCAATTTATCCACACTGCAAATCCGAGTTCATGCTTAATTATTTAGGTTGTTGTCTTCTGTGAAACCTGAGCATACTGTAAATGTCTATGCCGTGTGTGTTATAATTGTGGGTCGTTGTGGCCACACAATCCCTTGGCTGAGTGTGATTGGCTATCGTTATTTGTTCCTTGTTGAGCCTTACTGTTGTCCTCCTTGTGCTGGAATGGAGCTGAAGAAGGAGGTTGTCAGGACTGTGTGCAACACTCTCTCCAGGTGAGGGAGGTGGTTGTGGTTGAAGAGGCAGGTTTTCATGCATGTGAGCGACTCTCTCCAGGTAAGAGAGTGCGCGGAAGAAGTGAGAACTCCTGGAAAGGGTCCTGTAGCTGCCACAAAGCTTGGAGAGTTCTGGTCCTGCCTATTGTTGAAGCCCAAGGCAAGGGAGGTTTAACAGTCGAAGGACTGTCCTGGTGACAGTGAAGGTGTATACTCCTGGGGTGGGACATGTATGTGGGGAATGAGAGTCTATGAGCAGTGGGCATAAGTGGCTCCTGGGAGAGAATCCATCCTCATAAGCTGTGTGTCTTCCTGTTGACCTTGCCTAGCCTAGGATTCCCTTGCCAGGTGGAGCTTAGTCCTAGCTCGGGGGTGACCTACTGCTGAGAGTGATGAGCAATGCGGTCTATGGCTGGGAGGTTCGTGGAAGGTCTACACGCAGCTTGTGGTGTTATTCTAGTTGAAAGATAAGTATAATGTATCTGCTTAATTTTGTGTTATGCATAATGTTGAAATGTTATCATGTGGTTTCGTTGCATGTATGAATTGTTGTTAATTCTATTTAAATCTGAATGGTAACAATAAATCTAGGTTAAAATGTGTTAATTTGATTTAATGCATATTATATTTATATGTGAATATTCTACAGTAGTGGCATTGCCTAGTCTCTATGGAGGGTCAGGGATGCTACAGTTTGGTATCGCAGCTAAGTCAGAGCTGAGTAGTGGCATTGCCCAGGCATGTTGGTGGATAGGGACATTACAAGATGAGGTTTAGTACCTTAACCTAGACCATGTGGATATGGATTATGGACCGTGGCTATCTTGGGAAGCCATTGCCCTAGTGGAGTCATAGCCCTGCTTAGGGGTGGAAGGTCTTCTCAAATCAAAAGATAAGTACAATTCTCTATTTATTGTATGTTGTATACAGGTTATAATGTTATTAAAATTGTTTGTATATACATGTATATACATTGTATATATGTTTGCATTACCTGCATCCATGACGATACATAATGTGTTTCATATTTCATTGCTTAACAAATATATATACCCGATGTTAATCATGTAATCGATTGGAATGTGATTCAGGTGGAGCAACATAGAAGAATGGACAGGACGAACCGCTAACTCAGACGGAGGATGGCATAATGACTCACGGGTTACTCGTTCCAGGGTTCCTGGTGGTTGTCCTCGTTCACGGTTAGACAGTGGTTGGAGAATCGTCAGACTCCACAGAATGAACCCGAAGCCAGGAGAATCAACCTCTGTGTTTTGTTCTCTAGTCGCGCACCTTGAAAACCAATGGGAAAAACTCGTGGACTGATCTGTCATCTAACCCGTTCGACCTCTGCACACGCATCCTGAAACTGGTAATCCGTGAGTCGTTTTGTGTCTTCTGAGGAACCCGACACCTGGATAATCGCCTTAATCGTGCTGTGTTTTAGTGTGGGTTGTTGCCGCCTGCAGTGCCATGCCCATCTGTTGTTGCCACTGTCATCTTTGTGGGAATGAGTGTTGAATTGTTGTTGTTGTCCTCACCTAGATGGAGCTGAGTCGAGGAGTGTGCTGAAGAAGCGGGTTATCAGGCCCGTGGTAGAAGAGGCAGGTTGTCAGGCCTATGAGAATCTCTTTCCAGGTGAGAGAGTCTGCTGGGAAGTGGTTTTCTCCCAAAGAGAGTCCAGCACCATCTACAGAGCTATGAGAATTCCCGATTTGGCCTGTTGCCGAGACCCAGAGAGGTAGGTGAAGCACCGATGGACTGTGCTTGTGAATGTGTATACTCCCGGGTGGAACAGGCATGTGGGGAATGAGAGTCTGTGAGTAGTGGACGTAAGAAGGCTCCTGGAGAGAATCCTTCTGGTTGCACTGTGCAATTTTCCTGTAACCTCAGCCTAGTCTAGGATTCCCTTGCCTTGGGTGGAGCTTAGTCCCAGCTCGGGGGTGACCCATTGTTGAGCGTGATGAGCAGTGTGGTCTAAGGTTGGGAGGTTTGTGGAAGGTCTGCACATAGTTGGTGGAGTTACTACAGTTTCAAAGATAAGTATCATTATGTGTTTAATTTCAATTAAAATGCATATCTGTGATGCTTGTAATATTATCATGTATTTTGTTGCAATGATATTTATTGTTAATTCTGTTTAAGTCTGTATGATGGCAGTAAATCTATGTTAAATGAGTTAATTTGATTTAATATGCATGCTATATATAATTTTATGGGAATGTTCCGCATAGTAGCGTTGCCCGACAGTGGGGTTGATGGTCGGGGACGTTACAAATTGTTATCAGAGCTTTAAAGTCTAAGTTAAGGTTGTGTTGGTAACGTTGCCCGGCCTGTTGGTGGTTGGGGACATTACAATAACATCAAAATATGTTGACGATAAGCATCCCATTATCTAATTAGTAGTCTACATATTCATACACAATTGAAGCAACAATAACTTGATATATAATCAACTTAGTTCATCATATGCTTTCAGAAGATCAATTTTCATCACCACTACTGAATTTGTTTCATCTCTATGTATGCATCCCTTCCTAGTTTGTTCCACTAGCATCATGTATTTTCCTATTGAAGAGAAATTCAAATTATTATTCTAAGATAATACATGACAAAATAACCTTAAGCCTATTAACAGTAATTTTTGAAATAAGTCAATAAACAAGATGACACAAAGATATAGGCCTAAACTCTTGAAAAGGTGAAGGATCTTGTCCTTTGGGAACAAGGGCTATGAAGGCGGGATTCAAGGCTCTTAGTGCTTTTTTGAATGTTCTTGATCCCTCACCCATTTTGAAAATATCCCCTTCCAAACATTTCATAAAATCTAATATAGAACTCAAAATAATAGCCATCATGCATTGGGCCTTTTGCCTTTTTCAAAGAATCTAGGACTACTTTTAGTTCTTCCTTAGTGACTTCAGCTTCCAGTTCCTGATTCATTTGACCATCAATGAGACTGGGAAAGAGACTTTAAATTTGCATGTTTACCCCAATGTTATCCTTCTTGGGGTCTTTAAAAATATTTTTAAAATGTTGCTCACCAACTTCTGCTATCTCCTTAAATGTTTTGACCTTAGAGACATCTAACTTACTTATTTCCCAGATGGTACTTACATTCCTTATGTGATTTGCATACTTGTGGAAAACATTGTATTATTGTCTCCTTCAACCAACCATATGGATTTACTTTTGAGCCTCCATTTTTCCCTCTCTTTATCAAGCATGATTTTTTTTCCCCTTAAAGATCTTTCGGTAATTGAAATTCTTCTTTAGAGAAAATTCCAACCTCATTATTTTTAAACATAGATTTTATAACTTCTTCCACTTCCTTTATATCTTTCTGATTTTTTAAGGATTGATTCCTTGCCCACATTCTACTACACCTTTCACTCTCTTTAGATTATCAACAAATCGCTTCATAGTCGAGTCATCAAAATAACTATCGAAAGGTTTCCATATCTTTATAACCAAGGCTCGAACTTCCTCCTCATTCAACCAATAATGGTAGAATTTAAAGGGGGGTGGGGGCTTTCATACTTTAGTTTCAAATTGAAACAAAATGCGTAGGTGATTTTATGACTCCCCATAACCCACCTAAGATTCAATCATGGTTCTATCTTCCATCAAATGGTTAGAAACAACAAAACCTATCCAGGCTCTTTGATATACGTTATCTTCCTCCTCTTGTATTTCTCCAAGTAGGAACTATCTTAATTGGTTCTACATCAATAAGATTTTGCTCTTCAAAAAGTGAATGAAAAAGTCTACAAAAGGGTCCCTCCTTGCTACTTCTCCCCAACTCTCCCTCTGATTGAGATCCGATTTGAGGTCACCATAAAAAATTACATTGTCACCTTTAAGGATTCTAGAGGCTCCAATCCCATCCGAAAAAGGTTTTCTATCTCCATATGGCCCATACAGATTTATGATTCTAAAAGTTATTCCCAATTCCTTTGATTTAAATTCCATCTCAATTCACACATGCATAACATTGGTAGTTATGGTTCAAAGTTAGTGTTCCACCCAAAAAAAAAAACCCGAAACATACCATCAACATCTATTGAGCAAAAAATCCAATCTTTTAGTAAAGAGGACACATTTTCTACTACTTTGGACCCAACACACATTTTTTCTTGTATAAGAATGACATCAAGTTTGTAATCTTCAAAAAGTCTTTTTAGGGCTTGCTACTTTAGGGCAGCCCCGACCGCTATAGAGTTCAGGGAAAGAATTATCATTTGATCCCCAATTTTTGGGTGTTTCTAGCTCTAAGGACCCCAATGATAGTAAGTTGTTTTCTTCTCTAACTTCCTTATTTGTATTATATTTAGCCTTGGAGATAAGGGATTTCTTCCAACTAAATATGGAAGCTCCTGGTCAATAGCCAATCCCCCTCCGTTGCCATTTATTCCTCAACATAGTCCTTTTTTTTACCTTAATTGGTAAGGGGACATGAAATGAGGTTTTTGATATTTTGTTCAAACATCCTTAGAAGGGGTTTTTAATTTATGTATATTCTCTTATAAACTACCCTTAAGATTGAACATGATCTCGAGACCCTTGGATGAAGAGGAGGAACTTGCTACCTCTCATAAATAAAAAAGCACATCTCCCTAAACTAAATATTTAGTCATATAGTCATCATAATTTTTATGATTACCATCGGATTTAGGGTTATCCTCAACCCCAAGGATTGGAGGAGAGGATCCTTGAACCCTATGTTGATTGTTACATAAGTCCTCTCGGTGCATAATTTTAGAACCCAAATACTAAACAATAGAGGGAGAATTTGAATGTACATCTTGAAAACACAAGGGAGTGTTTAAAACATGCAATATACCTTGGTTGATTGACAAGTGATCTTGTGTGGAGTGCTCCTCTTATATGCCCTTGTAATGCTTCATCTACTTTGAAGACTGTGCTTGTTCTTTTGTAGGGGAAGAAAGAGGCTCTAGAGCCTGAGAATGAAAACTCTTCTTATCCCCCAAATTCTCCATATTCACCTTTGAATCTCCAAGAGAGCTAGACTTATCTATCATACTTTCTTATTTTGGAGGAAGGTTCCTTTAGGTTTTTTGTAGTCTTCCCAAAGATGGCCAAATTCATGACAAGCTCCACATCTGAATGGGATTTAAAAAAAATACAACTTCTATACAAATGACCAAGACCCCATTCGATTCAATTTTTGTAAGCATCCATTATCCCAAATCAAGATCTACCAGAATTTTAACCAACCTCATATCTTCCTTTTTCCAAAACTTATCTTCCAAGTTATTAAAACAACCAACTTATCCCCCAATTCCTTCCAAAATATGTATGTTCCAAAGTTCCATTAGGATTCCTAGAAGCAAAACCCAAATTTGTTGAACATAAGAGGGTTCTATCCTTGAGTTGAAGCTTAGTTTCCACCTTTTAAGGACAAACTAGATGCCCCCAATTGCCAATCTTTATTGAGAAGAGTCTCAACATCACTTGAATTCTTCCCCAGAAACAAATCCAACCATGAACTAAGAGATGGAAAACTAGAGAATAGCCTAAAATTAACCTCTAGTGATCATTCATCCAATGTTTTGTGATTTCCCCTTTAATAGTTTTCCTTGTGAATTTCCCAATGAATACCCTCTCCATCAAGATTTCCACTTCATTCAAGATTACATCTAGCCCAACAACCATCTTGATTTTCTCTAGTTGTACCCTAATACATTTACGAGCTATTATCCTTCGTTCTGTTCCAAAGTTACCCTTTACTCTTGGAAAATATTATCCCTAACATTCCCAATCTTACTGTCACATGATAAGGTCTCTTCTTCACCCAAAAGTAGGCTCAACTTAACTAGATATTATTTATAAAGAGGTTCAAGTATTTGCATAGAACAAGAACTTGACCTATCAAACAAAGTACTAAGAGAATGCTCGAAATATAGGCCTAGTTTTTCTCCCAGAGAAGACAAGAGTTTTTTGTCATTTTCCTCCCTTGTTCCTCCAACTAAGGTCCTTAAAGGAACCATCCTATCCAAAAAATCAACTTTTGTTGCAATGTCCCACTTGGATTAACTTTGACCAGATCCAAGACCACATCATCTACTTCCATCTCTTCATTTAAAAACTTTTTATTTTGTTCCGTTACAACACTTGGGGAAAATCCATGGGTGCTTCCCCTCATTCCAAGGATGGTACCTAGGGTAAACCCTATATTTTTCAGGGCACAGGGCTAGGTCAACAATTTAGCGATTGAAGTTGTTACAACAATATATTCATCATGAGCTCAACATGTCACTCATGGGAGTAGAATATCGGTGGGGAGGATAACACTCCATCCCACAACCACTCGGGCTAGACCCAATTGACATTTAAAACCCTTTTATTACATCATAACTCTACCAATTCTTGATGGGACTTGAAAACGTAAGTGAGACTAGGAATATCATCCTCCCCATAGTCCACTTCTTTGATAACTTCATCCATAGGAACCAAAATTACTTTGTTCCTCCCTTTTGATTCATGGAGTAAAATCCAAGTTCACAGGTCTACGATAACCCTAAACTTACCAATGTGACCTACTGTCTTCCCCATGTTTCACCTGTTATCTACCATTTTTTGTAATGATTATTTAATTATTATTAGCTATTTGGTTAATAACAATTATTTACTTATTATTATTATTTCAATTAAAAAAATTGTAATCGCTATTTTTATAATATTTAAATATCGATGAGATTGATCATCGATATAATTATGTTTTACAACATAGTAATCATGAGAGAGAAAACTATCTATATATAAATGCAATATGACATGTTATTCCTTGACATGTTCCCTAGATAGGGGACTATGCCAAGACACCCTCTAGAGGCTTTTAGACTTCCTCACTTTAGGCCTTAAGTTGGCTCTCAAGCCAGAGGGAGTAACCCTGAAATATATTCAATGTTGGTTTTCCATTGTCACTTCAATAATAGATTTATCTTGTATGATTTGAATGCTAGATTTTTAGTGGTTGTGAGATAAAATGGGATCAAGGAACAAAGTAGGTTGAACATACATAATCTCATCTAACTCTTTAGACCAGGGCCTTTCCATTGGGCACTATTATCCCACATTGTAGAAGATCAGGTTGATAAAATGAAAGATTCAGAAGATGAAAAGAAAGACATGCATCTCCAAAATAACATGAAAATGACAATCACTACTATTTGAAGATAAACATAAATATCATAAATGCCTAAGAGGTGAGGAGGTCTCAGACATTCTAAGATAAGAT
Source organism: Picea engelmannii (assembly GCA_009831015.1). Taxonomy (NCBI): domain Eukaryota; kingdom Viridiplantae; phylum Streptophyta; class Pinopsida; order Pinales; family Pinaceae; genus Picea; species Picea engelmannii. Next base: position 650,261 of record ML777833.1, read on the forward strand.
AGAAAAAATACTAGGCACTAGGCAAATGAATCCAATAGTTTAAATTAATTCACGAGAGCTATAAATTAACCTCAAATGGATTCAAGACATGGAAAATAATTCCTCTCATAGCACATAATGCTAATAGATATCAACGACTACATATATTAATGCTCATAACTATTTTTTCATTCTCACAACCTTATACAAATGTCCATTACAAAGTGGAGGCTGATAATGAATATCTCAAAATGCATTTAATTGTTCAGGAAACTAATTACAATGTACAATTAGGATAAGAAGGCTATACCATAGCTTACTTGCCAATGAATGTGAATATTAGAAAATTAAACCAACAATCTCAAAATGCATTTAATTGTTCAGGAAACTAATTAAAGTATACAATTAGGAGAGAGAGAGAGAGAGAGAGAGAGAGAGAGAGAGAGAGAGTCCTATGGCAAGCTCCTTAATCTTTATAAAATAAAATGGCCCCTTGAGCTCTTGGGAAAACCTAGCCTTGAGAGAGTAGTGAATCCTATGGCAAACTCCTTAATCTTTATAAAATAAAATGGCCCCTCGAGCTCTTGGGAAAGCCTAGCCTTCAGTTGCAAAAAATACCCCTTCCCTGCTAGTACCCATTGTTGCCCATTTATCCTTCTTGAATATTGATTTGCAACCTCTTTTTGTGTAACTACTTTATAAGAATAGAAAAAGGTGGTTGCATAGGCTTGATACCCTAGGTGATTAGTGTCCCACTTCTTCCATTAAAAATGATACTTTGTTAATATCCAAGCTCCATCGATCCTTGTTCTCTAACAATTGTCTCACCTTTTCATAAAGTGTTTTTGACCATGTTCGTATCATATATAAATCCCATACTACATTATGTATTAAATGAATCTATTATGAACCTTCACAAATAAATCTTCATGGAATCTCAAAATGCCACTTGTCACTGCTAGATGAGACCTTGTACTCTCTCGTAGTATGGATTGGTTAATGTTTTTAAGCCACTCTTAGTTAGTTGTATTCCCATAATACCATCCATATACTCATTTAGAATAAAATAATTTACAAGGTTAAGGGTCTGCTCTCCACGATGAGGTTGAGCAAGAAACATTTTCTCAACATTCACACTGTAATATGCACAAAGGGCTCTCTATGCTAGGAATGGAACACTTTTAATTCCCATAATCCAATGTGTTTTAGGATCTTATCAACTCCAATCATTCTAATCCAATATTCACACTCTGCATATGGGTCTTGGTGAGAATTGAAATGTGAAAACATGTTTTCATTCTAATAGGTGTAAGGATGAACTTGTAAACCATGTGCATGAGCTTTAACAACAAGGCCTATTGAGATTGTCAAATATTTTCTTGAATTTAGAAGTACATAGCGTCCTTCCATGGTTCAATGTCAATTGCATACTTTTTATGAAGTCAAAGTAACTATCATAAGTAATTTCTCAATATGAATGTTGGTTGAACTTGAGGGGCATCTAGGGTGATGTCAATATACTCCTAGAAATTGATGATGGAAAACTTATAGTTAAATGATTGATCATGAAATGCATATCTCTGCTTCATTCACATGGTCTTAATTTCATCCCATGTGAAATCAATAATGAGCCATCCAGTGACATTTGCACCCTAAACTTCATAGATTCTTCTTTGATGATAGAATTCCTTATGTTTATAAACTTTAGCAACTTTAACAAGAACATCACTAACATTTTCAAAATAATTAACCCAAGATGTAAGTTTTTGTACTCCAACTTTTTCATAGAATGACTCACCATAATGGTTATAGTTCTTTTCCAATAAATTATAGGCATAGCTAGGCCATTCCCTACTTCATTGCATCAAAATTCGAGTCACCTTAGTTGCTGAAATATGGGTGTAGCCAAAGACTATACTTTCGTGGTAAATGTAGATATGATTCTATTTAAGACGACAACTGAAAACCCTAGTTCCATTCTCATAAACTCCAAAGGACCATTCCTTACCATAGATCTGAACAACACTATAATACCATGGAAGATGCCCATGATGTCGATGGAATCCTTCATAATCTTATTTAACTAGATAATGGCATTGTTTGTCCAAGCCAATTCATTGTTCATCACATCATACACGTGAAACACAACATTTAAAATATCTTTCCAAAAACTACAAAATTATGCCTCAAGAATTCGTTCATGAACTCCTTCTAGTTCAACTAAGTTACCCATGAAATAAGGAGAATCGAGCATTCTCTGCCAAAAATCCAAACCCTACAAATCTCACTGTTCTCTTCCAAATTGATGTCGATCTATTTTGAATCAACTACTTGAGTGCACAGATCTATAGGTTGTTTTTCACAATATTTTTGGGTGTTGCATGCTATGTTACTTTGTGATAAATGGAAAGCAACCTCAACCTTGATATCCACAATCCACATGCCCTACTTTGATGGATGGCATGTATTGTTGGGGACAAATCTATATGCTTTTAATGCCCCCACGTGGCTCCACAAATTGTAAAACTACCCAATAAATGTGGTATTTGCAAGTGAATTGTGAAGATCCAAAACAAATTTGTAAAACCACCTTCGAGTGATCCATAATGTATGAACCTGGTATTATGGTTTGACCTCATATGGTGAGTTTAATAAATATATCACTTTTTATAAACGTTTGTACCTATAAATAATAATCAAGGTTTTGAAAGTTAAGATGAAACTTTAATTTGGACCTTGAGTTGGGTGCATTAAATTAACTCTTCAACTCAAGTTGTGTTAGGGTCGAGGGCATAGCTTGGCAAGACTTTGTGGTAATGAATGATGATCATGTGGTAAGTTGGGTCGATGAGTACAAGTGTATAATGGTCAAGGCCTTTGATTCTTGGTAAGGAAGTTAAATGCCACAATAATGCATGGTTGTATTCATAATAGCCTGAGGTAGTAGAGAGCAAGTCAAGTTTGTAAGATGTCAGGGATATGGTCAAATTTTGAGAACAAAAATTTGAAGTTACAACACGTCGCTAACATTCAGTTAATTTCACATCATGAGAGCAAAAGACCATGTATCCATAAATTCAATTATGGAATTTAACCACACTAACATTTAATCAATTTAATACCATGGAAGCAAAAAAACCATGTGTATATAAATGCAATGATGAAATTTTAAATTAAATTGTAAAATAACCATGCAATGTTTCTGCCAGTGAATAAGTGGTACACTGCCACCCTAGGGAAATGGTAAATTTGTATACAATATTTCATGAAAAAATATGTACACATATAAGGAAATGCAATGAATTTGACATAAAAAATTGATTGAATTGTCATTAGTTCCCTCCTCATCTTCCGAACCATCCTCATCCTCACTTTGTAAAAACATAATAGAGGAACATGAGTTCAATAAAATAAAAATTTCTAATATTTAAAGATGTAATAAAAAACATATAGGTTAAAAGTTATCAATACCCTTCGATCGCTCTAAGTCACCATGGTCATCATTAGTCTAGAAGAATATAATATATTTCAATCAACGAATGGATAATTCCAACTATACGTAAGTTTACAAATAAACACATAATTAATAATTAATTACCTCTAGCATGGGATGTAAATATTCTACTATTCTTTTGTAACCATTCCTTAGGGCATACTTTAATTCTTCGTGAATGGATTCATGACTATAGCCATTTAACTGTATGCAATAAGGGGAAATCACAATGACATATATTAAGCTAGTATATTGACATAATAAATGAGCTTATATTGATAAACTTACAAAGAGATGGTCAATTGGGTCTAGCTCGATTGGTTGTGGGATTGAATGTTATCCTCCCCACCTAGGCTCTATTCATGTAAGTGACATGTTGAGATCATAATGATTATATAGTTGTATCATATTTGAACCATGTTGTTGACTTGGCCTCATGCCCTAAATAATTTAGGGTTCACCCTAAGTACCATCCTTGGAATGAGGGGAAGTGCCTGGGGGTTTTTCTGAGGATATGTTACCCAGAATAAAAAAAACTTACAAATCACCCTCTAATTGAGAGCCTCCTAGATTGACCAGAAGAATGTATAGTTGTTAATTTCTTTGCATCTATTTGTGCATGTACATAAGATAAGATAAAATCAATTAAAGTTATCAATGTTCGACAAATGACCACAAAAGTAGGTCGATGGTACTAAAATATTACATCAAAGAAATATAACAAGTTAAAAACATATCAAAATAAATAGCTGCATGTCATATTGAAATCAATAACTAAAAGCATATATTATTTATTACTTTTGTGGCTTTTTGTTGTTGTGTCTTAAGGTCCACTCCTGTTGCCTTCTTCTCATCAACGATCCTCTTGGTTTCTAAGAAATCCCAAAGGATTTTTCGAATACGAGTTTGTCAACATAAGATGGTCTTTGTTTTATATCTCTACCTTCCTTATCGAGCTTTGTGACGTTTCCATTAAATTTGTTCAAAACCACAGAAAATGAAGTCATCTATAAAATTCAATGACAATACACAATGAAATATAAAAGGTAAGGGACTAGAAACACGAGTGACTAAATATAAGACTAATTTGAGCATATTTCACCTAATACAATTTCTCATCCTCCCAAAAGTCTCAGAGGATCTATGAAGAGTCCATGTATAATTAAATAGTACATTTAGAAGCCTTCTACATAGATGTTGTAATGCTCTTTGCTTACTAACACTACTTATTTCACTCCAATGTTTATGGTATTCTTTTGACTAGTCCCCCATAACAATGTCAAAAAAATTCTCGATGGAAAATTGTACCACTATCAACTTTTAAAATCCTTATTTTTCTATCAAGTTGTATATGGTCATAGTGGAGTACCTTTGCTCCGTCTTTTGTCAAGACAAATCTTTGTCTTTGTTCATCGTCATATCTGTACCCTATGCTCAACCATTAATATGGATGTCATAAAATGAATAAGCACCATGAAAAATGTTTACAAGTGCCAATTATAAATATATTATAAATAAATATATGAGATCATATATAATAATAATGAGAAAAAAGAATCATCCTCACAACAATTTATATAGATAAACCCAATTAATTATCAACACACACTCCAATACACATCCAATTAATTATCAACACACACTCCAATACACATCCATATGTATTTACAATTGTACAATGTCAAATTTAATTTGAAAATGATCTCTTTAGTATGATGTAAACAGTGATATTTAATTCCTTATAATCTCTAGAATGTGTGATAACTCTATGTCGGAGCGTATCTTGAATGCTTCATAGATAAGACAAATACAATGATTCCATATAGAAAGTAATCTATAGGGTGTTTGATAACTCTATGTGGGAATAGATGCCTCTATGGTAAAGCTTAAGATTCCCCATGTTGTTGGACGTTGAAGAAGACCCATTCCAAAAAGCACACTAGGGCACGTGTGAGTAGGGAGTTGAATTATTGTTGTCCTGCCATATCAAAACCCTCACAAAGACAATTGTAACCAAATCTCATGGCTTGGGTAGACTATGGGAGTCACGAATCTTCTAGAAGATTCTTCTCAGGGTTTATATACACGACATAAATGGCTTTGAGGGTTTATATACACGACATAAATGGCTTTGACTGCCTGCAACAAAAGGACATACTTTGAAATGCTGCGGTCAACCGATACTGATTCCTGCATAAAAACCCTAACCCAGTTCACAATTAGGTTTTCTACGCGTTTTCACGCTGCAAGGGCAGAGGGCAAATTTTGTGGCGGTGATCGAAAGCAGCACGAGGAATAAAAAAAAAGAAACGAATATTGAGAAACGTGACTTTATCGGTGGACATTTACCATCTATACTTCCCTATAAAGAAAAGGAAAGATGTAGGATAATCTTTCGAAGTTTTGCTTCGTTTTTAATATTTACGGTTGATTTGGAAGTTTTCTATTTTTTTTTCACTAGTAGGATGATTTTAAAGTTTAAATTTGAAAATTTCAATTTTGATTCTATGACCAACTTGCTTATTTTTAAATATCCAATCTTTTGCTAATTTGGACATTCAATTTTATCAATTCCAATACGATTAAGCGCAGATTAAATTCATCTCTGCTATTTCTCCATACCCAATTTTATCGATTTCAATACGATTTTGGGCAGACTTAACTTACCAATTTCAAAGCAATACTCCGTCAGAAACACAGCCGCGTTATCCTCCTTGTGAGTTAAGCAAGGATAGGGCAGGCACGAGCAGAAAGTGTAAGGCAGGCAATTAATTAAATTGTAGCCCGCAGAAATCCATCCAATTGGCTTGATATGATTTGACCAGGCAATGACGTGTGCCGCGTTGTCTTTCCGACGTGGCATACAGTAGGCCGACTCGCCCTCCATTTGACTTGCAACGAATGGCAACGAACCGAAAAACTGGCGAGAGGACCATTAAGTTCAGGCCCCGCAGGATTTCTATTCATTTTCTAAATATTGCTAGGGCTGGATTTTCTGGAACAAGAACAAGGGAAGGGAAGGATTTCGCGTGTCTATATTGTTCGGCCCAGGAGGGTAAGAAATAGAAATCCCCTGGGTCAGCCATATTTCTTTCAATCAGAAACCAATCATAAATCCGAATTTCATAGTTGAAGTAAATCAAGATTGAATTCAATATCTTTATACGGTGCTTCACAGAATGGAATCGATATAGTGTTGGTTTTGCATTGTCATTGACTTCGCTCCAGAATTCATTTGTGGGAAGGTTTGATATAATAGACATATGCTGGCTATTTAAGGTGATCGGGAATTTGTTTTGGAAACCAAGTCTGATTCTTGCGGTCGTTTGAGGGATTAATTTTGGTAGAATAAGGGGGTATATATTGATTGTATAAGGATAATGAGTAACCAGGGGGCAGGGACAGGGGCAGATGGTGTAGGCGCCCTTCCGTCCCTTCCAAGCAGGAGGCAGAAGCGCACTCCTTCAGACACAAAGAAGAAGACTCCATCTGAGAATGGGAAACCTTCCTCCGAGGCAGGTCGAAAGTCTCTGGGATCAAGTCGTTCATCGTATGTAACTATTTTTTCTTCTTTCACAGCTAAATCCTTTTTTCTTTAAGCGGGTTCATGTTTATTTTTGTATATGTGTTTCATTTTGACTTGGGCATATAACCGTTCTTCAGATATATGTTTGGAATCTATATTTGACGTTGGACACAAGCTATACTATATGACCTATTTATTGGGATATTGGGATTGACACCATTGAATAAGATGCCTGGAGTTTATCACAATCAGTCCAGGATTTGTTGCTCAGCATACTCCTGTATGTGCTCTACTTTAGAATCCCCAAAGCCACATATTGCAGGAGTTTCAGCCCTGCTCTGGCCAAAAAATTGGCTGGTTTCTCTCAAAAATAGAAAAAAGATGGAAGGCTAACTCACCAGCTTTTATGAGTGTATTTTTAGTCTTCTATCAGTTTATTAGCTTTTATTCCTTTTCCCTTCAGAGAATATGCCGTCAGTGTGTTTCAAGCTGGTTCTGTTCAACTACATGGATGCTTCCCCACATTGGTGGATTGCATCCCTAGTAAACCTGTCAGCATAGACTAGTGTGCCTCATTGCGGGGATTCTAACTGGACACCTGTCCACATGGCTCTGTTCAACTACATGGATGATTCCTCACATTGGTGGATTGCATCCCTAGTAAACCTGTCAGCATAGACTAGTGCGCCTTACTGCGGGGATTCTAACTGGACACCTGTCGACATGGAACTAACCAATACCCAATAACATTGGTGACAACCTGTTGAGCTAGCCCCTTGGGCTACATGATTTATGCCATTTATATATAAGTATCTTACTTATATTTACAAGCACTTACTGCTAGTTTGGAATTCTAGTCAAGAAGTGTCATCTGAACAGATGGACACTGAGGAATTCTAAGCGCCAGTAGTAATTCTGAAGCATGCAAAGATAAGTGATGTGTGTGTTTGTGTGACAGTAACAGAAAGCATGTAGGCAGCTACACCTAATGTGAACAGTGAATTAGGTGTCAACTCTGTAGTGGGTCTGTACCCAAGGCTTCTAATTTTGAGAAGTATGTTAGTTTGAACATGGGTTAACTTGGTTGTACCTACATTCCAAAACATTCTTTGATGTAACTCGTTAACTGTTTGACAGTTACAATGTGGTATGCTTTATTAAGGGGTAGTCTAATTGTTTTCCTTTCTTAAGGAGTAGTCTAACTGTTCTACTACACTACTTTTTGATCTATGTATTACTAAAATCAGTCAAATCACGACCAAGAAAGGTCAATATATAACCAAAAGTCTAAAAAGTAAACAATAAGACAAAATTTAAAATTTCGTTTTCTTATTGTTGAAATACTTATTTTTTTGGTTTGGTTGGCTTTTAGCATCTTTTGCAAAACTTGTTTTACTGTTTCCTTTTTTCTTATAGACAAAGCTTCACATTATTACAAAAGGGAACATAATGCTAGTTTTGGGAAATGAGAACTTATTGCTTTCCCATTCTTTAGTGATTCGAATATAATGTCCGCTTTCTTGTAAACATTGATTTCTTAGGCTCCTGGAGGAGGTGAAGCAGATTGGATTAGAATCGAAGAAGTGGATTTGGCCTCTTAATTAGTCAGTGCCTATCACCAGTGAATGTTCATCATTGTATCAGAGCATGAAATAGGTCGTTTATTTATATTTACTCTGTGGGTGGTGACTATTGATGGATGTTAATAATTACAAAATCCAAGAACTGTTTACTTACTGTGTTAGCTCTTAACATCATAGTTGGATATAGCTGGTAACAGGATATCTGGATTCTATTACCTTGAGTAGCTTAAGGTTAGAACTTAGCATGATTTCCCACTTATATTTTCAATTTTTTGTTTTAGAGTTTCTGGTGATGTAAGTTCACTACCCAGCATCTGCCGTTAGGTTTATTTTTTTGTAATCTGTAATGGAAAAAGTTTCTACCACCAAAACAGCGCTGGGAGATGGCCACATTCATTGCGTTGAAGTTGATAACAAACAATTATTGTCAGATGCTTTAGCAATTGGACATATAAACCTTTTAGTTGTCATTTGTAATTGTGGTAGCCTTGCTGCATTCTGACTTTGTAGCTCATAGTTATCTTTGTTTAATTTTATTAAATGGTGTTTTAGGTATCTGCTAGTCTTGATTTTTCATTCTTTGTTTGCAATTACTATAGTGTTAGTGTGCTTTGTATCCTTCAGATTTGGAGTCTGTTTAACACTCTGTGAGATTTAATTACACATTTCTTTCTCTTACAAAAATGAACTGCTGAGATTGAAATATCTGACGTCTGTCAGGAACTATGATTTATTAAATAACGAGTGATGTTGATAGGTAGACAATATCCAACAATTGGTGCTTTCTTTACTAGGGAGTTTTGTTCACTTAATTTACCTTTTTGTTTCAGGTCTATTCTCATGTAGCTTCTTTCTATGTAGCATATGTTTACATTATCTTTTGCATCATCATTGGTGGAACAGGTCAGGGGGTGGGGAACGAACTGTAAAGCGCTTGAGATTATCAAAAGCTCTGACAATTCCAGAGGCTACAACAGTTTTAGATGCTTGTCGTCGCATGACCACACGTAGAGTGGATGCTGCCCTCCTCACTGATGCAAATGCTTTACTTTGTGGGATAATAACAGATAAGGTGTGCTAGGATTCTTATACTGGAAACACATTCTTTATTTAGATTATGATTTGGTCTGATGGGGCTCACCTAAGATAATTAATCTTATTTTGGCTTTTGTAGGATGTCGCAACAAGGGTTATAGCAGAAGGTTTGAAACCAGCTGAGACATCTGTATCCAAAGTCATGACGAAGAACCCTGTATTCGTAATGGCAGATACATTAGCAGTAGACGCATTAACAAAAATGGTTCAAGGTTGGTAGGATTGCATGGGAACTATTATATGGTTAGCGTGTCAAACAGCTTGTGGAATATTGTAGTTAGTGTTCTCATGAAATGTTGAACATAATTGCCAATGCAGGAAATTTTAGACACCTGCCTGTTGTGGAAAACGGCGAGGTTATAGCTTTGCTTGATATCACAAAATGCCTCTACGATGCCATAGCTAGAATGGAGAAGGCTGCAGAAAAGGGTAATGCCATTGTGGCTGCTGTGGAAGGGGTGGAGCGACAATGGGGAAGCATCAGTTCTGGTATTTTATCTACTCTTGCATGATAATACTACAGTCCAACTCATTTTTGTTGTCTTTCTTAGCATTTTGCTGATTATACTATATTTAGAAACAGATGGCAGCTAATTTTTCATGTCTGTGCTGGAATCCTTATATGCAGTTTCTAATACTTTTATTGAGACATTACGAGAACGAATGTTTAGACCTTCTATAGCCACTGTTATCACAGAGCATACAAAGTGAGTGTTACCACATCCAGATTTAGTGGTAGTCTTCTAGCTTGTAGTCGAACCACTTGTATACTCAATGTTCTCTGAATGAACTAATGCATGACTTAATTTTTATCCATTCTCTTTCTTCTGTCAGGGTAGCAAAAGTTTCACCTTCTGAATCTGTGTACGTGGCGACAAAGAGAATGCAGGAACTTCGGATGAATGCAGCGGTTGTAACAATTGAGAATAAACCACGTGGAATTCTCACGTATGGAAATTTTGACTCTCTTTTATGAGCCCTGTCATTTTATTTCATTCTGGTTGTTCCTACTTATGGTGCTTATTTAAGCACAAATGATAAATTCCTTTGTCATTACGGAGCAAGTCTTGATTTTTTAAAAATATGTACCAACTAATTGCTACCTTTTGTGAGATATAGTTCAAAGGACGTTTTGATGCGAGTTGTAGCACAAAATCTATCCCCAGAATCAACACTTGTTGAAAAGGTACCTTATACGACTTTCAAAGCTTCTATATTTTGGTTTTTGTCCTTCATACCAGTATTGTAGGAGCAATATGCTGGAGATGTTGCAGTTGGGGCTATGATATTTTTAGAAGCTGAGAATCTAGAAAGCATCTAGTTTTAAAAATAAGAAATAAGCTTTTTATCTAATATACACTCTTCTGAGAGCGCCAAATGCAATGAGAAAATCAGGGAAAGCTTCCCAAAAACAGGGAGGTTCCCAGGTTAGTCCATCATTATGAAGACTGACTTCTGTAATGCTATACATGGTTTCAGAACTGAGTTCAAAAACTTCATACAGAGAATTAATATGTATTACAATAAGTATCTACAAATGACTAATTTTAAATACATAAACCAGCATAACATATTTCTGATTTAAGCATGTGAGGGGCTTCTGCAGTGCAATGTTATGCTATGCCATTTTTTTGGGATTAATTGCATGGAGTATTTAAAGTCATTCATGCATGACCCATCTCCCATGAGTGTCATTTAGTTATGACCAATTTCTTTTGAGCTTGATTAGTCCACTTAGCACTCATTGCATCAGGTGTGGTCCATAGGGCTAAAGAAGTGGGAATGAGACCACTGAAACGAAACACATAGTGTCAATCGTCACTTCCGGGAATTTCACTTGGTAACTAAGACTACCTAGTAAGGTCACCCATTCCAAGACCATTGGCTCAAGCATGTTTAACCATAGAGTTTCCCCCCTAGTCAAGCCCACCAAGCTTGCTACTACATTTGCAAAACCTTAGCAAGTATTTTTCTGTATTGTTGAATTTAAAGCAGCTGCAAGAGCCATTCTCTGGGAGGATGGCAAAGACCCTAGCTGAGATCTAGGGCCCCCCAGTGCACTCCTGGGGATTTGGTCTGGGACCAAATAGTCAGAGCCATGGCAAAAGACCCTTGTAAGGGCCCCCAGTAGATGACTGGGGTTCTTGGTCTGGGACCAAGCAACAAAAGACCCTTGTAAGGGCCCCCAGTAGATGACTGGGGTTCTTGGTCTAGGACCAAGCAGTGAAGACCCTTGTGAGGGCCCCCAGTAGATGACTGGGGTTCTTGGTCTGGGACCAAGCAGTTAAAGTCCCTAGATATGTTCCGGGGTACCCATGTCTGGGACATGGGTTGATCCTTGGTCTTGTACCTTGGTGGATAAAACCCCATAAATGTTCTGGGGCAACTTGGTCCTTGATCAGGTGTTTGTTGGTGTATGAAGGTGGGCATGACCACATGAGGGATGTATCCCATATGCAGTGATGATAAAGTTGATTAGTTACCTTGAGAAGTATATGGACATGTGTGAACCTCTCCTAAACCCACCACCCTTGTTTTGTTTGTTTTGGGCTTGAGTTTGCTTGGGGGTTTTGTATTTTGTCTTAGGGGTTAATATAAGAAATATTAATTAATATAATTTATAAATATATTTAATTAATATTTATATTAATTAAATATATTATTTTTAATAATATTTCTTTTATCCTAAACCCTACCCAAAAGTATAAATAAGAACCCCTCTCCCTCCTCTCACACACTCATCTTTTCTTTTCATATTGGTGGATTGCTTCTTTATGGTCTGCGACCTCCTTGGATAATCTAGTGGCCTCCTTGTAACAATCTTTGGCCTCCTAATAATAGTCAGCGGCCCTTGTGACAGTGTGKGGCTCCTTTGAGGAAGCTTGYGGCCACCTTTGTGGTAGTGAACATCCTTCTTGTGACAGGTTTCTTCCTCTTCATCTTGCTGCCAGGTSTTGTTTGAGTTTTTGTTGCTGTGTGGAAGATCAGGGTGCCCTTTTTTCTCTGGTGGGAATGATGTGATTGTTGCTTACCCTGTTTGTCACTTGCTAGCCCTCTTCTTTCATCAGCAAAACCCTCTTTGAAGGCTGTTGTCCCTTGGATCTGTATTGTTGAGGGYTGTATCACCCTGGTAAAGTGGCAKAACCTTTACTTCAGGTAGCCGTCCCACCTTTTTGGCAGTCACTCTTGTGTGTGAGGGTTTGTAGGGTTTTGAGTATTCTAGGGTGAAGGTTTTGATCAGTCCTATACTTCTCTTGATGAGTGATCTGACCCTAGAGGCAGATCCATGACTCTAGACTTTATTCTGAGCATACTACAGTGGATTCTCATCCTTCATTTGTGTCATGCTGTTTTTCATGTTGTAGAGGTAAGAAAATATCAAGGTAAGCTACTGACTCACAGTTTTTGAATTGTTTACATCTAGATCTACTCATTCTAATTCAGATCTAATTGTTTAGAAATAATTTTATGGCTATATTGCTTTATACTGTTCAGATCTATTATATTGTAATGCTCAATGTTTAGATCTATTAGTTCAGATCTAATTGATGTATACACTCAGAAATATTGTTCAGAAAGTTAGATCTATTGTCATGCTTACTCAGAAAGTTAGATCTATTGTTTTCCTATGGTTTAGATTTATTGATTTGCTTGCTCAGAAACTTGATCTATTGATTTGCTTACTTAGATATCTATGGTTCAGATCTAAGTTTCAGATCTACTGTCTTCCTATTGATTTCTGTTCTATTTAAGATCTACTATGATCTTGCTGATCTAGTTTTTCAGAAATTTGAAAAATGTATACTTTCTGTTTCTTCTCCCTAATTCTAACATGGTATCAGAGTTTAGGGCATGAAAAGAGCTCAAGTGTGCAGACTTGAGCCTGCGTAGATCCTATTCTTAGAATTTGTTTTGTAGATATGAAATAAGCAATGTCCTCCTTTGTGGATTTGAGAAAGGGAACAGGGTTTCCTTAATGATAAGCTACAAAGTTTATTGTCAACCTTCACTCTCATTAATAGTCTTTTCATCCTAGACCTGAAATCTCTTGGGAAAAGGTAATTGTTTAACGCTCAATTATGCCTTTGGAAATGAATTTGATTTATTGTCATTTCCCTAAATTCTAACATTTAGAAAATGACTAGAACAGATTGAACTTAAAAGAAAGTTCAAAATTTAATTGTTAGTCAAGGTCCAAGGATGATACCTATTTCCACGTGCTAAGCATTGTTCTTTCAAAGGAATTGGTGTAGAGACCTCATTTAGCATGTATCCTAACCAGCAGAAAGATACTCCTTGGAAACTGTTTTTGCAAATCTAAACCTTTGTGTCTCTATCAGACTTGGAAAGTTTGAAGGTTGTTAACTCTGTTTTTTAATTAGCAAGTGAAATTTGAATGACTGGCAAGATTTACTTGAGCTGAGAATTTTTCCTCTCTTTAGTTTGGCCTCTGCTTTAACAAAGCCCTTTCACCACACCATGCTTCTCTCAGTCAGAGCTACTTCTATGACAAAGAAGATATCCATTACACATTTTATTTTTGGACTAATTAATGTGGAGAGGATAGTGAAAAACTATCTTGTTTATTGTCTTGTACACTTGTGAGATGCAAATTTGGGTGCCAAAGAAAACCTTTTGGATCTTTGGTGGAGTTACCAATGCTAGTTAGCAGAGATTTCCTTGTTAATAAAATTAGGAGGTTAGGATCCTTTAGCTCTGGTTTTTAAAGGGGGGGACTCCTAGTAATTCCTCTAGTTTACACTTGATTATCTATTTGATTTTCAAGACTTTTCTCTTCTCCTGTTTGACTGAATTTCAAATGATAACTCTTACCCTCTCTCATTTCTGAGCTAGGCCGAGTTAGTTAAAGGTCTGATACAGAATGCTTGGGACTGTAACCATCATCTTAAGATCATAAGTGATAGGATTTAACTTTTATAATGTTATTGTTACTAATGCTTGGTAAGTGCTCAACTTTATTTTAATAAACTTTTGGTAAAATACAATAGCTTTGACATAATCATTGGTAAAATAATTTTAATGGCAAACTGTGTAACTTTAGTAAATGACAACACCTTATGCACTTAATGGTCATCCATATGTTTTGTACTACAAAGAGTACACGAGCTTTAAAGTTAACCAAAATACATTGAGTGGTGGAAACTTGGAAATGACTTTGATATTTGGCTTTGAGTAAAACATGTGTGGGCTGGCTTTTGTAAGAACATAATTTGGACAATGCAGTCTTTTGACCTCATTCTTTAAGACGTATTGTTTGCATATGGATGAATAATATTTTATCTATAGGATAGTAGGATAACCACTTAAGGATATTGAAATTACTTGAACTAACAGATTTATATCAAACATCTGCATACACAGAAAAAGTCCTTGATAACTTGAGTTAGTAACAGGCTGCAAAGTTCAAGTATGTCTTAAGCCTAAGCAAGTTTCATGGATACTCCTTTTTACATTCATTCTTGTGACTACAAATGACAACAAAAAAAACATGTTTACCTTGCAGTTATCTTTATGTATCCATGTCTCAATGGAATACTGTCAGAATCTCATGTGCATTTTTGTTATATGACCAAGGAAGCTGTGATCTCAACACTTACTTATTTTTGATGTAAGCTAAGTCTTTCTCCCTGGTTTGGAAACCTCGCTGTCTGTTGGTCTTTTATCTCTGATATAAAAGACAACATGTAACCTTTGGGTTATCTCCTTGGTTAAAAAGTCCAACAAATTATCTTGGTAGTTGGGGTTTTTTCTTCGTTTTGGGAACCCTACAAATATCTCTTTTTGAGAGTCCTTAGATTGTAATTGAGCCATTATCCTTGGCACAGGAGCTTAAGAAGTCTGACTAAGCTTTTCATATTTGGTACTGGCACCAAGAACATCTTGAAGAGATATGACACCAGAACATAGTCAAACAATCTTATAGGTTCAGAGGGAGTCAATTTGCACATGACAGGGAGTAGACATTTTATGAGACTCAGAGGGAGCAGTCCCTGCATATGAGTTAGTCCATGACCTACAATAGAGATGACAGCTTAGTAGAGTCAAGGGTTACTATCCGTTTCTTTTAAAGAATTTTTCTATTAAAATGAAACTTGCTTGGTGCCAGGAAATACTAAAGAAAACAGAAAATCATTCAGCACTTAAAAGGCATTTTTCAAAGAAAGCAAGAAACCAGATAAGTACTCCGGTCTTATAGCTAAATTGAATCTTGTGATTGATTCAGAACCTTCCACATTTGAAGTGTGGGAAGAATATTAAATCAATTCTGAAGAATGATGTATGGACAGTGTTTTCAAAGACCTCGTGACAAATCAGTGGTAACCTTCAATGGCCTTATAAGATAAAGCCTACAATAGATGATTGTATTGAGTTTAAATTTGTGGCTCGTGATTTCTCTCAGAAAGAAGGGATTATCTATGACAAGATCCTTACTTCCATCAGGATCTTTTGTCGCAGTCTTTGATTTGGAAACTTCATCTAATAGATGTTAAGTTTTTTTCTTAACAGTGAAGTTAAGCAAGAAGCTATCCACGGGAAAGAATCCCATAGATTATAACAAGCTCCGAGAGCTTGGTATGAAAGTATCGACAGTCTCTCTACAGAGTCTAGGCTTCACCATGAGTATTGTAGATACCAATCTTTATATAAAGATTATTCAAAATCATCCTGTTATCTTAGGATGATCTGTTCCTTACAGGAAAGGAAATCTTTGATAACTCAGATTAAGAGGCAGCTCTTCAACAGAAGTTGAAATAAAAGACTTGGGTCCTTTTAAATTACTTTATGAGCTTAGAGGTGTGGCAGAAACCGGGTGAGATGGTTCTCTCACAAGAGCAAATATGTAGTTAATGTGCTTCGCAGATTTGGCATGATGGACTGCAAGTCCATGACCACTCTAATGATCTTTAATCTAAAGAAACTACAAGATCAGGTTACTGGTTCAGAACCAGAAGACCCCACTGTATATCGACAGATCATTGGATCATGGGTCTTTGATGTATCTCGTACATACGAGACCAGACATCTGTTATGCGGTAAATGCTCTCAGCCAGTTCATCTGTGAACCGAAGCATATACATATGGTTGCTGTAAAGCATATTCTGAGATATGTTCGGGGAACTATAGCTTATGGTCTCAGATACACTTCCAGTGGAGGTGTAATGCTCCATGGATTTACGAATTCAGATTGGATGGGCAGTACAGTGGATCGGATGAGCACTTTCGGATATTGCTTCAGTTTGGGTTCAACAATGATTTCCTGGTCCATCTGGAAACAAGGCTCCATAGCCCAAAGCACTGTAGAAGCAGAATACATTGTTGCAACTGCTGCTAGCAGAGAAGCAGTGTGGTGTAGGAAGCTACTTTCAAACTTGTTCAGTTCAGAGCTTGAATCCACAGTCATTCACTGTGACAATCAGAGCTGTATAAAGCTCACTGAGAATCCAGTGTTTCACGACAGGTTGAAACACATTGAGATGAGATATCACTATGTCCGGGACATGGTACAGAAGAACGTTCTCAGCATTCAGTATGTTTCGACAACAGAACAGACGACATATATTTTCACCAAGCCACTGTCCTTGACAAAGTTTGTATACTTTCGTGACAAGCTTGGTGTAGCTGAGAATGCCTCTCTTGCTGAGAGGGAGTGTTGAATTTAAAGCAGCTACAAGATCCATTCTCTGGGAGGATGGCAAAGACCCTAGCCGAGATCTAGGGCCCCCCAGTGCACTCCTGGGGATTTGGTCCGGGACCAAACAGTCAGAGCCATGGCAAAAGACCCTTGTAAGGGCCCCCAATAGATGACTGGGGTTCCTGGTCTGGGACCAAGCAGCAAAAGACCCTTGTAAGGGTCCCCAGTAGATGACTGGGGTTCTTGGTCTGGGACCAAGCAACAAAAGACCCTTGTAAGGGCCCCCAGTAGATGACCGGGGTTCTTGGTCTAGGACCAAGCAGTGAAGACCCTTGTGAGGGCCCCCAGTAGATGACTGGGGTTCTTGGTCTGGGACCAAGCAGTTAAAGTCCCTAGATATGTCTAGGGCCCCTGGATATGTTCCAGGGTACCCATGTCTGGGACATGGGTTGATCCTTGGTCTTGTACCTTGGTGGATAAGACCCTAGAAATGTTCTGGATCAACCTGGTCCTTGATTAGGTGTTTGTTGGTGTATGAAGGTGGGCATGACCACATGAGGGATGTATCCCATATGCAGTGATGATAAAGTTGATTAGTTACCTTGAGAAGTATATGGACATGTGTGAACCTCTCCTAAACCCACCACCCTTGTTTTGTTTGTTTTGGGCTTGAGTTTGCTTGGGGGTTTTGTATTTTGTCTTAGGGGTTAATATAAGAAATATTAATTAATATAATTTATAAATATATTTAATTAATATTTATATTAATTAAATATATTATTTTTGATAATATTTCTTTTATCCTACACCCTACCCAAAAGTATAAATAAGAACCCCTCTCCCTCCTCTCACACACTCATCTTTTCTTTTCATATTGGCGGATTGCTTCTTTATGGTCTGCGGCCTCCTTGGATAATCTAGCGGCCTCCTTGTAACAGTCTTTGGCCTCCTAATAACAGTCAGCGACCCTTGTGACAGTGTGTGGCTCCTTTGAGGAAGCTTGCGGCCACCTTTGTGGTAGTGAACAACCTTCTTGTGACAGGTTTCTTCCTCTTCATCTTGCTACTAGGTGTTGTTTGCGTTTTTGCTGCCGTGTGGAAGATCAGGGTGCCCTTTTCTCTGGTGGGAGTGATGTGATTGCTGCTTACCCTGTTTGTCACTTGCTAGCCCTCTTCTTTCATCAACAAAACACTCTTTGAAGGCTGTCGTCCCCTGGATCTGTATTGTTGAGGGCCGTAGCACCCTAGTAAGGTGGTAGAACCTTTACTTCAGGTAGCCGTCCTACCTTTCTGGCAGCCACTCTTGTGTGTGAGGGTTTGTAGGGTTTTGAGTATTCTAGGGTGAAGGTTTTGATCAGTCCTATACTTCTCTTGATGAGTGATTTGATCCTAGAGGAAGATCCATGACTCTAGACTTTATTCTGAGCATACTACAGTGGATTCTCATCCCTCATTTGTGTCATGTTGTTCTTCATGCTGCAGAGGTAAGAAAATATCAAGGTAAGCTGCTGACTCACAGTTTTTGAATTGTTTAGATCTAGATCTACTCGTTCTAATTCAGATCTAATTGTTCAGAAATAATTTTATGGCTATATTGCTTTATACTGTTTAGATCTACTATATTGTAATGCTCAATGTTTAGATCTATTAGTTTAGATCTAATTGATGTATACACTCAGAAATATTGTTCAGACAGTTAGATCTATTGTCATGCTTACTCAGAAAGTTAGATCTATTGTTTTCCTGTGGTTTAGATCTATTGATTTGCTTGCTCAGAAACTTGATCTATTGATTTGCTTACTTAGATATCTATGGTTCAGATCTAAGTTTCAGATCTACTGTCTTCCTATTGATTTCTGTTCTATTTAAGATCTACTATGATCTTGCTGATGTAGTTTTTCAGAAATTTGAAAAAGGTATACTTTATGTTTCTTCTCCCTAATTCTAACATGTATGAACTATTCATTCAGATCTCCCTACTCTTTATTTAAGCATGTGAGGGGCTTTCATAGTGCAACATTATGATATATCATTTTTTGGTATTGAATGGGTAGAGTATTTAAAGACATTTAGAAATGATCCATCCCCCATGAATGTTATTTAGGAATGACCAATTTCTCATGAGTTTGAATAGTCCACTTAGCTCTCATTGCATCAATCAATGCTCATATGGCTAGAGAAGTGGGATTGAAACTGATGAAATGTATCACATAGCGTCAATCGTCGCCTCGGGTACTTGTACACGGTCACTTGGACTTCCTAGGAAGGTTACCCATCCCAAGACTCCTTTGGCTCAAACTTGCTTAACCATGGATTTTCCCCCATAGTTAAGCCCATTAAGTTTCCTGGTCCATTGGCAAAACCTTAACAAGTATTGTGCCTTATGAAATATTTATTTAGAGCCCCCTCCTCTTTATTTAAGCATGTGAGGGGCTTCCATAGTCCTACATTATGATATATCTTTTCCTTTTGGGATTAACTATGTAGAATATTTAAAGTCATTCATATATGCGTTCATGAACATCATTTAGTGATGATGAATTTCTCATGAGCTTGAATAGTCCGCTTAGGAGTGATTGCATCAGGCGAATGATGATAGGAGTGAACAAGTGGGCTTGAAACCATTGAAATGAATCACATAGTGTCAATCATCACTTTCTTCTCTACCCTTACTCCTTTCTTCCTCCCCTTTGTACAATGGGCATTAAGAGGCATACTCTCGATTATGTCCTGGGAAATCAGGACCTCTCTTATATCTGCTAGTTTTTTGTCACCTCAATTCCTTTCGCTGACCACTCCCTCTTGTCCTTCTCCCTCAGAGTCAACCATCCCCCTTGCCTCCCCCTACCCCCAAGTCCCCCTCGTACTACTATTTTGTTTGATGATGGGGATACAAATGCCTTCTCTTCTTGTCTCTACCATATTCTCCCTCCCATCTCTCGTTTCTTGTCCCTGAAGTGTGTCTCCTCCAAATATGACCATCTTTCATTTTCCATTTGGGAAGTGATCCTTAGCTCTTATCCCCACACTACGAATCCACCATCGTGTCCCCCTGAACTATCGTTTTGGCCTATTGTACTGATGGTATGACGATGACTACAAGGCACACCACAGACAACTTTGTAATGCCCTTTTTCATGATCCCATCTCATACCCTCTCCTCTATAAATATTTCACTACCTCCTCCACTGTAAGAAACCCCTCTCTCAAAGCGGAGACGTGATTTATGTGTTGCACTTAGTCATTTGCCAAAAACCTTTTGGCGCATTGTCTTCCCCTGCCATTCCAGTCTCTCCCCAGATCTTGATCCCCAAGCCATGTTCACCCATATCTATGCTCTCTATGATGTTCTATGGCAACCTTGTTGATGTTGAGTTTTGTGTACCTTGGGAAGTGGTTCCCTTGTGTTTGTGAGTCTCTAAACACAAGAGGGAAATGTTTGACCCTTATGCTTTTTACTTTATGTCTAATTTCACTTTGACTTAGGAGATTTAAGTCAAAAGTGAAATATGTCACTTAAGTCATAAAATGACAATTAATTCACTTTGTGGGTGAATTAAGAGACATAAAGCAAACTTAGGAAACTTAAACAAAGTGGGTTTCTAAGTGAGATACTTGAGATGAGATCTCACCCATTGATTAGAGTTGGCTAAGACTGATCTTAGCCATTGATCTCTAGGTTTGGCCTAAGGATGGCAAAAGAGGGCGTGTAGGGCTAATGAGAGGCTCATTGTTCACTTGATCACTTGAGAGAGTTGGGTGAGGAGAAGAGAAGTGAGAAAGGAGGGCTTGAAGGAGCAAGCTAGGGCGCACTTGTTCATGGAGGGCACAAGGAGGCTTGGAGCTTCATTCATGGAGTTGTAGTGTGTTTGCTTGGTGGAGGGCGCAACCTTGGTATAGGGGCGCAAGCTTGCAGGCACATGTTGGAGAGGAGCAAACTCAGATCTGATTGGTTCATTGTTGAGGGATCACACCAAGAGTAAACGATGTGAAAGGGTTTCTCAATCAACCAAAGGAAAGGTCAAGGGCACATTCATCTTCAAGCTTGGACAAGGAAGGAAGGGCGCACTTCTAGGGGCGCATTCTTCAAGGAGCATGATTGCTATGCTTGAGAGGAGGTAGCAAATTGTACAAGCTCATTTGTATTGTATTCCTTGTTATTAGTGCTTGAGGAACTCCATATATATACATCTATCCAAACTGGTTTTCCCCATGGGGGTTTTTCCAGGGTCATGTTGACCAAAAATATGATGTGTTCAATTTTCATGTATGCTTAGTTATTGATCAGCCTTAGGAGTTGTTAAGATCCTAGAGGAGTATTGTATGTTTTAAGTTTAATGCATGTGCTAACATCGGTTACGAAAACACTTGCAAGGGCACCTTAAAAGAGCATCCGATCATCAGTTTAAAGGCAGATTTGAGGGGGAGTTTGATAAGATCTGTTTTCTGTCCTAAAACAGCAGCAAGGACAGATTTGGAACCTTGAACTTAGAGCCCAACAAGAGGTCAAAAGACAGACCTGTTGGGCAGCCTTTAGTTCCTCAAAAATCTTCATGGTATCAGAGCCAAAGGGCACTTTTGGTGGCTGATTTCTGAGCATACAGTTGGCAGTTTTATTGTGCACAGTTTAGAGCTTCTTGTTCACACTAGTGTTGAGTGTGGAGTTGGCAGATTTTGTTGCTTCAAAGCTGTTCAGTTTTCTTGGTTAGAGAGTATCAGTTGGGTATCAGATGCCAGCTTTGGTTGCTAGTGGTTTGAGAGTAGAGGATAGACTTGTGGGGGCAAGTAATTGGTCGCCTTGGAAGGCAAGGATAGTGATGATTCTTGACGGGGGAGAGTTGCGGGAGATTGTAGAGTACCCCCTCATACTTCCTACGGATGCGGTCCTTCTTGCTGAGTTCCAGAAGAACAACAAGAGGGCCAAGAGAACAATCCTTGACGCAATGAAGGACCATGTGATTCCTCACATTTCTGGCAAAGACTATGCTTATCAGATGTGGCAGTGTCTTTGTAGTCTTTATCAGAGTCCAAACCAGAATCGCAAGATGGTGCTTCAAGAGAAGCTAAGAAGCACCAAGATGTTGAAGACTGAGACGATTACCTCATGCCTCTCGAGGTTCACTCAGATTAGAGATGAGTTGGGTGCAGTTGGCGAGATAGTAGATTCCTCTGAGTTGGTATAGACAGCCTTGAATGGATTTACCAAACCGTGGGAGAGTTTTGTACATGGTATCGTGGCTAGGGAGCATATGCCTAGTTGGGAGAGGCTCTGGGACGAATTTGTGTAGGAGGAGACTAGGCGTGGTTTTGGATATACGAGTCAACATAGAGGTGGAGAGATTGAGGAGGATCTTGCTCTTTTGGCAAAGGGCAAGAGGAAGACCAAGAAGGGTCCCAAGGTTGGGGCCAAGCAACAACAGAGAGGTGGAGAGCAACAGAGAGATATGAGCAAAGTGAAGTGCTTTGCTTGTAAGAGTATGGGGCACTATGCTAGACAGTGTCCCAACAGGAAAGAAGAAGAAGAAGCAAGGTGGCACTACAGTGACAACATAGGAGGAGGAGTTCACCACTCAGTTTGAGAGGGAGTGCTCCTTGATTGTTTGTTGCACATCGGTTGAGTCACCTTCCAACATCTGGTATATAGAGAGTGGAGCTTCGAGCCATATTGTTAGTTGTGAGAGAGCACTTCACTGATCTCAGAGATCCAAAGATTAGGTTGGAGATAGTGCTTGGAGACAACACCATTGTCAGGGTGGCCGGGTGTGGCGCAATATCATTTCAGAGGGAGCGTATGCCACCCTTGGTGTTCAGGGATGTGTTATTTGTCCCTGGGCTGAAGAAGAATCTTATTTCAGTTTCATCCCTACTAGATAGGGGTCTTGATGTGTCCTTCAGAGGGAAGAGGTCCTCATACACCCTAAGGGGTCCGGTATCACCTCTGGCAGGGTGATTGGGACATGGGATGGGAAATTGTATAGATTACTTTTCCAACCATTGCATGCCTTTCCAGCGAGTAGCATCAACAACAATCAGTTGTGCGAGCTATGGCAGTGTCAGATGGCTCATCTGCATCATGGAGCTTTGAGATCGCTAGGAGAGATTGTGACAGGGCTGCCACAGTTCAACGTTAAGCATCAAGAGTTGTGCAGAGGGTGTGCTCTTGGGAAGTACACCAAGACTGTCTTTCCCAGCAGTGACAATAGATCAACTGGGGTGCTAGATTTGATACACACAGATGTGTGTGGGTCCATGTCACGTGTTTTCTTGGGTGGTTGTGAGTATTATGTTACTTTCATTGATGACCACTCTGGGAAGACTTGGGTCTATTTTCTGAAGACCAAGAGTGAGGTCTTCAAGAGGTTCCAAGAGTTCAGAGCTCTTGTGGAGAACCAAACAGGAAAGAAGATCAAGGTCTTACGATCAGACAATGGAGGTGAGTATACCTCCACAGAGTTTGCATATTTTTGTACTCAGTAGGGTATCAAAAGGCAGCTGACCATTCCTTACAACCCCCAACAGAACGGGGTTGCAAAGAGGAAGACAGGGCCATAGTGGGTGCAATGAGGAGTATGCTGCATGATCAGGCATTGCCATTCTACTTATGGGAAGAGGCTTGTAGTACTGCAGTTTATCTGCAGAACGAGAGTCCCCATAGAGCTTTGGGGAGGAAGACTCCTGAGGAGGCCTTCTCTGGGAAGAGGCATGATGTTGAATACTTGCATATTTTTGGGTGGTTGACATACTCTCATCTCCCCTCAGAGAAGAGGACAAAGCTAGATCCCACAATGGTGAAGGGGATCCTAGTTGGACACTAAGAGATCTCGAAGGCTTATCGTATCTACATACCAGCATAGAGGAGAGTCGTGGTGAGGAGAGATGTTAGATTCGAGGAGAGTAGAGCCTTCAGGAGATCACTTGAATTGAGAGACAAAGTTGAGGAGGTCCCACAGATTGAGAATGTTGTATCTCAGGGGGCACGACCTCAGGTGTCAAGTACACCGAGTTCAGGGGTGACTGGTCCACCCATTACGGTTTCAGGTTCACAGTTGCCGAGTTCACAGATAGTTGGTGCAGATACTTCAGGGTCATAGACTACTATTCAAAGATCTATACATGAGACTCAGGGGCATGAGGATACTACTTCATCGGATGTCACTTTAGGGAAGAGGAAACTGAGATGGTTTCAGGAGACCCTCAAGGAGGCCAAGGAGTATGTTGGAGAGCCTTAGAGGTTGATGAGAGAGTAGAGCACCAGAGAGGTTTGGGTCCTACTTGGCCATGGTAATGAGCATTTCAGATGCAGAGCCCACCACATTTGCACAGGCAGTTGATCAACAGGTCTGGAGAGAGGCCATGCTAGAGGAGTATGACTCCATTATGCGCAATGATGTGTGGGAGGTTGTTCCTAGACTTGAGGGGAAGTCAGTTGTGACTTCCAGGTGACTGTATAAGATTAAGTATGTTGCAGATGACAGCATAGAGAAACACAAGGCCCGGTTTGTGGCGAGAGGATTCTCTCAGATAGAGGGAGTTGACTATGATGAGACGTTCGCACCAATTGCGAGATACACTTCTATCCGGAGCATTATTACCATTGCAACAGAGATGGGTTGGAGGATACATTAGATGGATGTAAAGACTGCGTTTCTGAATGGCTTTATTGAGGAGGTGTACATAGAGCAGCCGTAGGGGTTTGAGGTGTTGGAGAGAGATTCTCATGTGTGCCTTTTGAGAAAGGCACTTTATGGTTTGAAGCAAGCTCCAAGAGCTTGGTATTCGAGGATATACGCTTATTTGCTTCATATGGGGTTTGAGAAGAGCAAGGCAGATCCTAACCTCTACTATATCATTCGAGGTGAGGATACGCTCGTTCTCATACTGTACGGGGATGATTTATTCATCACAGGAGCGAAGCATCTCATAGTTGAGTGCAAGCTGCGCCTTGCATCAGAGTTTGAGATGACATACATCGGATTGATGCACTATTTCTTAGGCATGGAGTTTTGGCAGGAGGATGGTCATATCTTTCTGGGGCAGGGGAAGTATGCAGCAAACATCTTCAACAAATTTCATATGGAGGACTGCAGGCCCATGTCTACACCTATGGTCACCAACTGGAAGAAGCTCAGTGCTTCAGATTTTGAGTTTGTGGATGCTGCGAGATATAGGCAGTTGATCGGGTCGTTGATGTATTTGGTCAACACTAGACCAGATATTTGTTTTGCCGTGGACACCCTCAACTAATAGCCTAGTACATGGTGGAGCCTAGGAGTGTTCACTAGATTGGGGCAAAACCTGTTGTAAGGTATATTGTAGGATCATGGATTTTGGTTTGGACTATGTCAGAGGAGATGGGGTGAGTTTGGTTGGCTACACAGACTTGGACTGGGCAGGATGTGCCACTGACAGGAAGAGTACCTTAGGGTGTTGTTTTGGGTTGGGGTCAGGAGTTGTTTCCTGGTTCAGCCAGAAACAAAAGTCAATAGCTTTGAGTTCAGCTGAGGCAGAGTACATGGCATCCAGTCAGGCCAATTGCGAGGCCATTTGGCTTCATAAGTTGCTGGTTGGTTTATTTGGTCAGGAGTTGTCTCCGATAGTCATTCACTGTGATAATCAGAGTTGTATCAAACTCTTTGGGAATCTAGTATTTCATGACAGGTCGAAGCATATTGAGAATTTGAGATCATGTATAATTTCATCAGAGACTGGGTTCAGCATGGGGCAGTTCAACTTCAATATATTCCAACTGATGAGTATGTGGCAGACATTCTCACCAAGGCCTTGCCAAGGGGTAGGCATGTCTATTTCAGAGACAAGATGGGCTTCGTGAGAAACACTTTCCTCGGTAAGAGTGAGTGTTGAGTTTTGTGTACCTTGGGAAGTGGTCCCCTTGTGTTTGTGAGTCTCTAAACACAAGAGGGAAATATTTGACCCTTATGCTTTTTACTTTATGTCTAATTTCACTTTGACTTAGGAGATTTAAGTCAAAAGTGAAATATGTCAATTAAGTCATAAAGTGACAATTAATTCACTTTGTGGGTGAATTAAGAGACATAAAGCAAAATTAGGAAACTTAACCAAAAGTGGGTTTCTAATTGAGATACTTGAGATAAGATCTCACCCATTGATTAGAGTGGGCTAAGACTCATCTTAGCCATTGATCTCTAGGTTTGGCCTAAGGATGGCTAAAGAGGGCGCATAGGGCAAATGAGAGGCTCATTGTTCACTTGATCACTCGAGAGAGTTGGGTGAGGAGAAGAGAAGTGAGAAAGGAGGGTTTGAAGGAGCAAGTTAGGGTGCACTAGTTCATGGAGGACGCAAGGATTCTTGGAGATTCATTCATGGAGTTGTAGTGTGTTTGCTTGGTGGAGGGCTCAACCTTGGTATAGGGGCGCAAGCTTGCAGGCACATGTTGGAGAGGAGCAAACTCAGATCTGATTGGTTCATTGTTAAGGGAGCACACCAAGAGTAAAAAGGGTTTCTCAATCAGCCAAAGGAAAGGTCAAGGGTGCATTCATCTTCAAGCTTGGACAAGGAAGGAAGGGCGCACTTCTAGAGGCGCATTCTTCAAGGAACCTGATTGCTATGCTTGAGAGGAGGTAGCAAATTGTACAGGTTCATTTGTATTGTATTCCTTGTTGTTATTAGTGCTTGAGGAACTCCATATATATACATCTATCCAAACTAGTTTTCCCCATGGGGGTTTCTCCAGAGTCATGTTGACCAAAAACATGATGTTTTCAAGGTTGTAGAGCAGCCTCTTGTGTGTATTAGGGTTTCATGGTTGGAGGATCTTCTCTTGAGAATATAGCAAAGGATTGCTGGGTTTTTCTCCCTTGTTGAGAAGGGTTTTCCCAGGATATTTTTTGTGTTCTTGTGCATGGTTATTCTTCTTGTGATCTTGGTTATTGCAGCACTTGTGTATGGTATTGCTGCATTTGTTTATGGTTCAAGTACATGCTCAATGAAATAAAGCTCATGCTTGAGCCTAGAATAGTGAAAATTCAACAAATTGTACCTGGCCTCATCCACAAACATCACATTAACATTGGGACCACCGTTAACAACATCTTGTCATTCGCACAGAACCAGTGTTTGATGCATTAAGAGAGCTTTACAGCTTGGAAAGACTCGGTTAACCACATTGTCACATGGAGCACACCAGCTGGGTTTTGAACCTATGTCATCGTCGTGACAAACACTACAACTTGCCATGATCACGATGATGGCAAGTTGTACACAAGGCTGGAGTAGTTTAGCCTAGGATTGGTAGTCAGCTTTGTCATATAGATGTGAGGAATGCACAAAAGAATACAGCAATCCGAAGGTAAGAAGATAATTGCAAAATAATCCCATAAAGAAATCAACAAGGGAATGAAAAATTGAAGTTGGGGAATAAGATCAGAAAAACTTTATGAAATTCAAATTTTAGTCAAGAGATGTTGACTTGCTTCCTTCTTGTCAATGCTTTGGCTTAGATTGCTAATTTTCCATATTAAAATAGGGCCGACAAAAACACAGGAAATATGGACTTCTTTTTGATTATTCGGTAGTATATTGTAAATATGATGCATAGTCAAATTGTTAATGGTTCTGTTGCCGTCCTAATGCACACTTGCAGACGTGAGCTAAGTCCTGCTCACTCAGTGTGCCCGCGGAGACACAATGTCTAAGCTCCTGCCCACACTGTCACCTTGACAGGAGCTTCTTCCGTCCAGGCTTACTCCTAGGGAAGCCAAGGGGGGTAGTCCCTAAGTTACTAAGTTAGTTTTAATTACAGGTTCTAGGAGTTAGTTTTAAATTTGTTACAGGCCAAAGGGAAA
>ML777833.1:683008-701567 GCA_009831015.1 Picea engelmannii
GAAACTTTAGACACCGTCTGGCATGGTCATTTACAACATTCCTAAGAGGCTACTCAGTGAATAAGATCATCAGAGCGCCTTCCACCACTTTGGAGGCAGCCTGGGAGGGAAAAAACTCAATGGAGTGTTAACCTGACTAGTTAGGCCACATTAACCTCCTGAGGTGAAAAACCCTCGATGAAAGGAACTCCCCTGATGTCTGCATCAAGGTACCTGACCTAACTATGACTCATGCAGACTCATTACATTATCAACCCACGCAGGGGTGCGGAAATTTCGTTTACAAAATTTTAGTGCTGGGATATCAAAAGGCCCAAGTAGAACCAGTACATGTCTGGAACATAGATAAGGACTTCATGGTACATGAGTTGACCCCTGTGCTGCATAGGCGGTCAACAGGTTCTAGAGGCTTCTAAGCAGATCCAGTTTCACATTAGAGCTGTGACCAGCCTGTGGTGATTGAAGATTGGTCTTCGATGCTAGTTTATTGCAAACTGTTCTCAATATAAATCATGAAAGCTAACTGCATTTTGTCTAAAATCCAATTTCACATTAGAGCTATGACGAGCCTGTGGTGATTGAATATTGGTATTCGATACTAGTTTCCCACAAGTTATTCTAAATATAAATCATGAAAGCTAACAGCATTTTGTATTAAGATTCTGGGCCCTGGCAATGTTTGTGCTATTTTTTATCCTGCTAATATGAATTAATATTTCAAAATACATGTGATGAATTTGTATGAACTTTCAGAACAATCTTGCTTGGGCACTACTGTTCTCATCCTGCCATTGCATTTTTCAGATAGTCACTTTCTGTCATACTCTTCACATAGGTGCCTGGTGTTTATGGTGTCTTTTCATGGTATCTGATAAGAATTTTTTAGTTTATCATTATAAAACATATCTTTGGAATTTTTAATGTCGATAGATCTGAGTGTAAGATATTTTTGAGCGCAGGTGATGACACCAAACCCAGAATGTGTAACTATTGATACAACAATTGTTGATGCTTTGCACATAATGCATGATGGCAAATTCTTACACCTGCCAGTTGTGGACAGAGGTAAATTTTTACTTAAATACATTGTCAAAGCTTTAGAATTTAGCACAATTGTCAATATCTGATTCTAACAGGTTGATATCTTCTGCAGATGGATTTGTTGTGGCCTGTATAGATGTGTTACAAATTACCAATGCAGCAATGGCCACTGTAAGTTATCCGCCAGAAGCTTTGATTTCAGTACTCAGAAACACAATGCATATGATGAATTTATAAACATTGGGTTTTATCTAGATTGTTAGCTGAACTTTTTGATGTGATATTTTGAGTTTGTAATTGGATTTGACGCTAAAAAATTAAAATGTCTACGAACATGAAAATTATTCAGTTTCGAGTTCTGGATTCCTGGCTCACAGAACATTTCAGATTGTGGTGAAACATTTCATGGGCATAGTGATGACTTTCTTGGCTGTTTATAAACAAATATAGAAAGGTAGAAAGCACACCATAGTAAGCTATGCAGGTTTGGTAGTATGGCAACACGTGAATTGTTGGTAATATTATATGCATATATAAATCCTTGCATATCTATCCTTCTGAAAATAATTCTAATTGAATACCTTACAAATTTGTAATATGAAGTCCATTATTGACTAGAACCATCTGTACATTTGAAACATGCAACTTAAATTTCAAAAACATTTAATGATTAAATGTGTTCGTGCATTGAAGGCGTCAGTCTCACATTATTGCAATTATCATATTCTATCATAGGCAAAATTTGATTCCATCATTTCTTGACTAGAACCATTTGTACATTTGAAACATGCAACTTAAATATAAAAAAAACATTTAATGATTAAATGTGTTTGTGCGTTGAAGGCCTCAATCTCACATTATTGCAATTATCATATTCTAAGGCAAAATTTGATTCCATCATTTCTTTTTCTTTTCAATTAAACATTGTTCACATTAAACTTTTCCATTTTTGGAAAGTGCTAAATATTGATTAACCATATAATAGGTTGGATTGGGATTTAATTTCAGGACCAGATTCATAGTAAGCCGCAAGCACCCACTCACTTGTTCCAAGTACGTTCTGTAGCTTTAATATTTATTTTAGCTGGGCAGGATACAACATCCAACTCATTTTACTATTGTTTGAAGTTGTTCCTATTGCCCGTTCACATTGATAATATTGTTGGAAACGGGTTTTTTCCTTGTCATTAAGAGTTTTATGTAACAATGAACATTTCCACTGATTCTAATCACGTGGATAATAAATTAACTTGTCACCAAGTAGCTAACACATCCTGAGCTGATGCAAGCATTTCATTCATATTTTACTAGTGTGGCTAGGTATTGAAAATGGTTAGTGCTGTATGGCATTGTTTTTTGCCCAGAAATCTTTTCATGAACTATATCATTAATCACAATTAAATGATTAGGTGGGAAGCTCTGGAGCAGTTGAAAATGATGTGGCAAGTTCAATGATGCAGAAGTTTTGGGATTCAGCTCTGGCATTAGAGCCAGCAGAGGATTATGAGGACTCTCACAGGTATGGCACATTGTTAACATTCCTGTGTTGTGTTCTATAATCTGGTGTGAAAAGCTTTATTTTGTTCTAGAAAGTAATAAAACTGACTGGTTTGCATGACATGCATAAACTGGTAATTTGGTATACAGTGATGCATCTGCAAGGATGGCTTCTGAGACAACAGAAACGGCAAAAGCTGGCTATCCATCTCTGGGTCTAGGAAATTCCTTTGGCTTTAAATTAGAGGATCGAAAAGGCCGGGTTCATAGGTTTAACTGTGGTATGTGGCATGTGCAGAATGCATTGGTTGTATTGGGGAAAATGTTCCTTAAATTGTAAATTGAGGCAAGACTTGATATGCTGTAAACTGAGGTTGTTCTCTGATGTGGGAATAGGTACAGAGAGTTTGACAGAGCTCATATCTGCAGTCATTCAGCGAGTGGGAGATGACATTGATTGGGCTCATCTGCCTCAGATTCTGGTATTCATTTTTCTATTGTAAAAGATTTAATTAAATGCTAGAAGCTTGAAGGAAAGGATGCAAACAGCCAATAGATGATTTTGGTATTTCATAGATTAAAACATTCGTAATTTAACATTATTGTGTTCCCAATTAGTTTACACTCAAATGCATTGTTTTGTAGTGTTCCACAGGACATGCCCCCATGCATGCCGGACTTGGGGACTTCATTGGGAATGCCCCTTGAACAGCCCTGGTATTTGGGGACTTCACTGGGGACTTCCCCTGCAAACATGGGATGCTCCCAGTAATTAGGGGTATTCTGGGATACCCCATACAGGGGCACGTCCTCATAAAAACACATAAAATAAAAACAACAAAAATGTGATTTTTTGTTTCTCACCTACAACATGCTAGTTTGAATTCAAAGGATGTAATCTTTTGTTTCTCACCTACAACAGGTTAGTTTGAATTCAAAGGTTGTTGAAGTTTGATTTTTGTGAACAATGAGCTTTCAAACAAAGAAAAGTGTGGACAACAAGGATTTTCTGCCATATTTCAACTTTCAAGTGCATTTCAGGCTCAGCATGCATTCTTTCAGTGAAAAGTTAAAACTTGGAGGAGCATCAATATTTTTTCATTTCTTTGACCTGAAAAGTTAGAACAACAATTAAATTTAAACTAGGGGATGACTGTCGTTACATCACATGTATGAAGTTGATAGTTTCCCACAGCACATAGATGCAGAGGACCAATCAGAGGCTTATTAAGCATGACTAGTGGCTTAAGCCTTGTTTTATTTCTTTTCCTTTTTGTTATGACGGTGTTGACCCTTTACTATTTAAATGATGATAGATGCAATTAATTATTAGATGATGTATCATTAGATTTTATTTCAATTTGGTCATTAATGTTTTTCATGATTCTCCTATTTCGAATACTAAGTTTCAAATTGTTTAATTGCCAATTAGAGTGTGGATGTTGTTGCTTTAATTGTATAAATGTGTGATTCATCATGCATAAAAGAATCTATGTTAATCTTTATATATTAATTTTTTGTATTTTTTTATATTTAATATTTGGGGAGCGTCCCTTATGTTGGAGACCCCAACATTCCTTGTCACGTTCCCTGAAATTTGGAGGTCTCTCCACCCGTCCCCGTGTTCGCGCATCTGTGCGTCCCTGAAACTTGGTGGAACATTGAAATTTATTGACCTACATTTGTTTGATTTTAATTTACAAGATGTAGTTTTGTGTCTAACTTGTGATCTTTGATTGCAGTATGAGGATGATGAAGGTGATAAAGTTTTACTTGTAACAGACAGTGATCTTGTTGTAGCTGTGAATTATGCTAGGTTAGCTGGATTGAAGGTAAGCTGGATTTACTTTTTATCCTGTTCAAAATTGTACATTTGCTTCAAAATAGTTTTTCCTGTTATAGTTATTTTCTTCTAGGTTGCCCTAAGGCCAGACTGAAATGTTTTGACATCACCCTAAGATGTGAAATCATTTTCAGGATGCTGCAAAATATTTGGTCCAAAATAGATCACTTTTCAGGCAATTTATGGCTGTTTCTTCTTTACTCTTAGTTGATCAGTGTTTTGTTATTGTTATTAGTTTGTAGGAGCGCAGGACATAATATTTTTTCATTATCTATGTTTGCACATGATGTATTTCATTGAGTGACACGAAAAAATTTGGATTCGCAGCATTTCTTTCCTGATACTGGAAAATGAAGTGTTCCACTGAATTGCATCTCTATGGGCTGGAGATGTGCCCTTTGTATAATGGAGATAGGAGGACAGGGCGGGGATGCCCCCCCTGTTGTCCCAGTATGTAGTGGATAGCAAGGGATGTTTGGGAGTCCCCTACAGTGGCACAACATTTTATAAAAGGAGAGAAAAAGGTCATTTTTACTTCTTAATCCGAATAGTTTAAGCTCCACTAATAAACAGTCTTAAATAAACTTACCCTTCTTAATCTAAGTTATCAGAACTGCAACCAGAAAAGACAATCTTGAATCTGACCGGAACTGGGAATAAAACCAGGTTGAAGAACTGGTCGATTAAAAAATACTTAAATATGTGATTTTTAATAAAAACAATATATGTTCATGTACATCAATGTAAGTCCAAATCATTAGACTGTAGATTTTTGAGGAACTATGAGGGCTGCCCAACAGGTCTGTCTTTGACCCCTTGTTGGGCTCTAAGTTTAGTCAACCAAATCTGTCCTTGCTGCTGTTTTAGGACAGAAAGCAGGTCTGTTAAATTTTGCCAAGAAATCTGCCCTCAACTGATGGATATATGCTCTTTTAAGGTGCCCTTGCAAGTAGTTTTAGTAACACAATGTTAGCACATGTAAACCTCAAAACATATAGCACTCCTCTAGGATCTTAACAGGCTCCTACAGCTGATCTAAACACTAAGCATGCATGAAATTTGGACACAAGTATTTTTGGTCAACATGACCTTGGATAAAACCCCCCGGGGAAAACCAGTTTGGAGATAGATATATATAGAAGATCTCAATGCAAAAGTTACAACAAGGAAAACATATACAAGTGAACCTGGTACAATAGCAACCACACTTGGATGCTTTGGAGTCCCTTGTAGATGTGTCTGCTAGCCTTTGAACAAAGGCACCCTTTGCCTTGGTGTGCCCTTCTTCTCTTGCTAAGCCTTTTGCCCTCTTCCTTGTCTCTTGTCTTTCACTTGAACCTTGCCTTTTGCCTTGGTCTTTGCACCCTCTACACAAGTGTGCCTCCCTCCTTGGCTTAGTGCGCACTAAGCACTAGTGCGCCCCCTCCTCTAGCAAATGCTCCACACAAGTATGCACCCTCTACTTACCCTTGCACCCTCCATGCTCTAGAGTGCGCCTACTCCAAGTAAGTGAGACTCCTCCTCAAGGATGCGCCCTCTCCCAAGCTTGATGCGCCTCCTCCCTTTGAATGTGCCCCTCCACAAGCTTGTGTGCCCCCTTTCTTTAGAATGTGCCCTTCTTCAAGCTAGTGCCCAACCTCCATGAAATCTCTTCTAGGAAGCTAGCACCCTCTCAATGGATTCTCCTCAAACCCTCGAGAAATGCACCCCCTTCTCCTCGAGAAATGCGCCCAAGTGTTCTCTCTTCTTCTCCTCTCTCACTCAACTCTCTCAAGTGAGAAGTGAACCTCTTCCTTACCAATTTCCCTCCTCTAGCCTCTCTCTTTGGCCAAACCTAAAAAAACAATGGCCTAGATTCAATCTAGTCATGTCTAATCAATGGGTGAGATTTAATCCCAAAAATCTCACTTAGAAAACCCACTTACTTAAGTTTCCTTAGTTTGCCTCATGTCCTTTAATTCACCCACAAAGTGAATTAAATGTCACTTTTGTCTTAAATGACAAAATTTCACTTTTGACTTAAATCTCCTAAGTCAACGTGAAATTAGAGCATAAAGTAAAGTATTAAGGGTAATAGTGTTCCCCTTTGTGTTTAGAGACTCACAAACACAAGGGGACCACTTTCCAAGGTACCCAAATCTCAACACTCCCTCTTACTGAGGAAAGTGTCATTCACCCCTCCAATCTCGTCCCTACAGTGGACACTGTTTCCTGTTGGCAAATACTCGGTGAGTATGGTTGTACCCTGATCATCAAAAGTGGCCTCTGACTCTGATCTGCGCGACCAAAGATCTTGATCTTGGCTTGTCACCAAAGATCCCTACCTTGGCATCTCACCAAGGATTTCTACCTCTTGGCATCTCACCAAAGGTCACTTCTCTTGGCATCTCACCAAGAGTCTCACTCTTGGCATCTCACCAAGAGTATCTGGATCTTGGCATCTCACTAAGATCCTCAACTTGGTCTCTCACCAAGTGACTTCCACCTGAAGTGGAATCTGAAGCTGATCTGCTCGTCTCCATGGCCAAGGGAGGCTCAAGCCTTTCTGGTGCCCTGCTCAACTCATCAATCTTTGATGCTCTGAAGCCCCTACACCAAATGTTTGTCTGCTCGGAAACTCTGAAACTGGAGCTGTCTCGGGTGGACTAGTCACCCCTGAATATGGTGTCCTCGAAAACTGAGTCTGCATTGTATGAGATACAACACTCTCAATCTGTGGGACCTCCTCAACTCTGTCTGCGCACCATTTGCTGGATGGTGTATCAACTGACAAACAACAACTAACAAAAGCACACTCCCTCTCAAACTGAGCAGTGAACTCCTCCTCCTCTGTTGTCGTTGCCGTACCATCCTGCTGTTTCTTCTTCTTCTTGGGACACTGTTCAGCATAGTGCCCCATCTCTCCACAAGCAAAGCATCTCATTGTGCTCATGTCTCTCTCTTGCCCACTGCCACTCTGCTGTGGCTTGGCCCCTCCCTTGGGACCCTGTCTAGCACCCTTGCCGACCTTCTTCTTGCCCTTTGTCCAAAGAACAAGATCCTCATCACCCTCTGATATACACTCTTGTCCTGAAGATCCAGAGCTACATCTCAGCTCCTCCTGTATGAAGTCGTCCCAAAGTCTCTCCGAACTGGGCATGACCTCCCTTGCCACAATGCCTCGCACAAATGAACCCCAAGGTTTGGAAAAGTTGTTTAAGGCCGTCCTCACCAAAAAGTCCAGATCCACAATCTCTCCGACTGCTGCCAACTCATCTCGAATCTGTGTAAATCTCCCAAGGTATGATGTCACCGACTCTAAATTGAGCAGCTGAATGCTCTTGAGCTTCTCCTGCATAACCATCTTCCGGTTCTGATTGGGACTCTGGTAGAGCTTGCACAATGAGGTCCACATCTCAAAGGCATAGTCCTTCCCAGTCAAATGGGGTATGACATGGTCTCTCACTGCATCACAAATAGTCGTCTTTGCCTTGGTGTTCCTCTTCCTGAACTCTGCTACCAACAAGGGAGCAGTGATAGGTGGAATAACCACGGGAGCTTGAACTATATCCCATAGTTCAAGATCCTCCAAGACAAATATGATCCTAGTCTTTCAAGGGGACCAGTTGCTAGCTCTGGCTAGCCTATCCTATGCCCTCATCTGAGACACCAATATGGATGTACACTGAAACTCAACCTGATGCTAAACTCTGCAAAAGAGTATAGCCTCACTCCTATCAACACAGGTGTGAAAAGAGGCTGTCCAAAACTGTCCAAAACAGTCCCACAAAACTGCCCACTGTATGCTCTACAAATCAGCCAAACTTAGCCACCAAGGCCCTGATAACATGTAGATTTTGAGGAACTATGAGGGCTGCCCAATAGGTCTGTCTTTGACCTCTTGTTGGGTTCTAAGTTTAGTCAACCAAATCTGTCCTTGCTGCTGTTTTAGGACAGCAAACAGGTCTGTTCAATTCTGACAAGAAATCTGCCCTCAACTGATGGATATATGCTCTTTTAAGGTGCCCTTGCAAGTGGTTTTAGTAACACAATGTTAGCACATGCAAACCTCAAAGCGTATAGCACTCCTAGGATCTTAACAAGCTTCTACAACTGATCCAAATACTAAGCATGCATGAAATTTGGACACAAGTATTTTTGGTCAACGTGACCCTTGATAAAACCCCCCGGGGAAAACCAGTTTGGAGATAAGATGTATTTAGAAGATCTCAAAGTAAAAGTTACAACAAGGGAAACATATACAAGTGAACCTAGTACAATAACAACCACACTTGGATGCTTTGGAGTCCCTTGCAGATGTGTCTGCTATCCCTTGAACAAAGGCGCCCTTTGCCTTTGACTTGAACCTTGCCTTTTCCTTTGCCCTTTGCCTTGGTCTTTGCACCCTCTACACAAGTGTGCCTCCCTCCTTGGCTTAGTGCGCACTAAGCACTAGTGCGCCCCCTCCTCTAGCAAATGATCCACACAAGTATGCACCCTCTATTTACTCTTGCGCCCCCCATGTTCTAGAGTGCGCCTCCTCCTCAAGGATGCGCCCTCTCCCAAGCTTGATGCGCCTCCTCCCTTTGAATGTGCTCCTCCACAAGCTTGTGCACCCCCTTTCTTTAGAATGTGCCCTTCAAGCTAGCGCCCAACCTCCATGAAAGCTCTTTTAGGAAGCTAGCACCCTCTCAATGGCTTCTCATCAAACCCTTGACCTCATGCGCCCTCTTCTCCTCAAGAAATGCGCTCAAGTGTTCTCTTCTTCTCCTCTCCTTGCTCAACTCTCTCAAGTGACAAGTGAGCCTCTTCCTTACCCTTTTCCCTCCTTTAGCCTCTCTTTGGCCAAACCTAAAAGACCAATGGGTGAGATTTAATCCCAAAAATCTTACTTAGAAAACCCACTTACTTAAGTTTCCTTAGTTTGCCTCATGTCCTTTAATTCACCCACAAAGTGAATTAAATATCACTTTTGCCTTAAATGACAAAATTTCACTTTTGACTTAAATCTCCTAAGTCAACGTGAAATTAGAACATAAAGTAAAGTACTAAGGGTAATAGTCACCCCTTTGTGTTTAGAGACTCACAAAGACAAGGGGACTACTTTCCAAGGTACCCAAATCTCAACATAGACCCCATATATTCAAAGTTTTCTCATGTATATAACATGCAAGGGTGAATATAGCAAAATGGCACCAAGTGCGATACATATCTATAATCTGAACCAAAATACACAATCATTGAGTCTCTAAATGGCTTCTAGAGTCCAAAAAACGTCATACTACAAGGTTCAAAAATATTACAAATCACTACAACATATCATGATTCACCAAAATCTTCATCATCACCTTCTGCCTCATCCTTTTCCCTTGATCCTCTAGGGACATCCCTAGTGCTTGGAACCTTTGGTGTTGCATGTGACTTCAAATCGATGCACCCCAAGTCATCATTTGCAAACGTTGTCAGCTCACTCTCCATGGTCCATTTTGTGAAGGGCTCACTTTCTCTTTTTGCCTTCCTTTTTTGGTTTTTTGGGGAAAAAACTCGTTGCGAGTAGAGTTCAATTTAGGTTAGAGCTGGCCTTTTTTTGGCTTGTTTCTGGTTCGGGTTCCAATTTTTACCATACATATAAAGTGTTTTCTCAGATGGGCCAGTCTTGATACACTACTCCCAATAGCACGAAGTCATTATCCCATTATGCATGTGAGTACTTAGAGGTTGGAGCAGTAGAAACTGTTGACCTCAGACTCTTATACAATCATGAAGTCGTAGAACACCACCTAAGTGTGTTTCTAGATTCCTTTTTTGCCTCCTACCTTATTTCCCGATAAGGTGTCGACGTGAGAGCATTGTTGCAGTGTCGCTTAGCGAATTCGTGATGTTGTGAAGGGAAAACCCCAATTATGATGACTACCACACCGGATCTCTGTTTCACATAATTGATTCACCCTCAGAAACAGATCGAAGGAGATCCAAATTTGCCAAGCGCTCAACGTAGACCTAAGCGTACCAACTGATCTCTTTTATATGCAATCACGTTTATTTCAATGGATCTGCATCCACAAATCTTTCTCACAACCTTGAGCTTTGGGATCTATAAACAAAAACCTCAACAAGCTTCCATCCATCGATCCAAGTTCAAAGGCACTCATCAATCTGCCAATGATTCAATTCGCCCAAAGAAACTGATCCACACGATTTGATCTTCAGAATGCGACCTGCATACATAGCGGATTATGCAATCAATCACATGTTGTTGATTGCAGCTTCATGAGACATTCTCCAGGTCGTTCTCCTCTAGACTGAGTTGAGACGATCTGTGAGAGAGCCCATGTGATGGGTGTGTCATACTCCTCTGGACTGAGTTGAGATGACGTGTGGTCTCTTGTTGTGCTCCTCTGGATTGAGTTGAGACGACTTGAGATGGTTTCCTGTCAGACTCCTATGGACTTAGTTGAGTCGACTTGAGACGACTCTAGAGATGGTACTCCTATGGACTTAGTTGAGTTGATCTGTTGAGAGTGACGTCCCTGTGGCTGAGCACAGGTGGACGTGTCCCTAGTGGCTAAGCACTAGAGGATGTGTGGATCCCTTGCTATATTGTCTATGAGTAAGATTTATTGTGTAACCCTAATTGTGTAAAGGATACAGGTCGGCTCCACCATGTAAAGATAATTAATATTTGTGTAAAGATTAATTATATCATTGAGTTATAGAAGTCGGCCCTATTGTGCCAATAGACACACCTATTGCTGTGTTAGGTCTTGTATAAATAAGAGAGTAAATCCCCATTGTGCATCAGTCACACACACTTCATTCTAACATTCTCTCAAGCTACTTGTACGGCTGAAGTGCGCACTTCTCTTAGAGGTCATAGAGCACCCTCTTGTGCGCTCTAGGGTTTATGGTGTGGGGGATCTTCTCTTGACTCTATAGCAAAGGATTGTTGGGTTTTTCCCTTGATTGAGAAGGGTTTTCCAAGTGTAAACTCTTGCGTTCTTGTGCATGGTTATTCTTCTTGTGCTTGGTTATTGCAACTATTGTATATGGTATTGCTGCATTGTTTATGGTTCTAGTACATGCTAAATTGAAATAAACAACATGTGCATGAGCTAAGCATTAAAATTCAACATGGTATCAGAGCAGAGTTCCTGAAGAGCCATTGCACAAGCCATTGAAGAGCTAGCTGTCACCTTGCTGCAACTGCAAAAACGACCCTCTTCATTTTGCTATTTTTTGCACTTGCCCCTTGAACGTTGGGCCTAATTCTTGCACACATGTGTACGACCTAGCTCAACGCACCTCCTTCAACTCTTAGATTGCAAATCGAAGAAATTTTGATTTTTGGCCCTAGGGTAGCTAGGGTTTTTGCAGAATTTCGGTTTTAGGGTTTTTGCAGCTTGTTGGGGTATTCTTGCAAACTTGTTGAGGTTTTTTTGACTATCTAAAGGCTTATTGTTGGCAGTCATAAGTCCAATGAAACCTAGGATTTCTAGCCTAGCCTAGCCGTTAGGGTTTGTGAAGAATCTGCAAGTCACGAGGAGCAAACCTTTGGTAGAAGATAGGCTTGATGGAACAAACAACTTCAGCTCCTGGAAATCAAGACTACAAATCACTCTAGAAGAGGATGACCTATTGAGTTTGATAGAAAATACTCTACCAGCAACAACAACTGATGAAGAGAAGGCTGATTGGAAGGCAGAGGATGTCAAAGCAAGGAAGATAATCATCTATTCAGTGAGAGATCATCTACTACCTCACATCTCTACCCTGAAGACAACTTATGAAATGTATGATGCATTGAAGAAGATGTTTGAAAGCAACAACACAAACAAAGCTCTTACATTGAAGCACCAACTTCAAAATATCAAGATGACGAAAGCTGACGCCATTGCCACTTTCTTCATGAAGATCTCAGAGATCAGAGATCGGCTAGGTGCCATTGGAGAAACCATAGCAGACAAAGAACTTGTCATGATTACTCTCAATGCTCTTCCAAGACATTCAAAACTATTCCTTCAAAGTATCAGTGGAAGAGCAGATTTACTTGAGTTTGATCGTCTATGGACATACTGCACTCAGGAGGAAATCAGACTTATAGCCGGAGGAGTGCAAGACTCCCATCATGATGACAATCAAGCTCTTGCTTCTCATACAAAGAGAGGCAGAAGGAATAGAAGAAGTTTCAGCAAAGCATTCAAAGACAAGAAAACTTCAGCAGCTTCAGGTCATGAACATAGAAAAAAGACAATTCAAAGATTCAATGTTTCAGATGTGACAAGTATGGACACATTGCGAGAAATTGTCCTACCAGGAAGAAAGAAAGACAACATGCATCCACTGCAGATGTTGATTTAGAATCACCTCAGAGAGATGAAGACATAAAAGATGAAGCATTCTTCATATCAACACTCTCAAGTACGGTTCATACAGATAGTGATATTTGGTTGATTGACAGTGGTGCCTCCAGACACATGACTAGATACAGAGAACATCTTACAAACCTTGTTGAGAAAGAGTCTCGTCTACATGTACTTGGTGATAATTCCAGATATACTGTGAAAGGAGTTGGAACTTCTACCTTCCAACTAGATTCTGACATACCACTTCAATTAAGTGAGGGACTATATGTACCTGGAATGAAAAGGAACCTTGTCTCTGTTTGTGCCTTAGAGGATAAAGGCTACAAGGTTACCTTCTCTGAAGGAAAAGTTCTTGCATGGCACAAGAACTCTCACATGGATTCTGCCCGAGTGATTGGTGTTTGAGAAAACAGTTTGTACAGATTGACTGTTCGACCAATCTAGGCCTTGTTGCATGATACTATCAGCTTGAGCGAGCTATGGCATATAGAAGACTTGCTCATTTACATTATAGAGCCCTTCCCGCTCTAGGGAAGATGGTGACATGCCTTCCCGAGATACATATCGAGCATGATGGTGTTTGCAGAGGTTGTGCTCTTGGCAAGAATGTCAAGGGGTCCTTCTTGAGCAATGACAGTAGATCCAAGGGGATCTTGGATTTGATATATACAGATGTTTGTGGACCCGTGACTGTTGCTTCCTTGAACGAATATTTGTACTATGTGCTCTTCATCGATGATCACTCTCGGAAGACGTGGATTTACTTCTTGAAGACCAAGGATGGAGTCCTTGTGAGATTTCAAGAGTTTAAAGCTCAGGTTGAGAACCTGACCGGGAGGAGGATCAAGGTGCTGAGATCAGATATTGGAGGGGAGTACACCTCCAAGGATTTCAGTGATTTCTGTATTGAGGCAGGGATCAAGAGGGAGTACACCATTCCTTATAACCCTCAATAGAATGGGGTTGCAGAGAGGAAGAACAGATCCATCATTGAGGCAACCAAAGCAATGATACATGATCAGAATCTACCTATGATTCTGTGGGCAGAAGCATCCATGACAATTGTGTATGTTCAGAACAAAAGTCCTCATCAGATTCTGAAGAACATGACTCCCGAAGAAACATTCACCAGAGTGAAGCCTGAGGTTGGACACTTCAGGATATTCGTGTGTCCAGTATACTTTCATGTACCCAAGGAGAAGAGGACCAAGCTAGACCCTTCAAGAACGAAGGGTACATTTGTGGGGTACAATGAATCTTCGAAGGCACACTGGATCTACATCCCTGGTAAGAGACAAATCGAAGTTAGCAGAGATGTCACTTTTAAGGAAGAGATAGCCTTTCGAAGATCTAGAGAATCTCAGATGGAGATTGATAGCGAGAAGAATGAAGAAACAATACCTTTTCCCCCTTCAACAATTCATAGGGAGACAATTACTGATCCAGTTGATCCCGTAGCTCTAGTTGATGTTCCCAGAGACATTGCAGTAGGCCATAAGAGGCCTGCTTGGGCTCGACAGACTCTGCAGGAGGCAGAGGGACATGCAACTCCTCGTGGTACATTCCGATAGAGCCTTTCGAAGATCTAGAGAATCTTAGATGGAGATTGATAGCGAGAAGAATGAAGAAACAATACCTTCTCCCCCTTCAACAGTTTATAGGGAGACAGTTACAGATCCAATTGATCCCGTAGCTCCAGTTGATGTTCCCAAAGACATTGCACTAGGCCGTAAGAGGCCTGCTTGGGCTTGACAGACTCTGTAGGTGGCAGAGGGACATGCAGCTCCTTGTGGTACATTCTGATAGAGCAAGAGACCACAAAGATTTTCAAGCTATGTTTTAGCCATGAGCCACATCATTGATACCGAGCCTTCTTGTCATGGAGAAGTAGCAGGTCAGTAGGTTTGGCAAGATGCCATGACCGAAGAGTATCAGTCCATCATGAAGAATGATGTGTGGGATATTGTTCCGAGACCGGAAGGGAAGTCTGTAGTGACTTCCAAGTGGATTTATAAGATCAAACATGTAGCTGATAGAAGTGTCGAGAAGTACAAAGCGAGATTTGTGGCTAGAGGATTCTCTCAGGTGGAGGGAATAGATTATGCAAAGACATTTTCTCCTGTTGCCCGATACACTTCCATCCGTACGATTATTTCCTTAGCTGCATCCATGGGTTGGAGACTACATCAGATGGATGTAAAGACAACCTTTTCTCAATGGTGAGATTGAGGAAGAAGTTTACATTGAGCAACCAGATGGATTCGTGATACATGAGAAGGAGTCTCATGTCTGCAGGTTGAAGAAAGCCCTGCATGGACTAAAGCAGGCACCTCGTGCGTGGTATGAGAAGATTGATGGATACTTGATGAGTTTGGGCTTCAGCAAGAGTGTTGCTAATCCCAACCTATATTATCACACTGTTGGTGACGAGTGTCTGATATTGGTCCTATATGTTGATGACTTATTACTCACCGGTTCAGAAATCCTTATTGTTGAATGCAAGCATGCATTGGCTTCTGAATTCGAGATAAAGGACCTTGATATGATGCACTACTTCTTGGGACTAGAAGTGTGGCAGAGGATTGATGAGATTTTCCTGAGTCAAGGAAAATATACAGTTGAGATATTGAAGAAATTCGAGATGATAGACTGCAGATCCATGCCTACACCGATGGTGATGAATTTGAAGAAAATGAACGAGGCTTCTTCTGATTCAGGCGAGATTGATCCACATCTTTACAGACAACTGATTGGATCATTGATGTATCTGGTTAACACTAGACCTGATATATGTTATGTAGTGAGTGTACTCAACCAGTTTATGAGTCAGTTGAGACAGACACATTGGATATCAACGAAGCATGTGTTGAGATATCTACGAGGCACAGTTGGTTATGGCCTGAGATATGCCTCCGGTGTAGACATGAGATTGCAGGGATATGCTGATGT
Organism: Picea engelmannii; assembly: GCA_009831015.1. Taxonomy (NCBI): domain Eukaryota; kingdom Viridiplantae; phylum Streptophyta; class Pinopsida; order Pinales; family Pinaceae; genus Picea; species Picea engelmannii. The sequence continues at coordinate 698,681 of ML777833.1, forward strand.
AGATTGGGCAGGGAGCGCAGTGGACCGGAAGAGCACATCTTGTTGTTGTTTTACTTTGGGATCTGCCATGGTTTCCTGGTGCAACAGGAAACAGACTTCTATGGCTTTGAGTACCGCAGAAGCAGAGTACATTGCATTACGTGTGGCAGTCTGCGTAGCAGTGTGGCTTCGCAAGCTCCTTGCAGATTTATTTGGTCATGAGATGGATTCCATCGCTATCCATTGCGATAACCAGAGTTGTGTGAAGCTCTGAGAGAATCCTGTGTTTCACGATAAATCGAAACACATTGAGATCAAATACCATTACATCAGAGATATGGTGCAGAGGAAAGCAGTACATGTGCAATACCTTTCTACACACGAGCAAGTTGCACATGTCTTCACCAAACCACTTGCCAGGACAAAGTTTGAGTACTTCCGTGAGAGACTTGTCCTGGTGGAGAATGCCTCACTAGCTGAGAGGGAGTGTTGTTGATTGCAACTTCATGAGACATTCTCCAGGTCGTTCTCCTCTGGACTGAGTTGAGACGATCTGTGAGAGAGCCCGTTTGATGGGTGTATCATACTCCTCTGGACTGAGTTGAGATGACGCGTGGTCTCTTGTTGTGCTCCTCTGGACTGAGTTGAGATGACTTGAGATGGTCTCATGTCAGACTCCTATGGACTTAGTTGAGTTGACTTGAGATAGCTCTCCAGATGGTACTCCTATGGACTTAGTTGAGTTGATCTGTTGAGAGTGGTGTCCCTATGGCTGAGCATAGGTGGACGTGTCCCTAGTGGCTGAGCACTAGAGGATGTGTGGATCCCTTGCTATATTGTCAGATTTATTGTGTAACCCTAATTGTGTAAAGGGTACATGGCGGCTCCACCATGTAAAGATAATTAATATTTGTGTAAAGATTAATTATATCATTGAGTTATAGATGTCGGCCCTATTGTGCCAATGGACACACCTATTGCTGTGTTAGGTCTTGTATAAGTAAGAGAGTAAATCCCCATTGTGGATTAGTCACACACACTTCATTGTAACATTCTCTCAAGCTACTTGTACGATTGAAGTGCACACTTCTCTTAGGTACAAGTTTCAAGGTCATAGAGCACCCTCTTGTGTACTGTAGGGTTTATGGTGTGGGGTATCTTCTCTTGACTCTATAGCAAAGGATTGTTGGTTTTTTCCGTTGATTGAGAAGGGTTTTCCGAGGGTAAACTCTTGTGTTCTTGTGCATGGTTATTCTTCTTGTGATCTTGGTTATTGCAACTATTGTATATGGTATTGCTGCATTGTTTATGGTTCAGGCATAGTTTTAAAAACCAAAACCGGTCAAGGGTCCAACCTGAACCGGAACCGGAACCAGTCAAGGGTCCAACCTGAACCGGAACCGGAACCGGTAATGAACCGGTCGAACCGGTTTCAATGAACTAGTCGAACCGGTTTCAATTAACCGGTCGAACCGTTTTTTTTTAAATACATAAAATATTTAAATTTTAATGAAAAATATATTTTTAAGATTTTAAATCATGTTTTCAAAGCATTAGAGACAATTAGAGACAACATATCCAAAGTATGCTCATGAATATATCAAAATGGCACCAAGTGCAATACATATCTAGAGATCGAGATTCGAAACATAAATACATAATCGAGGAGGCTCTAAATGGCCTCGGTCCTCTATAGATCACAACAACAAAAAACATACTAGCAAGAGTCAAGACTACAAGTCACTATCTCATTGATCAACATGATCAACAATCAATCATCACTACTGCTAGAATTAGAAATGGCATGGGCATCCTCGCCCTAGACATCATCATCTGACTCAGACTCGGACTCGAACTCGGCCACAGACTCATCACCATCAGGTACATTTGTGACTACACTCTGAAGTTGCACTAGCTTTAGTAGTACGAGTACGACCGCAACGAGGCACACGAGGTATATGACAACGACTACGCCTGCCTGCAGTTCCACTAGGGCCTGCCATGTCTGACACTGGAATCGCACCGCAGGGCCCTAATAGTGGATCTGCATCCCATCTGAACCTACCCTGCTAACTCCGCCTCCAAATCATGGTCAACATCAAACTCTGGTGGGTGAGTCTCTGCTACCCAATCTGAAGTTGGATCAACATCATCCAACACAATAGGATCTGAATCGGGTGTTTTGTTCAACAATTGGTTGCGCCTTAGACGGAGGTTGTACTGCACGAAGACTAGATCATTTAACCGTTTCTGTTCTAAACGGTTTCTCTTCTTCGTGTGAATCCTCTCAAAGACAGACCAACTGCGCTCACACCCGAAAGCACTGCAAGTTTGACTCAACACTCTAATTGCAAACTTTTTCAATTGAGGACAATGGCTGCCAAATGACTCCCACCAGTTTGTTGCAAAAAACATAGTTAGTCGAGTTAGTTCCTTGAAGTAATAAAATATAAAGTATATAAAATTTAAACTTTGGAATTGTTACCTGGCTCATCCACATCCCTTACAATCTTTGCTAGGTTCTTGCTGAAGGTACCTGTGGCTCTAGTGAAACAAGTGATCTGTCGGTGTATCTCCAACTGATCACTCTCAGAAGGGACCATGCGCTCAAGGCAATCAATCAAGCCATCTCTAACCTCCCCAGTAACATCTTCTCCAAGCTGCGCTCTGTAATGATACCTTGGGTTCAGGAAATACCCAGCTGCGTGTATAGGGCGATGGAGTTGATTGTTCCATCTACGATCAATGATGTCCCAAATATGCCTATACTTGGTCACTCTATCCTTGTATGTTGCCCTTATTTGCTCCTTTGCCTGATCCATAGCCTCATAAATGTAACCCATGGCCAATTTTTCCCCATCCACTAGCCGCAACACCTTAACAAGTGGCTCGGCAATTTTCACAATTT
>ML777833.1:711912-743040 GCA_009831015.1 Picea engelmannii
ACAATTACCGACTTAGTTAATCCTCAATGGGGATTAACCTAATAATAAAAATAATAATAATGACATGATTAATCCACAATGGGGATTTAATCCAATAACAAAATAATAAGAATGCTCTTCGCAGTTACATTATTTCAACATATGGTACTCTCTTGAGCCTTAAAGGGGGGAGTACAATGGTGTAACTCTCCTACGCCTTTAGGGGGGGGGGAGTTCATAAATCAACTGAAGATGGTTCGTGGTCAACCAAAAACCACTTGTGGTCTCTCCTTTCAGCTGACAAACGAGAGAATTGAAGATGGTTGTTAGACTGAAAGATGGGCATCAAATTTGCCAGATGGGCGACCACAGTCTGTAGAAAGTAGACTAAACAAAAACAAATATGCCAGATAGGCAACAACAGTTTGTAGAAAGCAGACTAAACGAAAAAAAATATGCTAGATGGACATCAAATTTTCCAGATGGGAAATTGCAGTCTGTAGATGGTAGACTTTGACAAAATTATGGTTCAATGTCTTGCAATTGAATCATGCATGGGATACAAGATTGTGATGTTGATTTTGAGAGCAATTTCCTGGATCTATTTCCTGAAGACCAAGAGTGAGGTCGTCAAGAGGTTCCAAGAGTTCAAAGCTCTTGTGGAGAACCAGACAGGAAAGAAGATCAAGGTCTTGCTGTTAGATAAAGGAGGTGAGTATACCTCCATGGAGTTTGCAGAGTTCTATAACGAGCAGGGTATCAGAAGGCAGTTGACCGTTTCTTACAACCCTCAGCAGAATGGGGTTGCAAAGAGGAAGAACATGGCCATAGTTGGTGCAACGAGGAGTATGTTGCATGATCATGCACTACTATTCTACTTGTGGGCAAAGGCTTGCAGTACTGCAGTTTATCTACAGAACAAGAGTCCCCATAGAGCTTTAAGGGGGGAAGACTATTGAGGAGGCCTTCAGCGGGAGTAGGCCTGATGTTGAGCACCTGCGCATATTTGGGTGCTCGATGTTCTCTCATGTCCCCTCAGAGAAGAGGACAAAGCTAGATCCCACAACACAGAGAGAGATACTAGTTGGTTACTTAGAGGTTGCAAAGGCCTACCGGATCTACATTCCAACACCGAGGAGAGTGGTGGTGAGGAGAGATGTCAAATTTGAGGAGGGTATAACTTTTAGGAGATCTCTCGAGTTGAGAGACAGTGTTGAGGAGGTCCCACAGTCGCAGAGTGATGTTTCACAGGGGACACAACCTCAAGTGTCGAGTACACCGAGTTCAAGGGTGATTGGTCCACCCGAGACAGGTTCAGAGTCACAATTGCCGAGTCTATAGACAGTTGGTGCAGGTGCTTCAGGGTCACAGACTACTGATTAGAGATCTGTGCATGAGACTACTCCGCTAGATGTTACTTCAGGGAAGAGGAAACCGAGATGGTTTTAGGAGACCCTGAAGGAGGCCAAGGAGTATGTTGGAGAGCCTCAGAGGTTGATGAGAGAGAGCAAGGCGCTAGAGAGGTTTGGGTCCCACTTGGCTATGGTGATGAGTAGATCAGAGTTAGAGGCCACTTTTGATGAGTAGTTTGCAGATTTACTCACCGAGGCTTTGCCAAGAGGCAAATATGTCCACTTCAGGGACAAGTTTGCAGGGGTGAGTGACACTTTCCTTGGTAAGAGGGAGTGTTGAGATTTGGGTACCTTGGAAAGTGGGCCCCTTCTATTTGTGAGTCTCTAAACACAAAGGGGGAGAGTATTACCCTCACGCTGGTACTTATGTTATAATTTCACTTTGACTTTATTCACTTAAGTCTAAAGTGACTTTATTCACTTAAGTCATAAAGTGACATTAATTTCACTTGAGTAAAGTGAATTAATGAACATAAAGTGAACTATGAAAACTTAAGTGGGTTTATGAGATCTAATCTCATCCACTCATCCTGGAGGAAGGCTTAGAGCTAATCTAGGCCCTTGGTTTTCTAGGTTAGCCTTAAGGATTAGGCTAAAGGAGGCAAAGGAGGGTAAAGTGAGATTATTGTCACTTGAGAGAGTTGAGTGAGGAGGAAGAAAGGAGAACTAGGGCGCATTTGTTGAGGAGGGTGCAAGCTAGCTTGGAGAAGCATTCATGGAGGCTAGGTGCACTTGTTGGATGGAGGGCGCACTTGTGTAGTAGGGGCGCAAGTCTAGCAGGCACGTTTTAGTAGAGGGCACAACCATTGTTTGAGGAGAGGCGCACCAAGAGAGGTGCATACTTGTTGTGGAGGAAGGGCGCACAAAGTAATGAGGGCGCACTTCATCAGCAAGTCACTCAAGCAAAGGGAGGGTGCAAGTCTACACTAGTAGGCACAAAGGAAAGGGGCGCACAAGTCCAAAAGGGGCGCCATCTTCAAGGAACTCCAAAGCAGATCTGAGATAGACTGCTATTGTACCAGGTTCCATTGTTTCATTTCCTTTGCTGTACATTTGCTTTGAGAAATCCATATATACATCTCTCTCTTACTGGTTTTCCCCTTGGGGGTTTTTCCAGGGTCATGTTGACCAAAAACCAATGTGTTCATTTGTCATGTTTTGCTTATTTACTTTCAGCTGTTAGTTGTTAAAGATCCTAGAGGCTATTTTATGTTTTAAGGTAAATGGATGTGCTAATATTGGACAGCAAAACTAACAATTAAACCCATGCAAGAGCAACCTTAAAAGAGCATGCAATCTCAAGACTAAGGGCAGAATTTCAAGGCAGGGTTATCAGACTGTGTGACTGTCCTAAAACAGTGAGAAGACAGTTTGTTAAACCTTGCTTTTAGTGCCCAACAGCAGGTCAAAGACAGACCTGAGTTGGCAGCCTTTATTACCTCAAATTTCTTCATCATGCTCTCCCTGGACTGGTTTTCTACCAAAGCCTTGAACTTCTTGAATCCATTAAACACATCCAATTTCAACTTCATAAAATATACCCACATCTTCCTAGAAAATTCATCCACAATCAACTAAATACTTGGCATCAGAGAATGATGCTATCTTCATAAGCCCACAAATGTTTGTATGGATCAATTGAAGAACTTCCTTTGCTCTACAAACTTTCCCTTCTTGAAACGGAGTCCTGTGTTGCTTACCAACTTGACATGCTTCGCAAATTCCTTGCCGATTCCATTAACCAAACTTTCTTCAGCCAAATAAGAAATAGATCTCAAATTGAAATGCCCATACTTTTGATGCCAAAGCTCACTGCTATTTTGACCACTTTTGGCTATCAAAGCATACTCTTTGATACAAAGAGAAAGTGTCTTCTTACTAACCTTATCCACAAAGTAGCATTTGTGATTGCTGAAAATCACATGTAAGTGGGGGTTATGCTTCATAATGTCACTATCAGAATGCAGATTCTTATCCATCCGTAGAATGTAGTGAACATTAAGAAATACCAGTGTTTTACTTGACAGGGTTATTTGTACATTACCTTTTCTTTCTACCCTTGATTCCTCCCCACCACCAAACACCATAGAGCCATTAGAAGATTCATTAGCTTTGATACATATTACAAAAAACGCACACAAAGAAACCAAGAACATAAGAGAACTTGGAAGAGAGAAAATACTTCATGGATTCAGAAAATGAAGAGAGCACTTCTTTTTATAGTAAATGAATGACATAAACCCTAAGTGCATAAACCGTAGATGCACAAACCTTAAATTGAATTAAATATACTTTAAGTCATCAATACAACACTAAGGCATGAGTTAGAGTTAGTCAACAAGTGACTCTATTAATATGCCTAAGTCTATAGTCTAGATGACCATTATATACTAAATAACTCTAAGGAAGAGGGGATCGAATGGAACCAAAATGTGAACTCAAAAACTTGTAGGTAAAAAGAGAAAAAAACAACAGTAAAGGAGTGCTGAACCAAAAGTGCGTTAGAGAGAAATTTGCCCAAACATGAGTGTGCTAGAGAGAGAAGGATGCCCAAGCATGAGTGCGCCACACATGAGATGCACAGATGCACATAAAAGAGAAAATATGCCAACCACAAGAACTCAACAAAGATGCAATGCTTGTAGGCTTAAAACACTTGTAATAGATGTAAAAATTTCAGACCCCAACCTGGTTTCAAGTTTCAATAAATTTGTCACTGTTTAATGCCGAACCCACATTTTCTTGCTGCTGAAAATGTAAATAGCATAAACATAAATTTATAACAGGAAACACAAAGAGTCTTTTACTGCAATATAGAACAGAAATAAATGCACACACTCAGAAGATATAACTCAGATTTTTGGGCAAATAGCCCCTGGAAAAACCCACAAGGGGAAAACTAGTGAGAGAGGGAGGTATTTATTATTTCTTGAGCTCAGAGAAAAATGTTTGTTTACAGAAAAATCTTACTCAGCATTAAAACCACAAACTTATCTCAAAATTCGTGCCAATACTCCTTGAGAACAGTGCCACAGCAGCATCTCGAAAACTGTGCAAGTAATCTGTAATATTGTACAGCTGTTACAACATTAAATGCTGTACAGACTGTCTAGAAATCTGTGCATGAAAATCTGAATTTGCTGTATGGAATCCTAACAGCATTTAATGCACCTCGATTTCTGTGCAAATATGCTTCGAAATATGTGCACACTCCTTGCTGTACGAACTGTCCAAAAGTATCTGCTGTATGGTCCAGAATCTGTACAGTACGGATGCATTCAATGCTGGAGTAAGCTCCTTGGTTTTTGTGCCCTTGTCTTGGAAAGTGCACCTCCTTTGCTGCAATAACTCTCTCTTTTCCTCATCTCTCTCTCTTGCTCTCTTCAATGCTCATGGAGAATGAATGGTGCCTCTTGCCCCTTCAACTCCCTTTTTTGTTCATCTAAATTAAAATGACCTAAACCTAAGATCTAATGGCTGAGATTAAATCCTAGGGCATCTAGATCAATGGTTGTCATATAAAGTCACTTTATCACAACTTAAGTCAATTAAGTCACCTTTTCATTTAATATGCTCCAAAAAGTCACTTTAACTTTATATCTCATAAAGTTAATGTCTTAGGGTCATATTTGGACATTTCCCCTTATGCTAGACACCAAGCCTATAAGGTGAACACTTGTCTGAGGTACAACTTTTTAACAATAGAGAGCCTTAGTTCAATGATAAAAAAATGTTTTACACACAATCTTGAATGGTGTATTTATACCATTCGAGGGGGTAGGGTGTCGTCCATAGAGGGCTATGAGCCCACATAAGTAGGGGCATGCTATCCAAGAGGGTTATTGAGTCTACATATCATAGTTGACTAGGTCGACCTTAACCGCACCTAGAAATACAATAAAAGAATAAAGTATGGCCATCGGCATTGTTATCGTGCAATCTGTACTTGCCCCAAAGCTTAAGGCATGTAAGGGAGATTGGCGTAGCAATGGGATGATCTATCACTACCACCTCAATAGGAAATCTCTTTCTTTGAGGAGTAAGGAAGAAACTACTCCAAGGGAGGCGTCCCTAGTGACCTAAAGGGCTGGGTAAGCTAAGGATAAGGATAAAAGTATCCCCCCTCTCACTGGTCACTCAAGTCAAAGGTGTCATAAGGTTTACTTCCAAAAGAGGGATGAAGCAAATGAAGATGTTGAAGTGTACCTGCCTGAGACAAAACAACAAAGCAAATATATGGCAGTTTCAAGTACGAATATGATAGTAAAGCTTCACGAGACAGTAAACCAAGTGAAATTATGCCAGCTGATATAAAAATGCAGCGACATGAAAATTTACAACAAAAAAAAGTATTTTGTAACAGCTGCAAGAAATATGCCTCAAAATTGCTTGAAAGAACAATGAAAAGATGACATTTATTACTTAGAATGATATTAACTTGTCACAAGCAAATTTTGAAGTAATTAACTAGCAATTTATATCAATTATGCAAAAAATTTGCTGCTTTAAGATGGCTGCAGCAAACATTTATAACCGCAGCAATAACATTAGTGTTCTATGCTAAATTAGTGTTAGTAATTGTTAGTAAAAGCTTGAGAGAGTAAAGTTTGAGTGTTTGATCAATCTTTCAACAAGAGAGAAGTGAGAACTAGTGCCTTTTAGGGTTTATGGAGTCAATTATATCAGCACAATAACTTGGAGAAATAACAATGATTATAGTTGTCTAAGAGATGAAAAGGTGGAAGCTTGAGGAGTAGCACCTTAAGTCCTCAAGTACCAAGCCCTTAAGAGAGGGTTCAACTAGGGTGTAGGCACTTCTAGGCCCTAGCTATTTCTCCTATCCTTAGACTCTTGAAATATATTTAATGAAATAAGAACTAGACAAAGCTTCTAAAGTGCTAGCACTTTAGGGCTCTAGAAGTTTGTCTAGACTATATCCTTTTAGGCAAGACTAGAAAAACAAAGAGCAAGAAAGAAGCACCTTATGTTTCTTACTCCTAGGGTTTTCAAGCAAGCAATTTCATAATCTTAAATATGATCAAGTAAACATACCATAAACATTTATCATGAAATGAAAATTGCAGATTTACTTACTTCACCAATAATAATCAAGCATAAAAACCTTAGATTTGCCAAAATTCCACCAAGAAATGATCCAAAATGCATCCAAACAAGTCTCCAAGCAAGTATGCCTCAAACTTTCAGCCAAGTACCCCAAAAAGGGCGTCGATTTCAGTCCCCCTCTTGTGAGAGGTGAGTTATGATGTAATAATGAATATAGCCAGCCATATTTATATGGAAAATCCTGGCTTAATTACCCAATAGTGGTGTCTTTTCACAAAACATAGCCTACATATCAATTTGCTCTTAAATTCAAAATTAAATTGATTTTCAAAAATTAAACCCTAAAGAGGTTGACATCATCCTTCCTAGGGTGACGTTGAGTCCTATAGGTGGGAGTTTGGGACGTTGGTCAAGGAAGATGCTGTGCTAGGCCTCCAAAGGCCCTAAGTCATGACCATACGTTCCAAAACCTCTTCAATGTACTTGAAATATCAAACCCTAGCCCATGGGTGACGTTTAAGGCCTTCAAGGGCTAACTTCCAGGTGGGAGGAGTTGGAAACCCTTCATCCAGGCTTGCCAAAGTGCCTCCAAAGGCAACGACCTCTTCCTTCAACAAGAAAGATGGTCATCACTGTCTTGCCCCAAGCATGGGGTCTCTGCATCCATCGATGGGCTTCAAGTTGTCATGAAGGTACGAACTGATCATCTCCTCATGAATACCTGTCCACCGGGGAAAGTCCTGTAAAGACAACAAGTACGCCCTCCAGGGGTTCATGAGTCGCAAGTATCATAGCAAGTAAATCACATCTAATAATCAAATCACTTAAACATATGCATCAAAACCCCCCTAAACCAAACAAATGCTCAAGGACGTTATACAACTTGTCATATTTAGGTTTGGGAAGGGTCTCAGGATGCCCTATTGGGTCAATAACTCCCAGGTCTAGGGTGTTTCCTAGGTGGAGCCTATCCTAGTCATGTGTGTATGTGAGATGGTGTGGGGTAAACTTTTGGGCATGGGGTTCATGACATACAAGGGTTTGTATTGTCTTACCTATGGGTGCCTTTGTGGAGGGTGAGTTGCACCTTGTCCTCAAATGCAATTTTTTCCAAGCCCATTTATTGCCATTTTCATCTTCTTAACTCTTTCTTTTAGTTTTCTTCATGTTTCAAAGAATTAGTTGGGGGCCACTGTCCTGGCTTGGTGTCTAGGTATGACAGTGTCACTCAAAAATACCTTGCGGAAATGAGAAGTTTGGCTCGTGATGAGACCCCCTTTCCCTTAGTTATGCAACTAAGAGCCACTACCCTGGCTTGGTGACCAGATAATGGTAATACCATACCGCTAAATACTTATGATCATGATAAGCCGACTTGTGATGAGACCTCCTATCCACCAACTAACACCTTGAGTATTCATTATGATTTATTTTGTGGGTCCCCTATTCTTACAGAGAAGCGTTTCATTGCTTTCTTGGGGATCCCTGGGCGAAGCATCTCAAAGGTTTTATGATTGGCTCTTATCTTTTTCCCACTACTTTTACCCTTTGGGCCTTTAGCCCCTTCTTCCCATGAGGTAAGGTACAATCCCTTCTTGGGTCAATACACTTGAAGATCCCAAAAGGCTAGGGAGATGGAGGGAAAAGGTATGGAAAGTGACAAGTATGGTAGGGAACGTACGATGACTTTTCAAGGAACCACCTAGTAACAACCTATTCCCGGGGGCAACTGACTTACTAGGACACAATGACACCCCCCTCAGGTTTAAATAAGGCAAAGAGCATAAATTCCAAGCAAATATTCTGAAATAAAGAAAGATCCTTTGCAACATGTTCAAATGCTTTAAATATTAGAGTGATACATACCATGATACTTGGACTCGTTACCTCATGGAGCAAGACCCATTGCCTTGTGGGAACCAGGCCGGTGTGGTGGATGCTGTTGTTGGTGATGTTGAGGATGTATCAATGAAAAGAAGGGCCCCTCCAAGGCTATGCTTTGTCCATCTGGTTCTCGACGCTCCATGTCTACAACCTGTGGGCCTCGAGACATGATCTCCTTAGTTACCCTTAGGTTGGGAGTAACATCTGGCTCCTACTCGGGGACATGTGCTCACTGTAGAGCGCATGAGAACCTCAACATCTATGGTATGACCTGTGCCTGCTAAATCTCAACAAAAGATATCAGTAACATCTAGCGTGGTGATATCACCCTTTGTCTGTATATGATATAAAACCAAAATAAAAGTCAAAACTCTAATCTAACATATGATCATGAGCATACATATATACGAATGGAGTAAAGCAAATATGTAAATGCAATTATAACTATACTAGAATGATATGCATGGTATATACAATGGATGCAAATGCCTACCTACCTATACTTACTTGCTAATTGAATGCTAGGTATAATAATATAACCAGTGAAACCATCCTAGCAATATATCATAATACCTGCCTTTGTGCTTCATCATAAACCAGAACAATGACAAGTTAAGCACAAAAATAACATGAGTTAGAACATTCGTCATATCATAGGAAATCGTAAAATCTAACCCATGGAGGTGGGAGGGAGGGAGAAAATCATGCCAAGTCACCACTCCATAAAAACGCTCAATCCATCTCTGAAAAGGATAGTGAAAGGTTAAAGACTCGAGAGGCTGGCTCAAAGAGTTCAAAGGTTGACTACCTTGGGCCTCATCACTCCCTAAGGTCTGAGAAGGGATGAACAAGAAACTGGAGGATGATTGACAACTTCCCAGGGGAAGGTTGAAAGACTGAAATATACAACCTCTTCTTAGAGCATTTAAACTACCCCTGAATTCTATAAGAAAGCTTTGCCCTAGAGAGAACTTGAGACAAGGGACATGTTTCCAAACTGCATCCTTAGTGACATAGTGAGATAAAGGAAACGAAGGGAGCTGGAAAACCTCATCACAAGTATCTTGCTTTAGGCAAACCATGTCCTCACCCTTATCAAAATTTGAGCACAACGATGGTTGGAAATCTTCTTCATAGAATAAATCCAAGTGCTCAAAAGATTATTCATCAAAATCCTCAAGGTATGACCGGAAATAATCTTGAGGACATTGCATTAAGTCATCCTTGGGTGTTTGCAATATATCTGTAACTGTATCATCTCCTTATTGCCAAATGTCAGAATCAGTTGAAATCTCATATGATAGTTGTAAAGGCAACAATTGAAAATGTCCTTCCGTATCATAAATGGGATCCCCATCATAACCAACCACATCCCATTTACGTCTTCTTACATGTATGAACTCATCAATATTATCAATCATGTCATTACCTTTATCATAACATGAAGGGTTTAGTACATCCAAGGATTCCTCTAACACTTCACTTTCCAAATCACAAAATAAAGCATTATCAAAATCTTGGAAAAGGAAACAACTTACCGTATTCACTTATTGTGTAGGAGTGATAAAGGCTTGGATGACTTCATCAAATGGAAGAACAGATATCAATACTTCGTTCTCATGGCTCGCCTCTTCGCCTTCATCACAATATGAAGGGTCTGGCTCATCCAAGGATTCCTTCACTTCTTCACCTTCTGAATCATAGAATAGGGCATCATCAAAAACCTGAAAAGGAAAATGATTGACCTCATTCTCTTCTTCTTGTGTAGGAAGAATAGGATCTTGGATGGCTTCATCGGCCGGAGGAGCACTCATCAACACTTCATCCTCATGATTGACATCTTCAATCTCTTTTTCTTCAACCAGATCCTTGTCATCTTTGGTAGAACTATGAGTAAATTCTGGCTCTTCAAGCTCTTGTTTGGCTATTGGTTCCCACCATTCATTAAATTTTTTAATGAAGATGTTAATGGAAGCTACATTTTCTAGGCTAAGAATATCTAGGGTATCCTTAGGGTTATCGACCTTGACTTTTGGAGCGGAGAAATGTTCCTTCCTGGTGGAGGAAACACTTACTTCGATTTTTGTAGCCATGTCATAGGCTTCTTGGATTGTCCTTGGGCCCTTTTCATCGAGGAGGAATTCATCCTAATTGCCCTGAGAATGACCTAGTATAGAGGAAGATGAGGTATTCCTTTCCTGGGTGAGACCCTTCAGGGATTCGTTGTAACAACCTCTTGAATCTAGTATGGAAGTCCCCAATGGTCTCGTTCTCAGTCTTTTTTATGCCACTGAGTTCAGTTAACAATAAGTACATACACTCTTTGACACTCCATCTTTTAAGGAAGACCTCTTCTAGTTGATCCATGGATGTGATTTTGGCATCAGGGAGACTATCATACCATACTCTAGCATCATCACTGAGAGTGGCAGAGAAGAGTTTCATTGCCAGATCTTCAGCATCATCACTGATAGGGTGGAGCTGAAAGAAAGCCCAAAAATTAGTCATGTGTTCTTTGGCACTATCCACATCAGTACCAGTGAATCTTGGGAGCCAATTTTCATATCTTGGAGGCATTCGTCGGGAGTAACCTGAAATTGCCAGATAATCCTTCTAGCGATTATCAAAGGGAAAAGAGGGAATCACCCTTAGTGGAGTCGCCGAGTAAGCTTGTAAAGTAAAAAGGCTTTGAGGAAAAAAACTGAACGAAAATGTGTCGTTCGAGGAAAATTGACTCGATGTTCCCCGACAAAGGCGCCAACAATGTTATCGCCAATCTGTACTTGCCCCAAAGCCTAAGGCAGGTAAGGGCGATTGGCGTAACAATGGGATGACCTATCCCTGTCACCTCAATAGGAAATCCCTTTCTTTTAGGAGTAAGGAAGAAACTACTCCAAGGGAGGCATCCCTAGTGACCTAAAGGGCTGGGTAAGCTAAGGATAAGGATAAAAGTACCCCCCTTCTCACTGGTCACTCAAGTCAAAGGTGTCATAAGGTTTACTTCTTAGAGGGATGAAGCAAATAAAGATGTTGAAGTGTACCTGCCCGAGACAAAACAACAGAGCAAATATATGGCAGTTTCAAGTACAAATATAATAGTAAAGCTTCACGAGACAATAAACCAAGTGAAATTATGCTAGCTGATATAAAAATGCAGCGAAATGAAAGTTTACAACAACAAAAAGTATTTTGTAACAACTGCAAGAAATATGCCTCAAAATTGCTTGAAAGGACAATAAAAAGATGGCATTTATTACTTGGAATGATATTAACTTGTCACAAGCAAATTTTGAAGTAATTAGCTAGCAATTTATATCAAATTATCAATTATGCAGAAAATTTGCTGCTTTTAGATGGCTGCAGCAAAACATTTATAACATCAGCAATAAAATTAGTGTTCTATGCTAAATTAGTGTTAGTAATTGTTAGTAAAAGCTTGAGAGAGTAAAGTTTGAGTGTTTGATCAATCTTTCAACAAGAGAGAAGTGAGAACTAGTGCCTTTTAGGGTTTATGGAGTCAATTATATCAGCACATTAACTTGGAGAAATAACAATGATTATAGTTGTCTAAGAGATGGAAAGGTGGAAGCTTGAGTAGCACCTCAAGTCCTCAAGTACCAAGCCCTTAAGAGAAGGTTCAACTAGGGTGTAGGCACTTCTAGCCCCGAGCAATTTTTGCTATCCTTAGACTCTTGAAATATATTTAATGCAATAAGAACTTGACAAAGCTTCTAAAGTGCTAGCACTTTAGGGCTCTAGAAGTTTGTCTAGACAAGATCTTCTTAGGCAATGTTATCCCCTATCCTAGGGATAACTAAGGAGATTATGTTTCGAGGCCGACAGGTCCTAGACATGGAGTACTGAGAGCCATATTGACTTGAGCTTGGCCCTGGAGGGCCCATCCTTTCTTCTTCAGCGCCTCCATTCTGTCAGTAGCAGCAATATCTATCCCATTGGCCTGGTTCTGAAGTA
This sequence comes from Picea engelmannii, assembly GCA_009831015.1. Classification (NCBI taxonomy): domain Eukaryota; kingdom Viridiplantae; phylum Streptophyta; class Pinopsida; order Pinales; family Pinaceae; genus Picea; species Picea engelmannii. Next base: position 724,224 of record ML777833.1, read on the forward strand.
GCAGTGGGTCTTGCTCCATGAGGTAATGAGTCCGGGTATCATGGTATGTGTCACTCTGATTCTCAAAGCATTTGAATATTGCATTTAATTCTCTTTTGCTTCATGACGTTTGCTTGGACATTGTGCCTTTTAACTTGTCCATACCTGGGGGGGATGACAGAATGCCCTAGCAAGTTGGTTCCCTTAGGAGTGAGTTGCCACTGGGTGGGTTTATGAAAGGCCATCGTCCATTCCTTCCATACTTATCACTTTTCATCATCTTCCCTCTCATCTATCCCTTACATTGGTTAGGGCATTGGGTTTGCCAAGCTAGTAAGGGTTGTACCTTGCCTTGTGGGAAGAAGGGGCTAAAGGGCCAGAGGGTAAAAGTAGCTGACAAAAGTTAAAAGCCAAAGATCAAACCTTGATATGCTTCACCTAGGGATCCTCGAGAAAGCAATAAAAGACTTCTCAACAAGAAAAGGAGGGACCCATAAAATAAATCAAAACTCAAGACCTAGTTGGTGGATAGGGGGTCTCATCACGAGCCAGCCTATTAGGTCCATGGGCATGTAGTGATATGACACTACTACTCATTTGGTCACCACGCTGGGGTAGTGGCTCTTGGTGGCATAGCCAATAGAAAGGGGGTCTCATCACGAGCCAACTGTCTCATCTCTGTGAAATGCTTGTGGGTAACGCTGTCACCACTGGTCACCACGCCAGGGCAGTGTCCTCCAGCTATTCTCTTGAAAGAAAAAGAAATAAGACAAAGAGTAAAAAGGCGTTGAATGGGCTAGGAAACAATTGCATCCATGACAAGGTGCAACTCACCCTCTACAGAGGCACCCACAGGTATGACCTACATTTCCCTGTTATCACTGCAGCCCTTGCCCAAACATCCCCCCACACCATCTCATGCATTTACATGACCTAGAGTGGTCTTCACCTGGAAACACCCCACGCCTAAGGAGAATTAGCCCAATAGGACGTCCTGAAACCAAACCTGGCTTGTAGAATAGCATAACATCTTTGAGCACTTGTCTGGGAAAAGTGGGTTTTATGCACATGTTTTGGTAAATTGATTATTAGATGTGATTGACATTACTATGATCCCTGTGACTTATGAGCCCATGGAGGGCGTACTTCTTGTTGCTGCAGAACCATGCCTGACGGACAGGTACATATGGGGAGATGATTAGCTCAAACCTCCATATGGTTAAAAACCCACCAGATGGATGCTGAGACCCCAGCTAGGGGCAGAGAGATACCAGAGGCTTGCACCAGAGAAAAGGGAGGACGTTTCACTAGAGGCACTTTGGCAGGCCTGGACCCAGGGGGGTCTTGCTCTCCCACCATGACATTGGTCCTTGAAGACCCTTGACGTCATCATTCAGAGCCTTGATGTCATCTAGTTGAGGTATCCAACATGAGGATGGCTTTGGTTGGCACGTGTGGCAGTCTTGAGGGGTTTTGAGCCCCAAAGTTTCACTTTGGAGGCCTAGCGTTCCAAGAGGGAGGCCAACGTCACCCTAGGAGAGGCACGACGTCACCCTAAAAAGATGAATTTAGGGTTTTATTTGTCAATTTTATGGAAAACTGGATTTTTCATGTAAACTGGCCATGTCGGCCTTTTTTTGGTTAGTAGAGATCTCTACTAACCACTTCTAACCTTAGATTAGACTAACATACTAACTATCTTGCTGCTGTTCCAAAAGAAAGCTACAACCATATATGACAACAGTAAAAGCTTCTAAAAGCAAGTGTTAGAGCTGATTTTACATTGCCTTCTTTGCTTTTGACAAATACTAGCATATTGCCAATTTTAGGTTATCATTTTTGGTCATTATTGAAGCTTGTTTAAGGCATAATTGTGAAGCTATCATTATATATACATTGCTGTTATAAATATTTCTGTTGCTTCATCTTTTATATCAGCTCATGCTTTTATTCAAAGTCCATGGTTTTATGAAGCACTAATATCAATTGGTACTTGCAAACAATGTTTTTCTTGTTGTCATGTTCTGGGCAGGTACACTTAAGCAAATCTTTGCTTCATCTTATTAAAACCTTTGGGACTTTCTGATCAGAGTGACTTGTGAGAGGGGAAGAACTTTCTTGATACTATTACCTTTGCCTTCTCAAACCCCCAGGTCACCGGGGACATCTCCCTTGGGCTTTTACCCCTAAAGAGAAATAGGTGTCTTATTTAGGTGACAACGATAGGACAACCTCCTGTTACGCCAATTTATTGTTCATTTGCCTTTGGCTTTTGGGCAAGTACAAATTGCGCGATAACAGGCAAGACTAGCAAAACAAAGAGCAAGAAAGAAGCACCTTGTGTTTCTTACTCCTAGTGTTTTCAAGCAAGCAATTTCATAATCTTAAAAATGAACAAGTAAACATACCATAAACATTTATCATGAAATGAAAATTGCAGATTTACTTCACCAAGAATAATCAAGCACAAAAACCTTAGATTTGCCAAAATTCCACCAAGAAATGATCCAAAATGCATCCAAACAAGTCTCCAAGCAAGTGTGCCTCAAAATTTCAGCCAAGTGCCCCAAAACGGGCGCCAATTTCAGTCCCCCTCTTGTGAGAGGTGAGTTATGATGTAAAAATGAATTTAGCCAACGATATTTATATGGAAAACCTTGGCTTAATTACCCAACAATTGTGTCTTTTCACAAAACAGAGCCTACATGTCAATTTGCTCTTAAAATTCAAAATTCAAAATTAAATTGATTTTCAAAAATTAAACCCTAAAGAGGGTGACATCATCCTTCCTAGGGTGATGTTGAGCCCTATAGGTGGGACATTGGGTAAGGAAGATGTAGCGCTAAGCCTCCAAAGGCCCTAAGTCAATGTCCTTGAAATATAAAACCCTAGCCCATGGGTGATGTCTAAGGCCTCCAAGGGCTAACGTCCAGGTGGGAGGAGCTAGGAACCCTTCATCCAAGCTTGCCAAAGTGCCTCCAAAGGCAACAACCTCTTCCTTCATCATGCAAGATGGTCATCACTGTCTTGCCCCAAGCATGGGGTCTCTGCATCCATCCGTGTGATTCAAGCCCTCATGAAGGTCTGAGCTAGTCATCTCCTCATGAATACTTGTCCACCGAGCAAAGTCCTGTAAAGACAACAAGTATGCCCTCTCGAGGTCCATGAGTCGCAAGTATCATAGGAAGTAAATCACATATAATAATCAAATCACCCGAACATGTGCATCAAAACCCCCTAAACCAAACAAATGCTCAAGGACGTTATACAACTTGTCAAATTTAGGTTTGGGAAGGGTCTCAGGATGCCCTATTGGTCAATAACTCCCAGGTCTAGGGTGTTTCTTAGGTGGAGCCTATCCTAGTCATGTGTGTATGTGAGATGGTGTGGGGTAAACTTTTGGGCATGGGGTTCATGACATACAAGGGTTTGTATTGTCTTACCTATGGGTGCCTTTGTGGAGGGTGAGCTGCACCTTGTCCTCAAATGCAATTTTTTCCAAGCCCATTTATTGCCATTTTCATCTTCATAACTCTTTCTTTTATTTTTCTTCATCTTTCAAGGAATCAGTTGGGGGCCACTATCCTGGCTTGGTGTCTAGGTATGACAGTGTCACTCACAAATACCTTGCTGAAATGAGAAGGCTGGCTCGTGATGAGACCCCCTTTCCCTTAGTTATGCAACTAAGAGCCACTACACTGGCTTGGTGACCAGATAATGGCAATGTCATAGCGCTAAATACTTATGATCATGATAAGCCGGCTTGTGATGAGACCTCATATCCACCAACTAACACCTTGAGTATTCATTATGATTTATTTTGTGGGTCCCCTATTCTTACAGAGAAGCATTTCATTGCTTTCTCGAGGATCCTTGGGCGAAGCATCTCAAAGATTTTATGATTGGCTCTTATCTTTTGCCAACTACTTTTACCCTCCGGGCCTTTAGCCCCTTCTTCCCATGAGGTAAGGTACAATCCCTTCTTGGGTCAATACACCTGAAGATCCCAAAAGGCTAGGGAGATGGAGGGAAAAGGTATGGAAAGTGACAAGTATGGTAGGGAACGGACGATGAATTTTCAAGGAACCACCCAATAGCAACCTATTCTCGGGGGCAACTGACTTACTAGGACACATTGACACCCCCCTCAGGTTTAAATAAGGCAAAGAGTATAAATTCCAAGAAAATTATCTGAAATAAAGAAAGATCCTTTGCAACATGTTCAAATGCTTTAAATATCAGAGTGATACATACCATGATACCTGGACTCATTACCTCATGGAGCAAAACCCACTGCCTTGTGGGAACCATGCCAGTGTGGTGGATGTTGCTGCTGGTGATGTGTATGAAGAAAATCTGAGGTCCTAACAAGCTGGCAACTAGGTCTGTCTTTGACCTGAGATTGGCTCTAAGTTTCAACTGTCTAACTCTTCTTTGCTGCTGTTTTATAACAACAAATTGTTCATGAAATTTTCTGCTGTTTAGTTATGGTTACATATGCTTTTAAGGTGCTAACATGTAGTTTTAGTAGCCCACAAGTTAGCACATGCATACCTCAAATATATAACACACCTCTAGATCTTTACAACTATTATAATGCAGTTCTAAACTCTAGCATGCATGAAATTAGGACACAAGAGTTTTTGGTCAACATGACCCTGGATAAACCATCCACGGGGAAAACCAGTTTGGAATATAAGTCTATATAAGGGATGTAATGAATGCGAGATACAACAAGTACATGAAACAAATGAACCTGATACAAAGGAAACCCCTCTCAAGCTGCAATACAAGTCCAAGAAGGTGAATGCGCCCAAGCATGGTGCGCCCTCCTCATTTGTTGTTCAATCCCACTCAAACCTTGCGCCCTTGCTCCTTGTTGCCTTGTAGAAGAAACCCTTGCACACAAATCTGACCTTGTGTGCTACCTCTCTAACAAGACACTCCAAACAACAATCTGACAGGTGTAAGACCTCCCTGCTAGGTGTGCGCCCTACTCCTATAGTGCGTCCTCCTCCAAGCAAGCATGAACAAATCATCATAGTGAAAGGCTGCATCAATATGTCACACATGGCTGCATCAAGGTGTGCGCCCTCTTAGGTCTTCTACACAAGACGTTGGGCTTCGTCTTGTCTCTGGGCATCATAGTGAAAGGATGCATCAATATGTCACACATGGTTGTACCCAGTGTGGGCGTCCTCATCTCTTTTAGGGGCTACGACCCACTAGAAAAAGTCATCACCATCGTCAAGGGATGCTCCCTCATGACGTGTCCACTTGGTCAACTCCCAAGTGACATGTCTACATGGTCTACTCCCATGGGACGTTGGGTGCCACCCCAAGACAACTTGCCACTCCTCTGACAAGTGTCATGCTCAATTCAGTCTCAGAGGAGCGTTCTCCAAGTCAACCCAACTTGATATGGGGAGAAGATCAGGGGCGTCCCCACAGATCAACCCATCCCTTCCACTTGGGGAGAAGACCTATCTCAAGTCAACCCATCCTAGCACAACTGAGGAGAAGACCCGTCTCAGGTCAACCCAGCTCAGCCCATCGGGGAGAAGATAGGGAGAAGGCACAGGTCGACCCAACCCACTGCTGTGGGGAGAAGACCCGAAGAATGTCTCATGAAGCTACAATCATCAACACTCCCTCTCTGCAAGAGGGACATTCTCTGTCACGCCAAGTTTATCACGAAAGTACATGAACTTCGACTTGGCAAGGGGCTTGGTGAGAACATCTACGATCTGCTCATCGGTAGGAAGGTATTCCACTCGAACTGCCTTCCTGTGCACCATATCACGAATATAGTGATACTTGATCTCAACATGTTTGGTACTGTCATGAGATACTAGATTCTCTGAGAGCTTCACACAGCTGTGGTTGTCACAATGTATCACGGTGGGATCCAACATCTGACCAAACAATCTTGCAAGGAGCTTGCGAAGCCACACTGCTTCGCGTACTGCCGTACATACTGCAATGTATTCAGCTTCTGCGGTACAGGGCCACATAAGTTTGCTTCCTGGTGCACCAGAAACCATGGCAGATCCTAGGCTGAAGCAACATCCGTAGGTGCTCTTTCTGTCAATTGTGCTTCCTGCCCAATTTGAATCGACATATCCTTGCAATCTCATGTTGATACTAGAGGCATATCTTAGGCCATATCCAACTGTGCCTCGTAAGTACCACAACACATGCTTCGCAGTCACCCAATGTATCTGTCTCGACTGACTCATGAACTGGCTAAGTGCTTTAACTGCATAGAGAATATCAGGCTGGTATTAACTAGATACATCAGTGATCCAATCAGTTGTCGATACATAGTCGGATCAATCAAGTCTAAATTGGAAGAAGTCTCACTCAACTTCTTCAGATTCGTCACCATCGGTGTGGTCATGGACTTACAGTCTGTCATACCAAATCTGCTCAAGATCTCAATTGTGTACTTCCCTTGACTCAGGAAGATCTCATCGGTTCTCTGCCATACCTCAAGTCCCAAGAAGTAATGCATTATTCCGAGATCCTTCATCTCAAATTCAGAAGCCAACTCATGCTTTCACCAAGTAATGATATGCTCTGCTCCGGTGAGGAATAAATTATCAACATACAGGATCAGAGTCAGGGATTCACCATTTTCAAATTTATAGTACAGATTGGCATCAACAACACTTTTGCTAAAACCTAAACTCATCAGGTATCCATCAATCCTCGCATACCAAGCACGAGGGGTTTGCTTGAGTTCATATAGAGCTTTCTTCAACCTGCACACATGGGACTCCTTCCCATGAATCACAAAGCCATCTGGCTGCTTGATATACACTTCTTCCTCAATCTCCCCATTGAGAAAGGCTGTCTTCACGTCCATCTGATGTAGTCTCCAACCCAAGGCTGAAGCAAGTGCAATAATCATTCGAATGGAGGTATTATCGTCCAAAAGGAGAAAAAGTCTCCTCATAGTCTATTCCCTCCACCTGAGAGAATCCTCTGGCCACAAATCTTGCTTTGTGTTTCTCAATGCTCCTGTCAGCTGCATGTTTTATCTTATAATTCCACTTGGAAGTCACAACAGACTTCCCTTTGGGTCTTGGAACAATGTCCCACACATCATTCTTCATGATGGACTGATACTCCTCCATCATGGCATTATTGATTTTTCAATAAGATAGGTTAAGCATGTAGTTCATTTCAATTTGCATTTGTCTTAACCATAAACAAGAATGTTGCAACAACCAAGATCACAAGAAGAAACACCATGCACAAGAACACAAGAAGTATCCTGGAAAACCCTTCTCAACAAGGGAAGAAAACCTAGCCAAATCCTTTGTTATATTTTTCAAGAGAAAAACCTTCACCACCAAGAAAGACCTAGCACACAAGAGGGTGCTCAAACCCTAGAAGACTAGCACCCAAGAGAGGTGTGCACGTTTCCCAAGAAAATGTACTTGCTGAAATTTCCAAACTCACATGAAGGATATGATTCCACAATGGGGAATCTTCCTTTACTTATATTAGACTTGTTATATCAACAGAAGTGTCTATTGGCACAACAGGGCTGACCTCACTAAGTCACAATATTTTTATTATTATAATTAATATTAACCAGATTAATTATCTTTTACATTTATTAATAATCACATTAAGGTGGGGCCGACCTGTACCCTTTACATAACAATTAGGGTTACAGGCAGGTTTGACTCTTGAACAATATATAGCAAAGGATCTGATACACCCACTAGTGTTCATCCACTAGGGGCACATCCATAGGGATGTCATATTTCTGGTTCACTGCATTACACAGAAGAACCAGATCTTCACACATTCACCCGTGCTCGTCCACAGGCACGTCCACTCTACAGATCTTCTTTCCCACTGTCTCATACAGGGGAGCCATCTGGAGTCTTCTTGTCAACTCTGCTGCTCAGAGGAGGCTAATACATCATCTTCATTTCTGTTCACATGACGATGCACCCAACACTTTGGGATTTCACACGTTCACCTTGTGCTCAACCGCAGGCACGTCTAACTCAACAGATCGCCTTTCCCACTGGATAATCATCTGGAGTTCTTTTCAACTCTCTGAATGGAGGAGGTCATCTCTACGTTCCTAGCTCTGCCTCAGGCAGGAACCACGTACCCTTCTTAGGGGCTTTCTCTCAGGTTTATAAGCTGAGAGAAAGACTCACATAGCTGCAATGATCCACATCTCACAGGTTTGTAAGCTGGAGAATGTCTCACATAACTGCAATCATCAACACTCCCTCTCAGCTAGGGAGGCATTTTCCATTAGGCGAAGTCTCTCACGGAAATACTCGAACTTTATCTTGGCAAGTGGTTTAGTGAAGATATTTGCAATTTGTTCATGAGTAGAAAGATACTGCACGTGTATTGTCTTTCTCTACACCATGTCTCTGATATAGTGATACTTGATTTCAATGTGTTTTGATTTGCCATGAAACACTGGGTTCTCGGAGAGCTTTACACAGCTCTGGTTGTCACAATGAATAGTACTTGGATCCATCTTGTGATTGAATAAGTCAGCCAAAAGTTTGCGAAGCCATACTGCTTCACGAACTGCCACACTTAGTGCAATGTACTCTGCCTCTGCTGTACTTAAAGCCACAGAGCTTTGTTTTCTGCTACACCAGGAAACCATGGCTGATCCTAAGGTGAAGCAACAACCTGAGGTTCTCTTTCTGTCTACTGCACTTCTTGCCCAATTTGCATCGACATATCCTTCCAAGCTTAAGTCCACATTGGCTGCATATCTCAGGCCATAACCATTTGTGCCTTGTAAGTATCTCAATACGTGTTTTGCAGCTATCCAATGTGTATGTTTTGATTGGCTCATAAACTAGCTAAGCACATTCACTGCATAGCAAATGTCTGGTCTGGTGTTAACCAGATACATCAAAGATCCAGTAAGCTGTCGATATAAATGTGGATCTATGTCTCCTGAATCAGTGTCACTCATTTTCTTTAAATCCATTACCATTGGAGTAGGCATGGATTTGCATCCTGTCATTTTGAACTTTTTCCATATCTCCATAGTATATTTTCCTTGACTTAGGAAAATCTCATTTGTTCTCTTCCATACTTCTAGTCCCAAGAAATAATGCATCAGGCCCAAATCCTTCATTTCAAATTTGGCAGTTAATGCTTGCTTGCATTCAACAATGAGTCTCTTTGAACCGGTGAGGAAAAGATCATCCACATATAAGACCAAAATCAGACACTCATTGCCATCAATGTGATAATACAAGTTTGGATCAGCTGCACTTTTGTTGAAGCCCAAACTCATCAGAAATCCATCTATTTTCTCGTACCAAGCACGTGGTGCTTGTTTTAGTCCATATAGGGCTTTCTTCAACCTGCATACATGAGATATTTTGTTGTATATATCGAAACCTTCTGGTTGCTCAATATAGACTTCTTCCTCAATTTCACCATTGAGAAAAGCTGTTTTTACATCCATCTGATGTAGCTTCCAACCCATGGAAGCAGCTAGTGCAATGATAGATCGGATGGAGGTATATCTGGCTACGGGTGCAAAGGTCTTGTCATAGTCGACTCCCTCTATTTGTGAGAACCCTTTGGCCACAAATCTTGCTTTGTATTTTTCAATGCTTCCATTAGCAGCATGTTTGATTTTGTAAATCCATTTGGAGGTCACTACGGACTTTCCCTCTGGTCTTGGAACAACATCCCATACATCATTTTTTAATATAGATTGGTATTCTTCAGTCATGGCATCTTGCCATACTTGTTCACCTAAAGCTTCTCCATGACAAGTTGGCTCTGAGTCAAAAATGTGGGTCATGGCTGAAAGGTAGCTTGAGAATCTCTTTGGTCTCTCGCTTTCTCTGGTTGCTCCTTGTGGAGCTTTATGCCCTTCTACTTCTTCTAAAGTTTGTCGAGCCCAAGCATGTCTTTTATGTCCAACTGTGATGTCTCTGGGTATGTTGCTTGGAGCAACTGAATCTTCTGGAGCAACTGGATCAACTGGAGCTATTGGCTCATCTAGAATAATATCTATCTCCCTCTGAACTGCTGAAGGAGGAGGAGGTATTGTTTCACTATCAATTTCCATCTGAGCTTCTCTGGATTTCTGGAAGGCTACTTCTTCTTCAAAAGTAACATCTCTGCTTACTTCAATTTGTCTCTAACCTGGGATGTAGATTCTATATGACTTTGAGGATCCACTGTATCCTACAAATGTACCCTTTCTTCCTGAAGGTTCTAGTTTGGATCTCTTCTCTTTGGGTACATGAAGATACACTGGACATCCAAATATTCTGAAGTGTCCGATCTCAGGCTTCACTTTGGTGAATGCTCTTCTGGAGTAATGTTCTTCAGGATCTGATGAGGACTACGGTTTTGAACATATACTGCTGTCATACAAGCTTTTGCCCATAGTATCATAGGTAGACTCTGATCATGTATCATTGCTTTAGTTGCCTCAATGATAGTTCCATTTTTTCTTTCTGCAACCCCATTTTGTTGAGGGTTGTAAGGTACTATGAACTCCCTCTTGATTCCTGCTTCAATACAAAAACTGTTAAATTCTTTTGAGGTGTATTCTCCTCCATTGTTTGATCTCAATATTTTGATTTTTTTTCCGGTTAGGTTTTCAACCCGAGCTTTGAATTCTTGAAACTTGGTAAGGACTCCATCCTTGTTTTTCAGAAAGTAAATCCAAGTTTTCCTGGAGTGATCATCTATGAAGAGTACATAGTATAAGACTATAAGTACCCATTTAAGGATGCAACAGTCATCGGTCCACATACATCTGAATGTATTAAGTCCAAGATTTCCTTGGATCTGTTGTCACTGCTAGGAAAGGATCCTTTAACATTTTTTCCATGGGCACGGCTTTTGCAAACACCTTTATGCTGAATTTATATCTCTGGTAGACCTATTACCATTTTCCCTAGAGCTGGAAGAGCTCTATAATGAATGTGAGCAAGTCTTCTATGCCATAACTCACTCAAGTTGATAGTGTCGTGTAGTAGGGCTTGAACAGGTTTGATGGTCAACTTGTACAAGCTGTTTTCTCGGATACCAATTACTTTGGAAGAGCTTATATAAGAGTCTTTGTGCCATGCAAGAACTCTTCCTTTTGAGAAAGTGATTTTGTAACCTTTCTCTTCCAAGGCCGAAATAGAGACAAGGTTTCTCTTTATTCCGGGTACATATAGTACTTCTTCTAGTTTAAGTTGCATATTTGAATCTAGTTGGAAAGTAGAAGTTCCAACTCCTCTCACATTATATCTAGCATCCTCTCCAAGAACGACATGTAGATGTGTCTCTTTCTCAACGAAATGTGTTAGATGATTTCTAAGACCGATCATGTGCTTGGAGGCACCGTTGTCAATTATCCAAGTTTTGTCATTGATAGGAACCATACCTGAGAGTTCTGCGATGTTGATGTCTTCATTTCTTTAGAGTCTTGTCTTCCTGGAACTGAGCTTGCTTCCCATCATGATTTTGCTCATCTTCACAAACCCTTGTCAACTAGGCTAGAAAACCTAACGGCTAGGCTAGGCTAGGCTAGCACTTTTAGGTTTTGTTGGGCTTATGACTACCAACAATAAGCCTTGATAATCATGATAGCCCTGATAAGTTGAGGAGCTTCTTCAAGAAGTTTGCAGAAATACAATTCAGAATTTTCTGCAGAATTTTGGCGAAACCCTAGAAACCCTTAGAGCCAAAAATTCGAAATGCCCGGAAATGTGATCTGAGACTTGCTCGAGGTGTGCTGAAGGAGGTCGTACCCTTCTATGTCCTTTTTAGCCCCAGCGTCCAAGTTTTGAGTGGTGAAAACTCTCAGAAGAGGAGGTCGTACGAAATTTCTGGAAACCCTAAGAGGACTGTACGGTTTTTGCAGATGTGTGAGAGAAAGGCTGGAAATGGCTTGTGCAATGGGATCTTCAAGACCTATGCTCTGATACCATGTTGATTTTTCAATAAGATAGGTTAAGCATGTAGTTCATTTCAATTTGCATTTGTCTTAACCATAAACAAGAATGTTGCAACAACCAAGATCACAAGAAGAAACACCATGCACAAGAACACAAGAAGTATCCTGGGAAACCCTTCTCAACAAGGGAAGAAAACCCAACCAAATCCTTTGCTATATTTTTAAAGAGAGAGACCTTCACAACCAAGAAAGACCTAGCACACAAGAGGGTGCTCAAACCCTAGAAGACTAGCACCCAAGAGAGGTGCGCACTTTTCCCAAGTAAATGTACTTGCTGAAATTTCCAAACTCACATGAAGGATATGATTCCACAATGGGGAATCTTCCTTTACTTATATTAGACTTGCCCTATCAACAGAAGTGTCTATTGACACAACAGGGCCGACCTCACTAAGTCACATTATAATTATTATTATTATTATTATTATAATTAATATTAACCAGATTAATTATCTTTTACATTTATTATTAATCACATTAAGGTGGGGCCGACCTGTACCCTTTACATAACAATTAAGGTTACAGGCAGGTCTAACTCTTGAACAATATATAGCAAAGGATCTGATACACCCACTAGTGCTCATCCACTAGGGGCACATCCATAGGGATGTCATATCTCTGGTTCACTGCATTACACAGAAGAACCAAATCTTCACACGTTCACCTGTGCTCGTCCACATGCACATCCACTCTACAGATCTTCTTTCCCACTGCCTCATACAGGAGAGCCATCTGGAGTCTTCTCGTCAACTCTGCTGCTTAGAGGAGGCTAATACATCATCTTCATTTTTGTTCACATGACGATGCACCCAACACTTTGGGATTTGACACGTTCACCTTGTGCTCAGCCATAAGCACGTCTAACTCAACAGATAACCTTTCCCTCTGGATAATCACCTGGAGTTCTTCTCAACTCTCTGAATGGAGGAGGTCATCTATACGTTCCTAGCTCTGTCTTAGGTAGGAACCACGTACCCTTCTTAGGGGATTTCTCTCGGGTTTGTACGCTGAGAGAAAGACTCACATAGCTGCAATGATCCACATCTCACAGGTTTGTAAGCTAGAGAATGTCTCACATAGCTGCAATCATCAACATGCATCCCTCCATACTGGCTGACTAGATGCCTCCTCATAACTAGAAGGCTCAGAATCAATGATGTGGCTCATGGCTGCTATATAATTCGAGAATCTTCGGGGTCTCTTACTTTCTCTGAAAGTACCACGAGGAGCTGCATGTCCCTCTTTCTCCTGCAAAGTCTGACGAGCCCAGGCAGGTCTTTTCGGATCCACTACAATTTCTCTAGGAACATCAATAGGATGTACTAGCAGTCTAGCTCAATAGGATCAACAGGATCAACAGGCTCAATAGTCTCTACTGGCTCGTCTGGCTCTCTCTGTACTGCCAAGGTGTGAGGTGGGGAAGACATCATCTCTTCCTTTCTCTCATTGTCAGTCTCTATGTGAGACCTTCTTGATTTTCTGAAGGCAACTTCCTCCTCAAAGGAAACATCTCGACTCCCTTCGATCTGTCTCTGACCTGAGATGTAGATCCAGTATGCCTTCGATGATTCACTGTACCCAACAAATGTGCCCTTCCTGCTAGAAGGTTCTAGTTTTGATCTTTTCTCCTTGGGTACGTGAATGTAGACTGGACACCCAAATATCCTGAAGTGTCCTACTTCAGGATTAACTCCGGTGAAGGCCTCTTCGGGAGTTATGTTCTTCAAAATCTCGTGAGGACTTCTGTTCTGGACATATACTACGGTCATGGATGCTTCTGCCCAAAGAAACATCGGTAAACTCTGATCATGGATCATTTTCTTAGTTGCTTCCACAATAGACTTGTTCTTCCTTTCTGCAACTCCATTCTGCTGAGGGTTGTAAGGAATAATGTACTCCCTCTTGATCCCTGCCTCAATGCAGAAATCAATGAAACATTTGGAGGTATATTCTCCTCCATTATCTGATCTCAAGGTCTTAATCTTCCTTCCGGCCAGGTTCTCAATCTAAGCTTTAGATTCTTGAAATTTGTCAATGACTCCTTCTGACTCCTTAGATTTCAAGAAGTAAATCCACGCCTTCCTTGAGTAATCATCAATGAAAATCACATAGTATAAGTATCCACTCAAGGAAGCAACCGTCATAGGTCCACACAAATTTGAATGTATTAGATCCAAGATTCCTTTGGATCTGCTGTCACTACTCGAAAACGTCCCCTTGGCATTCTTGCTAAGAGCACAACCTCCGCAAACGCCATCATACTCAACACGAAGTGGTGGAAGTCTGGTCAACATCTTCCCGAGAGCAGGAAGAGCTCTATAATGTAAGTGAGCAAGTCTTCTGTGCCAAAGCTCACCCAGACTGATAGAATCGTGTACAAGAGCCTGAACTGGATGAATTGTCAATTTGTACAAGCTGTCTTCTTGAACACCAATTACATTGGCTGAATCCATACTAGAGTTCTTGTGCCATGCAAGAAATTTTCCATCAGAGAAGGCAACCTTGTAGCCTTTGTCCTATAAGGCTGAAATAGAGACAAGGTTCCTTCTCATACTCGGTACAAACAACACATCACTCAAATGAAGTGGAATACCCGAGTCTAGTTGAAGGGAAGTGGTTCCGGTTCCCTTCACAACATATCTAGCATCATCACCAAGTACAACATGTAACTGAGAATCCTTCTCTACTAGTTCGGTGAGATGTTCTTTATATCCAATCATATGTCTGGAAACACCACTGTCAGTCAACCAGATATTATTGCTAGTAGGAATCGTACCTGAGAGGGCTGAGATGAAGAAGAACTCTTCAGCAGGATCAGATCTGGTGTGAGGTGGATCTTCATCAACGTTGGCAGTGGTTGCATGCCTCCTTCCTTTCTTTTGTATAGGACAGTCTCTGGCATAGTGTCCATATTTATCACATTTGTAACACTGGACTTTTGACATGTCTCTCTGTTAGAATATAATGGATGTGCTCGTTTTACCATAGACAATATCACTATTGTCACCCAACCATAGGCCGAAGCCCACCCTCCGAGCACCTTAACCTTGATAGAGAACCATTCTGGAAGCAAACCCTAGGCTAGATAGCCAAACAAAGGGTGGCGCACCTTTCCCCAAGGATAACACACCAAGCAAGAGCTTATCAGAGAGTCCAAACCATAACCAAGATATAGTCCAAGCCAAAACCGAAATCTGCTACCTGCAATGGCAACTCTCCTCCAAACTTGTGCACAAACTAGCCAACTGCAGTGCGCACAAGTGCTGCTTCTATAGTTCTGAGAATGCCTGCCAAAATGAAGACTGGCCTCCTGTATTTATACTAAATCTGGCAAACTGCTTGGGCCGACTTCTCATTTTGGGTTCTAATTCTTTAGTATATATTGTTACCTTTAGCCGACTTCTTCTCTTGGAGGCTAATAACCTAATACAAGTCATTTCCTTGAGCCGACTTGTATTCTAGGGTTATTAACCAATCAATTAGGGTTTCTTCTTGCTTCCCGAAATATTCTATTCTCGTTAGGTTTACATGTGGAGGTAAATACCTCCCGCAACTACCATAATATCAACACTCCCTCCTAGCTAGGGAGGTATTGAAGGTAATGGTCTTGAGCACAAACATACCATTCACCCGGTAGCATCAACATAGTCGTATAGACTATCTCATGATTATATCATGAGCACCATCATCACTATCAATGTCATCAACTGCATCATCTCTCGAAACCATACTCCATCTGAGTAATCAGACATGATGTTGGATAAGTCACTCATTCCATAGAGTGACACAAGAACCATTCTTCTAATCTGGACATATGTCCTAGAAGAATAAATGTCCCAGACCATTCTCTATCCATTGATCATCCATCTAGCTGATAGTCATTTCCAACACTGCTGATAGTCTTCAAGGCAATCAGAACAATATCATTCAATAGAACACAACTGTGTCTATCCATAGTAGTACTCAACTACAATCCAATGGTACACTACCACACCAAGTAGCACACAGATACTTGATCAGTGACGTATAGCCACAATCAGTGGAACACAATCCACCACATTAGCATACATCTACTGTCTAGAGACATACAGTCCATAACAATCATTTGATATCAACCTGCATAGAAAACATTGCTATGATATAAACTTGATCATCTGGGCCATTCTTTCACTCACATCTGTGAGATCTGGAAAAGCATCTGCCCTCAAAAGGTCAAACATCAATGATGAGCTACCTGGACTATTCTTCTCAAGCAAGGAAGAATAACTGTCTTGATTTTTGAGCTTGGACCATTCCCTATCCTGGGCCATTCCTCCGACAATAAACAAAGTGCAACCTGGAGAGAATGAGTCTGCCCTAGGGAATGCGTGTCCTTGATTGTTGAACCTGGACCATTCACCTATCTGGGCCATTCCTCTGGCACTAAACAAAGTGCAACCTGAAAAGAATGAATCTGCCCTAGGGAATGACTGTCCCTACCATTTCCTAAGGAAATGACTGTCCTGCACCAACCTCCAAAACGAACCATTCTTCGAAATTGCTCACAACTGTGAGCTTCAAAAGAATGACTGTTCGGCGAGGCGGACCAGTCTTCTTGACCACTACTGAGAGTGATCGTCAAGAAGAGAGACTGTCCTAGACCATTCCCCATGTTAACAACAATGGGAAATCATTGTCTATGGTACATCAACAATTCATCGAACCATTTTCATTATGAAAATGACCGTTCGATCTTGACCGTTTTTCGAACTGGAAAATGCCTGTTCGTCAGAAATCTCAAACCACTTTCCGAACTGGAAAGGAACTGCTCATCCTGGACCATTTTTCAAACTGAAAAATGACTGTCCATAAATCAATAACACATCAGTGCTCCCTCCCAACCTGGGAGTCATCTCTTCCTTTTTCAATAAGGAAGTCGTCTCCACGAGCTCCAGCTTGAGTACGCAAACTCTTTCATCTTGGACAGAGGCTTTACCAAAATGTCTGCTTATCTGCTCATCTGTGGAGATATATATTGGATAACCACTTTCTCTTTTCTGGACTTCATCACGGAGAATGTAATGCTTGATCTCAATGTACTTCGGTCTTTCTGGAACACTAGTTTTCTTTGAAGGCTTCATATAGTTCTGATCATTACAGTATATCATAGTTGAATTTAGATCCTTTGTTTCCTGCTAGCTCATAACATCGTGGCAAGGCTCAAACTGGAACATATCCATGTGGCACTTCTTCTGTCATCGTGAGAGTTTGTCATGGATTTTTGCAATCCATCATCCTGGACTTCTGAGTAACCATTCTGATCTTCATCATAGAAGGTTTTCACCATGCTTCTGCTGTGCATGAGAGGCTTTGCACCAAGTTGTTTGAATCCATACCAGATCTTCTTTCATCTGCATACAAGGGTCTCTTTCCGGTATACCTCAAAGCCTAGAGGTTTCTCTACATGTAAACTCCAACCCATGGATATTGCGGACGATATGATGGCTCATGTAGAGGTATGTCTGGTTTATTGGAACAAACAATCATCATAGCCTTCTCCCTCCATCTGGGAGAACCTCTAGTTCTGGATCTTGCAATGCTTACATTCATAAGTCTTTCATACATTGTTCTTTATCACAACTTTTAGTTCCTCTGCTTGATTGCTTTTAGTGAGTTCAGATCACGCTGGTAGTCTTGTGATTCTCGATACAATGACTGGTTGTTTTGGCTTTTCTTTCTTTCTTGGAATCTTCATGTTCTTCTTCATGTTTCTTTTTAGCTCTTGGATCCATGGATTTTTCTATAGATTCCATGCTCTGAAGATTCCAACTTCTTCCTTTCATAATAGGATCATGGATGTGGATGGACAACCAGGGATACTTTAAGGTTTCTTTTCGAAGAAGACTTCTTCTAAAGTCAAACTGAACATGTACTGCTTTTCATGGCTACTACCATGGATATATACTTCATCATCTTCAATGGATCATAAGATTAGCTCCCTCCTAATCCTTGCTTCATGTATGAGTGCATGTTTTTCTTTTGGAAGTATATAATCGACTCTCTCTATCTAACATAATCCACGCTTTCGTCTGCATCCTTATTTCCTTTTGCAAAGTGTCACAAATATTTTTCCAATTTCCTCTTGATTGCTGACTTCTTTCTATCTTTACTTCTTTTGAGTTTCATCGAGATTGATTCTGATTTCGGCTTATCTTGCAGCTGTTACTTATGCAGTAACTTCCACATGAATTGTTACTAGGGTTTGTTGATGTACTTCATCCTTTCATGTGTATTGCCTGACTTGTAGTCATTGTGATAGCAATCCTTATTTTGTTGTTCTTCCATAGGTTTAGTTTTTCTTTGAACATCTTATAGATATGCAAGATATGTACAAAAACTATGCAAACAAGGTATGCACAAGAATTATGAAGAATATTGTTACCTTGTCTTAGAAGAAGTATGTTTTATCCTGCTTGGTCTTCCTTGAGGGTTTCCTTTCTTCGACAACTGATGCTTCGTGTGTCTCCTTCCTTTTCTTTAGCTTGGGACACTGATTCTTGTAGTGACCATACTTTCGACAGTTGAAGCATTGTATTTCTTGTTAATGTTTATGCCATTATTATAGTTCTTTGCATTTCAATAGATAAGAGCATCATAAGAACAAGATCACTGAGAAATACACATTCACAAGAGACACATCATTTATCTTGGGAAACCCTCTAGGGGAAGAAAACTCGGCAAAAACTTCCTTATCATAAATAGCTTATACAATGTTCAAGAGATAACTCAAACCAATACAGATAGTCCTCCCCAAGAGATGCGCCACTCTTCTTCTCCTCTCTCTGGTAATTGCAGCTTGCCTCATAAGAGAAATGAGCA
>ML777833.1:752341-768762 GCA_009831015.1 Picea engelmannii
TATAATTGTCCGATGACCAATCCGCAAAAGGGGATTTGGTCCTTATACAATTACCGACATGATTAATCCACAATGGGGATTAATCCTAATAATAAAATAACAATAATAATAAGAATGCTCTTCGCAGTTACATTATTTTAACATTTCTGACATATCCTTCTCTTGATTTGGCTTCTTCCTTGAGCCAAACTTCCTTTTGTTCCTGCAATTCTTGAATCTTGCTGTGAAGGCTTGATCATCGTATTTCTTTTGAGGTTTCCCTTTTGCACTAATCCTTGATTCTTCTTGTGCACAACAAGTCCAAAGTTTTTCAAATGTAGGATACTCCTTCCTTGTGTTCATGGTTGCGGAAAATGCATCCCATGTCTTGGGAAGACCATTGAGTACTATATTTACCAGTTCCTTCTCTGAGATGATCTCTTAAATATTTTGTAGTTGATCTCTTAACTAAGAGATCCTCACAAAGTATGATGTTATGCTGTCATCATCATTCATCTTCATATCACAGAGCTCATTCTTCAGACTCATTACTTGTCTAATGTTTCTGAATGAGAAGAGGTTTGTTAGGGCATCGTACATCTTCTTAGACGAATCAAGATAGGAGATGTAGGGTATCAAGTGGTATTTTATAGAATCCACTATGATACTCATGGCATTGATGTCATTGTCTTTGAACTTCTCCATAACTGCAACGTTCTACGGTTCCTTCTCTTTTCCTTCTTCAAACTTTGGTTCCACAATCTTTCCTTTCACGATATCCAACACTTTGTTCTTGGCAAGGATGAGATCAATCCTTGTCTTCCATGCTCTGAAGTTAGAAGCTCCATCTAACTTGTTTTCTGACTTCATAGAGTAAGTCATGGCTTCTTTGACTTGGTCAACCCTAGATTTGACCAAAAACTCAAACTTGACGTCTTGGCTTGTTGAGAGTACTAGGAGATGCGCTAGGCTAGAGCGCACTAGTCTATTCGGAAAATAGGTCAATCCCTTCACTTAAGGTGCCTCAACGAGAGGGTTAGTGTTTCTGCAACTGCACCTGCTAGTAACCCTAGCGGCAGTGCTTTAGTAATTGCTCCTGCTAGAAACCCTAGCGACAATTCTTCAACGAGCTTAGTATCCTTATGGCTATGTTCCCTTCCAGTGGTTAGACTGAATGAAGGGGGTGTGGGCCCATAACCTGTTAGAATATAATGGATGTGCTTGTTTTACCATAGACAATATCACTATTGTCACCCAACCATAGGCTGAAGCCACCCTCCGAGCACTTTAACCTTGACAGAGAACCATTCCGGAAGCAAACCCTAGGCTAGATAGCCAAACAAAGGGTGGCGCACCTTTCTCCAAGGATAGCGCACCAAGCAAGAGCTTATCAGAGAGTCCAAACCATAACCAAGATATAGTCCAAGCCAAAACCGAAATCTGCTAGCTACAACAGCTGCAATGGCAGCTCTCCTCCGAACTTGCGCACAAATTGGCCAACTGCAGTGCACACAAGTGCTGCTTCTGCAGTTCTGAGAATGCCTGCCAAAATGAAGACTGGCCTCCTGTATTTATACTAAATCTGGCAAGCTACCTCGAACGACTTCTCATTCTGGGTACTAATTCTTTAGTATATATTGTTTCCTTTAGCCAACTTCTTCTCTTGGAGGCTAATAACCTAATACAAGTCATTCCCTTGAGCCGACTTGTCTTCTAGGGTTATTAACCAATCAATTAGGGTTTCTTCTTGCTTCCCGGAATATTCTATTCTCGTTAGGTTTACATGTGGAGGTATATACCTCCCGCAAGTACCATAATATCAACACTTTCTCCTTGTGTTCATGAGCATGATGTGGCTTTCGTTTCCTCTGAAATCTTTCCTTACCTTTTCCTCTTCCTTTCCTTGCATGAGAGGCAAGAGCATGACTTTCATCATGATGGGAACTATGTGCACCTCTCACTACCAGTCTTGTCTCCTCCTGAGTACAGTCTGCCCATAAGCGATCAAACTTAGGCAATTTGGATCGTCCACTGATACTCTGGATGAATGGCTCCCAATGACTTGGAAGACCATTGAGGGTTAGCATTACCAACTCTTTGTCTGAGATGATTTCTCCAATGGTGCCTAATTGATCTCTGATCTCAACAATTTTCATGAAGAAGGTGGCAACTGTATCTGCCTTGGTCAATTTAATATTCTGAAGTTGGTGCTTCAAGGCGATGGCTTTGTTGGTGTTCTTACTTTCAAACAACTTCTTCAAAGCATCAAACATCTCTTTGGTTGTCTTCATTGGGGAGATGTGTGGAATGAGATGATCTTTCACAGAGTAAATAATTATCTTTCTAGCCTTGGTGTCATTTTTCTTCCACTGAGTTTTCTCTGACGCATCTGCTGGTTCTGGTACAAATTCCTCCACAAACTTCATTAGGTCACGCTCCTCTAGAGTGATGAGTAATCTTGATTTCTAGGAGTTGAAGTTAGAGGCTTCGTCAAGCCTATCTTCCACAGGAACGTTGCCCACCATGATTGCAGAAACCCTAGAAACCCTAGGGCTGAAATTTTCCAAAAAATCCAAACTCTTCCAATTTGCAATCTGAGAGTTGCAAGTGATGCGCTGGACTAGGGCGCACCTATCTGTGAAGAAATTAGGCCCAACGACCAAGGGAAGGTGCTAAAACTAGCTTGACAGNTTGTAGTTAGAAGATGACGACTAGCATGAAACAGTGCTAGAGAAGCTTGTGCAATGGCTTCTTCAGGAACGTTGCTCTGATACCATGTTGAATTTTTATGCTTGTTCAACTTGTTAACATTCTATTCATTTTTACAATAGCATAAACATCATTAAGCGTAAACCCTAACCATAAATTGCATCATACAAATATCCAAGATCACAAGAAGATAACCATGCACAAGATACACAAGAGATATCCTGGGAAACCCTTATTCATAAGGGAGAAAAACCTAGCTGCAACCTTTCACTAGATAATAAATTGTCCAAGAGAAAATCTCATCACCAAGAAGAAGTGCGCTAGAATCTCAAGAGGCTAGCGCTACACAAAAGAGAAGAATAGTCCAAGTGTGCGCTACTCAAGAGAGAGAGAAAGTGATCCAAGTGTTATGACAAAATGAGAGATAGTTCTCTCTATTTATACAAATCCAATGTGAACTTATCCTGTCCAAAAGGTGTCTCTTCATCCAGGTTGACTTTAGCTGATTAGGCCTTCTACACAAGACGTTGGGATTCTTCTTGTCTCTGGGCATCATAGTGAAAGGCTGCATCAATATGTCACACATGGCTGCACCCAGTGTGGACGTCCTTATCTCTTCTAGGGGCTACGACCCACTAGAACAAGTCATCATCATTGTCAAGGGCTGCTCCCTCATGATGTGTCCACTTGGTCAACTCCCAAGTGACATGTCCACATGGTTTGCTCCCATGGGACGTTGGGTGCCACCCCAGGACAACTTTCCACTCCTCTGACAAGTGTCATGCTTAACTCAGTCTCAAAGAAGTGTTCTCCAAGTCAACCTAGCCCGATATGGGGAGAAGATCAGGGGTGTCCCCACAGATCAACCCAATGCATCCACCTGGGGAGAAGACCTGTCTCAGGTCAACCCAGCTCAGTCCATTGGGGAGAAGAAAGGGAGAAGGCACAGGTCGACCCAACCCACTGCTTTGGGGAGAACACCTGAAGAATATCTCACGAAGCTGCAATCATCAACAAAAACCACAAGGGGACTACTTCCCAAGGGACCCAAATCTCAACACTCCCTCTTACCGAGGAAAGTGTTTCTCACCAAGCCCATCTTGTCTCTGAAGTAGACACATTTGCCCCTTGGCAGGGCCTTGGTGAGAATATCTGCAACCTGCTTGTCAGTTGGAATATACTGCAACTATACTGCCCCTCACTGAACCCAATCTCTGTTGAAGTGGTATCTGATCTCTATATGCTTCGGCCTGTCATGGAAAACTGGATTCTCAGAGAGTTTGATACAACTTTGATTATCGTAGTGAATGACAGTCGGAGGCAACTCCTGACCAAATAATCCTACCAACATCTTGTGAAGCCAAATGGCCTCGCAACTGGCTTGACTGGCCACCATATACTTTGCCTCGACTGAACTCAAAGCAACTAACTGCTGTTTCCGGCTGTACCAAGAAACAAGTCCTGACCCAAACCCAAAACAACACCCTGAGGTGCTCTTCTTGTCAGTAGCACACCCTGCCCAGTCTGAGTCTGTGTAGCCAACCAAACTGACTCCATCCCCTCTGATATAGTCTAGGCCATAATCCATTGACCCTGCAATGTGCCTCAAAACATGTTTTGCCCCAATCCAGTGAACACTCTGCTCTACCGTGTACTGGCTGAGAGTGTTCACGATAAAAAAAATATCTGGTCGAGTGTTGACCAGATACATCAACAATCCGATCAACTGTCTATATACTGTAGCATCCACCAACTGGGAATTTGAAGCGCTAAGCTTCTTCCAGTTGGTGACCATGGGAATTGACATAGGCCTGCAGTCCTCCATCTGAAACTTGCTCAAAATGTCCGCAACATACTTCCCTTGTCCTAGGAAGATGTGACCCTCCTCCTGCCATACCTCCATGCCCAGAAAATAGTGCATCAAACCGATGTCACTCATCTCAAACTCTGATGCAAGTCCCAACTTGCACTCAACTATGAGATGCTCTGCTCCCGTGATGAACAAGTCATCCACATACAAAATGAGAATGAGCATGTCCTCACCTCTAATGATGTAATAGAGGTTAGGATCAACATCGCTCTTCTCAAATTCCATCTGAAGCAAATATGTGTCAATGCGTGAATACCAAGCTCTGGGAGCTTGCTTCAGACTATACAATGCCTTTCTCAAAAGGCACACGTGAGACTCTCTCTCACTCACCTCGAACCCCTGTGGCTGCTCAATGTACACCTCCTCCTCAATAAAGCCATTGAGAAATGCGGTCTTTACATCCATCTAATGTATCCTCCAACCCATCTCCGTCGCTATGGCAATAATACTCCTAATGGAGGTGTATCTCGCAATTGGTGCGAATGTCTCATCATAATCAACTCCCTCTACCTGAGAGAATCCACGCACCACAAACCGGGCCTTATGTTTCTCTATGCTGCTATCTGCAACATACTTGGTCTTGTACAACCATCTCGAAGTCATAACTGACTTCCCCTTTGGCCTCAGAACCACCTCCCAAACATCATTGCGCATAATGGAGGCATACTCCTTCAGCATGGCCTCTCGCCAGACCTGCTGGTCAACTGCCTGCGCAAATGTCTATGGCTCTGCATCTGAGATGCTCGTCACCATTGGCAAATAGGTCCCAAGCCTCTCTGGTGCTTTGCTCTCTTTGAACTGTCTCTTGGGCTCTCCTACGTTCTCCTTGGCTTCCTTCAGGGTCTCCTGAAATCATCCTGGTTTCCTCTTCCCTGGAGCAGTCAAAGGAGAAGTAAGATCTCCTTGCCCAAGAGTATTTGCCTCAGACCTAATCCCAACACTCTAAGATCTTGAAGCCTCTGCACCCTCTGCCTGAACCCCCTGTGATTGTGAACTTGAAGCTGTGGAAGGTGACCCTGTCACCCTTGAAACTGATGTACCAGATACCTGAAGCTGTGCTCCCTCCGAGACATCAATCTGTGCCTCTACATCATCCTCAATACTGACTCTCAACTCGAGAGACCTCTGGAAATCTCTACCCTCCTCAAATGTAACATTTCTGCTCACCACCACTCTCCTCTATGATGGAATGTAAATCCAATAGGCCTTAGAGACCTCTGAGTATCCAACTAGAATCCCCTGTTGGGCTGTGGGGTCTAGCTTTGTCCTCCTTTATGAGGGGACATGAGAATAAGTTAATCAACCAAAAATCCCGATGTGCTCAACATCGGGCCTCCTACCAGTGAAGGCCTCCTCAGGAGTCTTCTTCCCCAAAATCCCGTGGGGATTCCTGTTCTGCAGATAAACTGCAACAACACTCGCCTCAACCCAAAGTTATAGAGGCAAACTTTGATCATGCAACATAGATCTCATTGCACCTGTAATCGCCATGTTCTTCCTCTCAGCAACCCCGTTCGGCTGGGAGTTGTAAGGCACGGTCATTTGTCTTCTGATCCCTACACGGGTACAGAAGTCTACAAACTCCCTGGAGGAATATTCACCTCTGTTGTCTGACCGCAAGACCTTGATCCTCTTTTCTCTCTAGTTCTCCACAAGAGCTTTGAACTGTTGGAACCTCTTGAAGATCTCACTCTTGGCCTTCAGGGAATAGATCCAGGTCTTCCCAGAGTGGTCATCTATGAATGTGAGATAGTACTCACAACCACTCAAGGACTCCCGAGACATGGGCCCACACACATCTGTGTGTACTAAATCCAGTACCCCAACTGACCTGCTGTCATTGCTGGGAAAAGAAGCCTTGGTAAACTTACCAAGCGCACACCCTCTGCACACATCCTGATGCTCTGAACTGAACTGTGGCACTCTTGTCACAACCTCTCTCAGTCGTCCAAGAGCCCCATGATGAAGGTGAGCCATCCTCCGATGCCACAACTCACACAACTGACTGTTGTTGTTGCTATTCGCTGCCAAAGAACGAAGTGGCTGAAAAAACAATCTGAATAGTTTCCCATCCCTCACTCCAATCACCTACCCTGAGGTGAGACAGGACCCCTTAGGGTGTATGAGGACCTCTGTCCCTCTGAAGGACACCTCAAGACCCCTATCCTGGAGGGTGGAAACTGATATCGGATTCTTCTTCAACCCAGGGACATAGAGAACATCCCTGAATGAAATAGGTGGCAAGCCATCTCTTTGAAAGGTAACTATGCTATGCCCAACAACTCTGACTATGGTGTCATCACCAAGAGCAATCTCCATCCCAACCTCTGTATCTCCGAGGTCAGTAAAATGCTCCTAACACCAGTCATGTGGCTCGAAGCCTTGCTGTCTATGTACCAGACACTGGGTGTCGTCTCAACTGAAGTGCAACAAATGAGGAAGGCACACTCCCTCTCAAACTGTGTCTGAAACTCTGCCTCATTCGTTGTAGCTGCTATGCCACCCTGCTTCTTCTTCCTGTTGGGACACCGTCCAACATAGTGCCCCATCCTCTTACAAGCAAAGCACTTCACTTTGCTCATATCCCTCTTTTGCCCACTGCCACTCTCTCCCTGTGGCTTGGCCCCCCTCTTGAGACCCCGTCGTGCACCCTTGTCGACCTTCTTCTTTCCCTTTGTCCAAAGAGCAAGATCCTCATCACCCTTAGATATCTGCTGCTGTCCTAAAGACCCCGAGCTGCATCTCAACTCCTCCTGTACAAAATCATCCCAAAGTCTCTCCCAAGTAGGCATGACCTCTCGAGCAACAATGCCTCGTACAAATGAACCCCAGGGTTTGGAAAAGTTGTTTAAAGCTGTCCTCACCATAAAGTCCGGGTCCACAATCTCTCTGACCGCTGCTAACTCATCTCTGATTTGAGTGAATCTGCCAAGGTAAGAAGTGATCGACTTAGTTTTGAGCATCTGAATACTCCCGAGTTTGTCCTACAGAACCATCTTCCGGTTCTGGTTTGGACTATGGTAAAGCTTGCACAAGGATGCCCATATCTCATATGCATAGTCTTTACCAGTCAAGTGGGGTATAATGTGATCCCTCACTGCATCAAAAATAGTCCGTTTTGCCTTGGCGTTTTTCTTCCTGAAATCTGTATCCAACAATGGTGATGGAGTAGGTGCAGGAGGAATTACCATGGGAGCTTGAACTATATCCCATAGTTCAAGATCCTCCAAGATGAAAATGATCCTGGTCTTCCAATTGGACCAGTTGCTAGCTCCGGCTAGCCTATCCTTTGCCCGCATCTGGGATACTGACATATCTGCCCACTGAACTCTCAGTGATGCTACAACTGCAAAGAGTACTGCCTCAATCCTGTCAACACAGGTGTGAAAAGAGGCAGTCAAACTACAACCTCACTTCTGACAGAACAGATGTGAAAAGAGGTTGTATAAAATCAGCCTCACTCCTAGCAATATAGGTGTGAAAAGAGGCTGAAACTAGGTCCAAGAACAGTCCTACAACTGTCACACAAATCACTGCCAACAAGCTGCTACAAATCACTGTCAACAAGCTGTCAAGAACTGTCCACAAGATGCTGTCCAAAATCAGCAACATTTAGCCACCAAGGCTCTGATACCATGAAGAAAATCCGAGGTCCTAACAGGCTGGCAACTAGGTCTTGCTTTGACCTGAGATTGGCTCTAACTTTCAGCTGTCTAACTCTTCTTTGCTGCTGTTTTATAACAACAAACTGTTCAGGAACCTTTTCTGCTGTTTAGTTATGGTTACATATGCTTTTAAGGTGCTCTAGCATGTAGTTTTAGTAGCCCACAGGTTAGCACATGCATACCTCAAATATATAACACACCTCTAGATCTTTACAACTATTATAATGCTGTTCTAAACTCTAGCATGCATGAAATTAGGACACAAGAGTTTTTGGTCAACACGACCCTGGATAAACCCCCCCCGGGGAAAACYAGTTTGGAATATAAGTCTATATAAGTGATGTAATGAATGTGAGATACAACAAGTACATGAAACAAATGAACCTGATACAAAGGCAACCCCTCTCAAGCTGCAATACAAGTCCAAGAAGGTGAATGCGCCCAAACATGGTGCGCCCTCCTCATTTGTTGCTCAATCCCACTCAAACCTTGCGCCCTTGCTCCTTGTTGCCTCGTAGAAGAAACCCTTGCACACAAATCTGACCTTGTGTGCTACCTCTCCAACAAGACACTCCAAACAACAATCTGACTAGTGTAAGACCTCCCTGCTAGGTGTGTGCCCTCCTCCTATAGTGCGCCCTCCTCCAAGAAACCATGAACACCACTAATAAATGGAAGCCAAAGCCTCCTAGAGCCCTCCATGGAAGGAGGCACCCTTGCTGCCCTCATCCTTTGCTTCCATTCCCATCTCGATTTCTCTCCTCTTCCTCTCCAAGTGAACAAAAGATAAAATGAGCCTTCTTAGGCCCTATGCGCCCCTCTTGAACCTCCATAAGGAAACCTAAGAGATGGATGGCTAAGATCTCTCCATCCATTCTCTAATCAAAGGTTGAGATCATCCCACAATAATCTCACTCACAAACCCACTTTGGGTTAAGTTCCCTAAGTTCACTTTATGTCCCCTCATTCACCCACAAAATGAATAATTAGTCACTTTTGTCTAAGTGACAAAAATTCAACTTTTGACTTAAGTGAAGTCAAAGTTGAATTAGACATAAAGTACAAGGTACATAGTACCAATGTATTTCCCACTTGTGGTTAGAGACCCAAAACCACAAGGGGACCACTTCCCAAGGTACCCAAATCTCAACAGTGTAGGATGTATCAATGAAAAGAAGGCCCCCTCCAGGGCTATGCTCTGTCCATCTGGCTCTCAACACTCCATGTCTACAACCTGTGGGCCTCGAGACATGATCTCCTTAGTTACCCCTAGGTTGGGGGTAACAGGCATGATTGCAAGTACACTAATGTTACATATGAATGGGCTGTGGTCACATTGACAGTTTACACCAATAATTTCAAAAACATGTTATTTCTCTCTCAATTCCCTTTCGTTTAATGTTGCACAGTCTCCTTTATTTATTGGGATGTGTCAAACCTTAGTTGAATGGGCTCCAGCCAGGTATGTACCTCCCAGTGTAGAGAGGCTTACAACCACATTGTTGGTTATGGAAAAGATGGAGGATGGATAAACTCTTAGCACCTACTGAACCGACATGGCCCTCATCCGGGGTTGGTATTGTTGTTGATGGATGGATGGATCCAACATGCCATCCCCTCGCCAGGTGTTAATGTTGTTGTTGATGGCTTGGCGGATCCAACACCCTCATCAATTTCATGGTGTCATCAAAGAATAGACTGATCTTCTTGAAAGTGGTGGATGCTCTTGGAAAATACAAGGATGCACAATTTATGAGCGATGATAGTGCCTCTGTTTGCAAGGCTGCTGGCATGATTAGGAAAACTAAATATCCACAATCATTTCAGACATCTTGCATTGTGCATTCTTGAATTTAGCACTTAAGTCTATTGCTTCAGATGTGATTGGATGGGAAAATTAATTGATGATGTATGCCATTGCAGCTTGATACAAAATCGTACCCTTGTCCTGACAATCAATAAAACCTTTACACATCTATCATTGCTGAAAATTGCAGATACATGGTTTTCCTTTTCATTCACCATGCTTAAGAGGTTGAGGGGAGGTCAAGACCGCTCTTGCATCCATGATCATCTCAGAGTATTGGTCTTTCTAGGGAAAGCAAGACATAAATGCTTCAAAAAGTAGTCAAGGATATAGTGTTGGATGATTGTTGCTGTGAGAGGGTATATCTTACAACTAAAATCATGGACCTTATCATTTCTTTGTTGCAGTTTGCAGATATAGACCAACCTATCTCGGTGGATGTTTGTGAGGGGTGGGCATTGTGTCTGTGAGGACAATGAGTGTCCCGAGTATGACACACCAACAAATATCTCATTCAACAACATATGGGATATTCTTGTCAGTGGGTGGGAGAACTGTACACTTTTGCATTGCTTGGCTCATTTATTGAATCCCATGTACTACAGTGATGAGTGATTCAATGTTGGTACTACATGTAGATTCCCTCCTCACATGGAGTTGGAGATTTCAGAGGTGAGGAAGATTGCATTGTGCAAGATATATCAGGACAAAACCATCTTTGACGAGGTGGAGGGCATTGTATAGTTTTCCACTATGACTGGGATTTGGGATTCGGAGGCTATGTTAAGATCAAAGGCAGGGTGATGATAAGATAAACTACTAATGTCCTACACAAGTAAGAATGATACTATGGATGGGAATGCCAATGGAAAATACAAAATAAGGTACAGGCCTTTTACAAAAATCCTACTACGAGACAGCTTACACCATGATGAAGTGGAGATCAATATTCAGAAGCAACATTATCGTCTTTAGTTCACAGATGGCTCTTTTTCGTTGGGTTATGAGGATATCATATATAGTTATCATCAAGTGTAAAGTAACAACAAAGGGAGTGGATGACATCTTAGATTGTATTTGAAAAGTATGCATGATCACCAGCGAGAAAATTTTCTTGAAGTTTAAAGCTCCTACTTTCAAGTTGATTGGTTAAAACTTAATACGTCCTTTGGTCACAAGAATTTCACTCCCTTTTGTTTGAAGGCAATTTTGTCTATGATGGTTAGAATGTCTTTGACAGGTTATAGAGTTCAAGTTTTATACCTGGAGGGCAGTCAATTTGAACTATGTTCTCTAATTCTGTATGGTTTGATACATTGCCTGCCAGTAACACTGATGTCATGTATCTTTATAGGACCTTGTTTTGATTATTGAAAATTATGATTAAGCAAGCTATACTGATCATAGTTGTCATGTTTATTTTTTTTCTTTTTAAAAAATTGTGAGTTAAAAGCTCAATATAAAATTACATGCCTCAGTTTGTTTTAAAGAGGCTAGTCATAGCCAAGTAACTGGCTATGCATTGTAGTAATTTTTTTAATATTTTGTGAAAGATGATTATCAAAGAGTTTATACGTCTGGTACTTGCATGTCCAGTGTTGGAAGGAGAAATGTGTTCATCGAAAGTCTAACATATTTGCAAATTTACAGTATGAAATTAATGCAGTAAATGCTTTTATAGGACTATTTAGTCAGATGGTAAACTGTGTATAAATAAAATTGTAATGCTTCACACTTAAGAGGCTATTGGTAGAGCATTAGTAGAAGGCAATATTGACATGCCACTCAATGGATAATTAGTGTGCACTGAAGGGAAACATCTGCCCTGTTGACCATTGTTGACCAATAGTTCGTATGTCCTTATTTTTGCAAAAATAAAATATACTTGATGGAAATGGTGTCAAATAAACATTTTAATTCTTTGTATCTGCCTTTTTCCAAATAAGGTGCAATCCGTAGAAACAACAGTAGAATGCAAATATTGAAATCTCATATGTGATTCTTATCTGCCTGATGTTTGTAGGGATTGAGGCTTCATTTAGATTACTCAAATTTGGATAATGACAAGACAGAGAAGGAAAATAAATCAAGTATATCTGCTGATTTACAACTTGCACGTAGTGATAGTTGGGGATCAGCATACACTACATTTGCAGCAGGAGCTGCTTTGGTAGCAGGACTTGGTGTTATGGCATATTTGAAAAGGTCTACTTATTGACGAAATTAATAACACTCTTGGTTTTAGATGCAATCCATCAAGCTCAAGTGGATTGACTTGGAGGGATAAGCCTGGCATCTGTAAGTTGCTGGACAAATGCATTTTTGTAGTATATCAATAAGTCAGAGCAAATGTGGGCTCTGTTGCAGTTATTTATACATGCGGGGATGCTGTCACCAGAAAGGACCACAATTGGTATTGTTCTTCTTAGAAGGTGTAAATGTATGCAAAATGGGACAATTTACATTCTCCGTCCAGTTGGATAGGGCATACTTTTAATGTCTAGGATATGCTTGCGATTGCCGGGACTGGATGGGGCGTACTTTAATTTTTAGGATATGCTTGAGGTGAACATGGCCAAAGAGAACTTTTTTATTTCGTAGGGGATGGAAAAGAAGATCAACAGCTTCTTTTGACTTTTGTTTTAGCTTCTATTTGATCTATTAGGTTTGTAATAAGATTGGATATTGTCATTGGGGATGGAAAGGAATGTCATGGGCTTCTTTTGACTTTTTGTTTCAGCTTCTATTAGATCTATAAAGTTTGTAATATATTAAAGCCGGGGCATTCATACAGATGTCTATACTGATGTGAGGTCTACCATTTCAATCTATGTAAGATAATAATTACATGTAACAATTCACAATTTTACATATATTTGATTGCAGTTCATTCAAGAGTGCTGTTCCTATCAATTGAATTAATAGTTTACATTTCTTTGTCAGTGTGATTTGCATGCCACCAATAACCAATTATCCAATATGTACATTCTATCACAATGACATTTTGAAAATCAAATGACACTATATAAGAAAGAATGCTGATTTCATTGGAGAATGTAAGAGAGAAAACATGAAATTGAGAGGTGAGCAAATTTTGGACATGTTGGCAACAAATCCTAATATGAATATTTGAAAAACTGAATGGGGAATGATGTGCTGTGAAACTGAATCCAGGTAAATATGGTTGCATTGTCTTTGTTGGCTTACTATTGGTGCAAAAGTAAGTAGACAAGTGAAATGGGATTTATGGGGTGGCGTTCCTAGAGAGACTAGTGTTGATGCCTAATTGGTGACTTCGTTTCTTATGTCAAGTAATACACATTTGGATGTTATTAAAACCATAACTTCATTAAGTCCGCCATTTTGTGGAGATGATTTACATGTGGGAAGTGCAAGACATTCTGTGAGCACATGAATAACTTCTGATGGTACTATCTGATTGCTTCTCTTGTTTATTTCCAGCAATATGATTTTTTCATGTGGCTAAGGCTTCCATTGGGAGATTCACATTGGTAAAACATGTTACTGATTTCACACAATTTCCTTAATTTCATAGTGTATAATAACATGGATTTATGGTACACAAAAAATGTCTCGATTTGTTTGCCAAATATAGAGAATAAATCCTCAATCAAAACATAGATCACCTTAAAATAGACAAATCTTAACCCTATCCCTAATTTGGCAAACTAGGGTGCCCAACTAAAATAAGCATTGCATATTCTAACATGCCTCTTTAAGGACTATTTATTCTTATTTGCACCTTGCATATTTTTAATCCTCTGAAACTTGTTCTCTCAATGCCTTTGTGAAGATGTGTGCATGCCGATCTTTCCTCTCAAACTTATTCTTACTCCATGCCTATGTGAAGATGCACACAAGCAGATTTTCAATTCTGTGATCTAACACTTCCAACTTCTATGTTCTATGATTGCTCTCAGAAAACGATGATAAATCTTAATATGCTTGGCCTGCACATTTAACACTTGATTTTTCATTAGTTAAGTTACAATCTGATTTGTCACAATAAAGGCATGGCTTGAGTTTGTTGAATGTTCGTGTCACGGAGAATTCTCTTGAGCAATAGTTTTTAATGCAAGATTGACAGTTAACTTGCATATTGCTTATGTGGAAGATGATGAGACGATGCAACAATTTGTTGCTTCTTAGTAAAGGGTGAAATCGCTCTTAAACCCATGATGACTTGGTAACTTGTGGCAAGTTTTCTTTCAGTCCAATCCAAGTCCACATGCCCCATTAGTTGAAGTTCTTACCCTAGACGTATTCAAGTCCATAATGCAATCCATCATTTACATACCTTATATTCAAGGTAGTCATGATGCATGGGTGTGGGTGCAGGTGTGTGTGTCGGTTTTGAAATTTGGATGTAGGGGGTTGCATATAGGGAGAGTGTGGGAAACATAAAATTAAAAATTAAGATTTAATAATATTACAAATGTAATAATAATGTCACAATCATAATTTTAGTGACATTCATGATTTAATTTTCAAAATTTCGAATTCAACGATTTAAACTTTTTTACTCTAGTCATAATTTTAGATTTATAGATGTTAAAATATTGTGTAATTGCAAAGAATATTCTTATCCCCTTTTGTGGATACAGATAAAATATATTTATTATTGATTAGATCAATCCCCTTTTGTGGATTGATCATGTCGGCTATTGTAAATGACCAAATCCTCTTTTGCGGATTGGTCAAACCCTAATTGTAATAGGCTAAATAAGAAGTCGGCCCCATAATATATTAAAGAGGCCCCAAAATATATTAAAGGTGGTTATAACCACCCAGAAGAAGTCAGCCCTGCCAGTGAAGAGACACTTCCACATGTGCCAGAATTGTATAAATAAGAGAGGCCAGTGCTTCATTTGAACACACTCAACTCACTCATCTAGTATGCAAGTTTTGAAGGAAGCTGCAATTGCCGGAAGAAGGAAGAGAGAGAGGCGCGTTGCTCAGTGTTGGATATTCTCTGTTGTCTGGTTCATTATCTTGGCATTGTATTGGCTATCTATATTAAGGAAGTTTTGCTGGGTTTTTTTCCCCTTGAGGGTTTCCTAGGATAAATGCTTGTGTACTCTTGTGATTGTGTTTCTCTCAGTGATCCTGTCTATGCTATTGTTATCTAGTAAATTGAAAGTAACCTAATAATAGCTTAAACCTTAACATGGTATCAGAGCTAAGTTGAAGAGAGCATCTTTCACAGGAAAAAGGAAAACGTCACTGTTGTCGTACATGAAAATTAGGGCTTTTTATTGAAGAAGGTTTTTAGCCCCAAATCCATCTATAAAGGTGCACCCTACCTCAAGGAACATTTTGGCATCTTCAACACACATTTTCAGTGGCTAGATCTCCCGGAAAGTGAAACCCAAGTTTTCACAAAGTACTAGAAGTACCAGAGTACCAAAAGTACCAGAAAACCAGAAGCACCAGTCCAGAAATCCACAAATCAAGTTTGAAGGGGTAAAATTTGGATTTTCAGAAATCTGACTGTACCAACATACTCACCTCAGTCCAGCGCATCTTTTGGTGAGTTCAGTTTTCAGATCCAAGAAATTTGATTTTTTATTATTTCTATAGCCTGAAGGGCTAGGGTTTCTACTGTAAGAAACAATGGCTACTAGCATATGAGGGTAGAAGACAGGCTAAAAGGATCTAGAAATTTCAGATCTTGGAAGCATAGGTTGCAGATGATTCTAGACGAGAATGATTTCCTAGAACATGTTACAGTGGGTGTACCAAAATCAGATGAAGAAGAGCAAAAGACCAAGCATAAGAAGAATGAAAAGAAAGCAACGATAATCATGTCAGATTCTAATAAAAGATCACTTGATCCCTCATATATCCGAACTATAGACAACAAGACAAATGTATGAAGCACTCAACAGGTTATATGAAAGCAAAGACATTAACCAAAATCTTACCTTAAGAAATCAACTTCGTAATATGAAGATTGACAACTCAGAATCTGTCACATCCTACCTTATGAGAGTTTCTTAGATCAGAGATCAACTTGTATCTATTGGAGATGTCATTAGTGACAAGGAGCTTGTAACCACAACCCTAAATGGGTTTCCAACATTTTGGATTCCTTTTGTACAAGGAGTGTGTGCAAGAAGCAAGTTACCCAAGTTTGATAAGTTATGGGCAGATTGCACACACGAAGAATCTAGACTTGCAGACCAACATAAGAGATTAATTGTTGACGAAGAGGAAACTCTTACAGCTCAAAAGAACAAAAGAAGTTCCTTCAGAAGGAACAATAAAGAAGCTAACTCCGTAAGAGTTCTAGACAAGAAGAAAGATGTTTCAAAGATCAGATGCTACAACTGTCAAAAGTTGGGACACTTTTCCTATGACTGTCCTCAAG